>JAFBJZ010000007.1:1070000-1534420 GCA_016785225.1 Psettodes erumei
AGTCAGTTGTTTTGCATTGCCGAGGGAGCAGAAAGGAAGAAAGGCGTATAATGTCCTGATATGAGCAAATACATGCTGGAGAACAGCTCTTTGAATTTTCATCCTTCATGCCCTACCCACATCTGTCACATGTAGCATTTAAAAACATTGTATTTAGCAAAGTTAATGACTCCAAGCAGAAGTAATGCTTTTTAAAATAAGGATCAGGGTCTGCAGGAACCCAAACAGGCGACTGACCTCATGTTGTTAAACGTAACAATTTTTATTTTTGAACATTCAACCCTGCATAAAGTCATGCTCTCAGTCAGAAATACACAGTAGCGTGAACAATGGTTGCTTTAATAGTCACTTGAAATTGTGCTTTCAGTTTATTGGAACCTGCGGTAGCTCTCCTTCCAGGTCATGGTAATTCTCCAAAGAAGTAGTAAATAAAGCAACTGGACTAACCTCGTGTGAGTCGAAGACGTTTCACCTCTCATCCAAGAGGCTTCTTCAGTTCTGAAAGTCTGGTGGGGAGTAACTGATATTTATCTACCAGGAGGAAGGTGGTGGAAACGATGGTCATAAGACCCGAAACCAAACGACATGTTAGATGTAAACAGAGTCGTTAGTTTTGATGGGCGGTCGTTAACCCTCCCCGCCCTCTCGGGGTTTTTGGTTTCACCTGTCTGCAGGTGAGAACGGCGGCTGCACCTCCTTGGGAGGGAGCTGAGAACAGCATTGTATGTGGGTGATAGGTGGTGTCTGAGGCCCCCTCCTCTGTTCAAAGACGGTCGTTCTAGCTTGACATGAATGGCTTCTTTGACCCCTCTCTCAAACCATCTGTCCTCCCTAGCTAGAACGCGCGCACCTTGTGGTTTTCAAAGGAGTGCCCCTTCTCCTTGAGGTGAATGTGGACTGCTGAGTCCTGGCCTGTGGTGGTGGCCCTCCTGTGCTGTGCCATGCGTTTGTGTAGCGGCTGCTTAGTCTCTCCAATATACAGGTCAGAGCATTCCTCATTGCACTGCACTGCGTACACAACATTGCTTTGTTTTTCCCTTGGAATTTTATCCTTGGGATGGACAAGCTTCTGCCTCAGTGTGTTGCTGGGCTTAAAGTGTACTGGGATCTGGTGGGTGTTAAAGATCCTCCGGAGTTTCTCCGCAACCCCTGCCACATATGGGATGACAATATTATTTCTTTTCTTGTGGTCCTCGTCTTTCTTATCCTCCCTGGGCTTTCTAGCTGTTTTGATAAAGGCCCAGTTTGGATATCCACAAGTTTGAAGAGCAGCAGTGTGAATATGTTTGTGTTCCCTTCTTTTACCATCTGTTTTGGATGGGATATTTGTCGCTCTGTGTTTCAGCGTACGGATCACCCCAAGTTTGTGTTCCAGTGGGTGGTGGGAATCAAACAGGAGGTATTGATCCGTGTGCGTGGGTTTCCTATAGACCCTGATGTTGAGTTCCCCATTAGTTTCAATGTGCACCAAGCAATCTAGAAACGCCAGACAGTTATCTTTGACATCCTCTCTTGTGAATTGGATGTTTTTGTCCACTGAGTTGAGGTGTTTTGTGAAAGGTTCAACTTCACTTTTCCTGATGGTGACCCATGTGTCATCCACATATCTGAACCAATGCCTCGGAGGGTGGCCACTGAAGGTTCTCAGGGCCGCCGCCTCCATCTCTTCCATATACAGGTTAGCTACAATCGGGGATACTGGGGATCCCATGGCACAGCCGTGTTTTTGCCTGTAGAAGCCACCGTTGTACTGGAAGTAAGTAGTGCTGAGGCAAAGGTCAAGGAGGTCACACACCTGTTCTGGTGAGAGGTTGGTCCTTTCTGACAGAGTGTTGTCAAGTAGTAGCTTATTCTTAACTGTCTGTACTGCGTCCCCAGTGGGAATGCAAGTGAAAAGCGATGTCACGTCATATGAAACCATGGTTTCCTCTGGGACCAGGTTTATTTGTCGGATTTTGTTTGTAAAGTCCATCGAGAGTTCTTAATGTGGTGGGGGGAGCTCCCCACCAATGGGGAAAGGATTTTGGCAAGATATTTAGCAATGTTGTAAGTCACAGAGTTGATGCTACTTACAATAGGTCTGAGCGGGGCGCCCTCTTTATGAATTTTTGGCAGCCCGTATATGCAAGGAATAGCATCGCCTGGATAGAGTTTGTAGTATAGGGCTCGATCGATAACATGATCTTTCTCCAGCTTCTGCAAGCAGTTAACCACTTTGAGTTTGTAAGTGTTGGTGGGATCTCGTTTAAGAGGCTCATAGGTTGCTGCGTCACTGAGGAGGTTGTTTACTTTGGCCTGGTAGTCAGTCGTATTAAGGACCACTGTGCACCTCCCTTTATCTGCGGGTAAGATTGTGATGTTGGGATCTTTTCGCAGTGTGTTCAGCGCCTGTTTCTCCTGTGTGGAGATGTTAGATGGAGGTAGTTTGGCACTGGAGAGTGCTGCCGACACCTTAAGCCTGATCTGTTCTGCCTCTGTTTCAGACAACCTATTGTTCCTAATAGCCGTTTCTGTGGCTGTCACCAACTCAACTACCGGTAGCTCGTCCGGTGTGACTGCAAAGTTAAGTCCCCTCGCAAGGACCCCCCGCTCCGCTGGGGTGAGCTCCCTGTCTGACAAATTCTTAACCCATTTATCCTGGGTGTCCAGGTCAGCTGTAATGCCCTGTGTAACCGCTCCGGAAAGACTGCCGCCAGTCTTTCCCTCAATGCTTTGTGTGTCTGCCGCTTGTTCCCCCCTGGAACTAAAAGCTCGGGACTCAAGGTTTTGGAATTTCTTTGTTTGCCGTATTTTGCCCTTAGCATGTTGCGCCCTCTGTGCCGTCTCAGTGTACTTGGAAACCGCTTCCAAGACATGTTCGGGAAGGGCTGCCGCCAGCCCTTCCTCCAACGCATCAATTTTTGATCGTAGGACTTGATCGTGAAATGAACCTGCCTAACTCTCTCATTGAGGAGTTGGTTCTGAGCCCTCTTTAAGATACTTTCAGCTTTGTGGCCCTTCACTGTGGAGGTGAGCCACAAGCTTTTAGGAAAGATCTTTGCCTGCCTGCATCGCAGGTTGAACCGCAGGTGGTTCCTGTAATCCGCCACTTTCCTCGCTAGCCTCCTGTATGATTTACCCACTCCCACAGCTGGAGAGTTGCATTAAAAATTTTAGTGTTTTCTCAGACAGTTGAATACATGAACACACTACACATTATATGCAATTGGGCTGTAAAGCACTATTTGCACAGGATTGATCTATATCACATTTATTGCATTAATTGCTGCCTCATTGATTTTCAATTTAATGAGTTATTATAATCCCATAAATTACCAGAACCCAGAAAACAAAGAACATGTCTGAGGTGTGTGGAAATATTGGTGCAAGATGCTCCGTGTTTACGCTGAACAGCAGTAAACACAGACACAAGCTACATTAACATGTTTTGTCACTGCATTACAAATCTTCTCCAGTCTGTCACAGCAAAACTTATTCACGACATGCTTTAAATGTATTGAGTTCTATGACATTTTGTCAAGCTTACCTTCGTTACTAACGCGTGATGTTTTTCAGGTTCCTGACTTTTATGCGTACTTTCGTCCCCGCTGGACAGCTGTTGGCAAACTGTGACTGCACCTGAGTCCAAAGAGGGTCTGCCCTCGTGTTCATTGTTTGCTTTGTCACTTGAAACAGTGGCTGAAGCGTTAGGGTTGTCCTTCACCACGTGAATGCGGTGCGAGTCAGGGATCTTCTTCACCTTGGTAATTTCTCACACAGCCTGGGGTAACTGGGATGTCTGCTTCCCCCAGCCATTGTTGCTGCTTTGATCCTGAACTTATCTCACATTCAGTTTGCTCTTCTTTTATTTTCTTTGGAAGTGGCTCTGATACTTCCATGTCCGCCCCAGTGTTCAGCTGTGGGGGCTGCTCTCTGACGTCTCTCTCTGTGGTTGCTTTGCTGCATTGACTGACATCTGTTAAAAAAAATAAAGAAAAACACAAATATTTACTAACTACACTTCTCTTCTCTTAGGCACAGTACTTGCTCCTTGAATTTGCAATTCTAATTCCATACTAGAAAACAAAGTCAGTGCACAGATGAAAACTGGGCTTTCCATGTATATTACGATGACATTAAACTGATGAACAGACAGACCTGTCCTCGACAACTTTATCTCGGGGTTGAGCACCATGTGCACCATGTGCAGTACGTTCCGCAGACGTTTGTTTTCCTCGCAGTACGTCTCCACAATAGTTTTATCTTCTTCAAATATCTCCACAGCTCCGGCTGTAAACCGCTCCGTCGGGAAGCTCCGAAAGGTCTGGAGTCCGGCGTTTGCCATTTCCCACCTGAAAGTTAAACCAAAATATGTTAAGGGAGACTCTCTGACCGCCGTGGGAAACCCGCGAACAGTCTTGAAAAACTACAATCACGGGGAAATGACGACACGGACTTTAATTCTTGTTCCTTTACGGCCAAGTTGTTTCAGTAGCGCCCCCTGCATGTCGATCGGCAACTAACACCGGCTGGATTTGCACCAAATATGATTATTAGATATCGATCAATATGATGGTCTATAACCTCAACGAAATCACAACTACTTATACATAATTTACCCATAGCAGATAAACTGAGAATGAGAAGTGTAAGACAGAATACTATGTCCAGTAGTTACACATATTTTGAAAGCAGACGTATTGTATGTGTCTGAAAGAGATCTTTGTATGTTTGTCGCCAGTACGTTTCACGCTGCTCACCGAAAGGGGGCGGCAACGCGCCATTTCGTCCACTAGCTGCCATAGACACCAAGAAGAAGAAGAAGAAGAAACAGAAGGGGGGGTAGATTGGTTGCTGGTGACAGCCGAAGTGAACCGCTCCCCCATCAGCAGTCAGTCAACTGGCTCAAATGGAGATGTTTCCGGACAGGTCCATGGAAACACAACAGTAATGTTCACGGTTCGCGGGAGGCACACTTTACAACTTTGAACTGACTGGCTAACGCTAGTTAGCTGTCCCTTACGCCGGTTCGGGACATGTTGTCGTTGGTGGCAAACTGAGTTAACACTGTTGCTTCGAGTTTAGCGTAGGTAACGTTAACGTTAGCTATAACGTTAGGAGTTAGCTAGGTATCCCAAGTGTTTACGGTGGCATCGAGTAGCCCGTTGCCGTAGCCTGCCACTTTCTCCACAAAACGCCAGGTGGTCTGGTGTTTATTAAAGATGGGTGACATAGACCCATCGACATCTCATGCATTTCAGCCGGAGGTAAGTGTTTATGTAACTGTTTTTCGGTGAATAGTTTGCAGTCATGGCTAACGACGTTAGCAGACGTCAACTTGCCCGAGGTCTGTCACCCCACGGTGTAGCAGCTGCTGATTAGTTAGCCTTAGCTTGCTTTGCTAATGTTGACATTATGTCAGCTAATATTGCAGAAATTAGATGAGGTACACACGATAAGCACCCAGGCAGTCTTGCATCAAACAGTCATCCTTTGGAAATTTGCTTTGAATGAGTCATTAACATCACTTCACACGGTACTTTATAATACTAATGTCACGGTTAAAGCTAGCGTAAGGTTTCATCCAAAAGAAAACATTCCTTCATTATAGTGGATCATGCTAACATCAACGTCGGCTACCTAAACTTCATAATTACACCGTCTGGTTTTATTGTCAACTAACTGCTGGCCGACATTGATGCTTCCGTTACTCTCTGGTAGAATGTTATACGATTCCATTTGTGTTTTAACAGTTTTGTTCGACAGTTAAACTCCACCGACACTAGCCAGCAGCTAGCCTCTTAGCATTAGTTACTTATTTGCTGTCCGTTGCTAGCCGACCGAGCTAACATTAGCTGTCTTTTTTAGTTGTCCGAATCGGTGGGGGTTGGTAGGAAGGTTCTCGGGCGAGTCCAGAAAGAAATGCCCATGCAGTTAATACAAGTTTAACCCATGTTAGTCGGCATGTTATCGGGTCTGTATCGTTCTGTTCGTTCGTGTCGCAACGAGCCAACGCCGAGTGTCAGTCTGCAGAGTGTGGCGATCAGCTCTCGATAATGTAAACGCCATGTCGGGATGTTTAGGTTTGATGCAGACAATGTTTCAGTGACGTGCCTGTATTTCAGGGTTTCAGTCCGCCATACAGGAGGAGGAGGACCGTCGAGGATTTTAACAAGTTTTGCACTTTTGTCTTGGCCTATGCCGGTTACATCCCATACCCCCAAGAGGTGAGTAAATAAGGCAGTCAGTGCTGCACATTAGCATCTGTGTTGTTGGGCTTAGCTGGCATATTTTTATGTGAATGCCCTTGTTTTGACCAGCTTCCCCTCTTGGACTGTTTCTCAGAATTGCAACTTGTTTTGTATTGAAGCCATGTAAACAGTGGACAAAATGATCTGGTGAAGTAGAAGAAGTAGCATTGCTGTCTATGAAGACGACAAATGAAAATACAAACACAGCAGATGAGTTGAGGATTAAAGAAGACAATAAAACAAAAGCTTACTTACGTTAAATGGTGTCACAATGCTTGTGGTAAATTTACGAAGACAAATAATTAGCAATGATTTTGAATGAACTGTCGTGCCCCCTGAGGAAAATATATGGATGGATTTAAAGGAAAGCAAATGTTTGAAGCTTGAAGCAGATATGCATGGACCACATGGATATAATGTTGGTGGAAGTTATTTTTGCGAAAGAAGTTGTGAAACTGTTTAACAACTAAGTCACATTCTTTTTCTCCCTTTTTAGTTTTTTTTCAATCTTGAAATTTGTCAACTCAGCAAATTGGAGGTTTGTTTTTTTCCTTTTGCTCGTTGAATTGAATCTTGGGTTTGGGGACAGGGAGGGAGATATCCAGACAATGAGATTATCTCAAGCAGATTCTTTTGTCTCTGTAGTTTCTCTGGCTTCGAGTGTCTGTTTCTAGTGTCAACACATCCTCTACTAAGAGGTAACCTCAACTTTTTGTATCACACAGACCACAGCAATTACTGCATATGGTGAGAATACTATTTTGTACTACTATTCTCCTATTTGTGCTACTTTGTACTTTTTCAGTATTGAATGCACAGTCTGTTGTTAAACCTTTTTTTTTTCTTCACCCAACTCCCACAAATAAGATGCTCTGGTGAACTCGTCACACCCTTGATAGTTTCATCAGAATGTGTTGAGGCTGCGCGATGACAAAATGTTACTTGAGTCGTACATGCTTTTTTATGAACTGTCATTTCGGTTGAAACCAAAAATGGATGTTTGACATATTTACTTCCTTTTCATTGCCAAATGACAGGTCCTTTCAAAATATGACTCATTTTGCTATAGTTGTTGTTCCTTTTGAGGGGTTTTCTTTCAGAATATTGTGCTTCTGTTTTTTTCTTAAATGTGCTAAATTTGTTTTTGTTTCCAACCGCTTCGCCCTGTCCACAATTTGTCATGTGGTGCAAGGCTGTCTCTTCATCTGTTGATACTCTGTGCCCCGACCTCCCTACTAATGCAAGCATGGTGCAGTGTTAAGAACGGTCTGAATTAAAATTGAAAAATGCCATGTGATTAAAAAGCGCGGCCCAACATTCGAGCAGTGGCACCAGTATTTTGCCTGCATTACTGGCTCCCCTTTAATTGATTCATATCACCAGGCATTTTTATACACAGTGATTTCTGACACTTTCTTTAGTGTCCAGAAAATCATTCAGTTAAAAACTGATGGCAAGTCAAATTAGAACCAAAGAGCCAAATCTCCAGTCTGAAGCTGCACCTACACATGGGCCTCTAAACTACAGTGTCAGTCAGAAATATCATGGGATAGTGTCCTTTTTATTGCCGAGTTGATGAATGCCTGTATTGTCACATAGACTTTGGATCTATTGATCGACAGCTTTATCTCCTGATGTGATTTTTTTTTTTTTTTTTTTTTCCACTCACCATCCCGCTATTTGTTCATTTATTGTGAACAGGAGTCTCCACTGCGCAGTAGTTCCAGCCCCCCCAACAGTACAGGCAGCACAGCTGACAGCGATGGCTGGACCCCAGGACCCCCATCCTCCTGCCCCCAGCGGCCTCCCAAGGTTCCCCAGGACAGGAGCCGCAAACGTCCACAGCCTGGAGCCACGCTGTCCAGTCACACCAAGAAAGATGTGAGTTGTGTTGGCGTCTCATCACACCGTCACACTTTTTATACGTTCGCCTTCGCCCCTTTTGACCCACTTATTTTTCCTCTGCAGCACACAATCTCCACGCTGCATCCAGATGACCGCAGGAAAGCAGACAAGCTGAAGAAGAAGAAGAGGAGAAAGGAGAGGGAGAATCAGGCCAATGAAGTGAACGAGGCTCAGCAGGCCCAGTCGACTATCCCAGAGCTGCAGTACCCTGTCTCCTTTGGTGGGCGAACGATCAAAGAAGAGCCTGAAGATGATATCAGCATTCCCCTCCATCCCCCGTGTCTGCCTAGCCCTTCCCCCTGCAAGGAGGAGCCCAAGGAGGAGCGTCGCCACTGGGATGGTCAAGAGCTCGAAGAAGGAGTGGTAAAGGTACAGAAGGTGGAGGGGTTTTCAGGAAACAGGACGGTGTTCCGTCAGGGGAAGCAGGTGGTGTTCAGAGATGAAGATGGATCAGGAGAGGACGAGGACATCATGGTAGACTCAGGTGAGGTCTTGAGTCTGTGCGTGTACGGTATCACACGACACATCAGGTTTGACAAAGTGGCCAAACTTAACTTGGCGGATTCTCTCTCTACTCCTCAGATGACGACTCGTGGGACCTGGTCACGTGTTTCTGCATGAAGCCCTTTGCGGGGCGGGCCATGATCGAGTGTAACAAGTGTCACACCTGGATCCACCTGTCGTGCGCTAAGATCCGCAAAAGCCACGTGCCAGAGACATATGTGTGCCAGAGCTGCCGAGAGACACACGGAGCCCCAGACGCTCGCCGCTCCCACCGCTCGCGCGTCGGCCCGCGCAAACACCTGCTAGATTGACCCCGAGCCGAACCCCCGAACTCTGGGCCCCCCCCTCCTCTCCTGCCTCGCCTTCACCTGTTGGACTGACCCTTCCTCAGTATCAGGTTTTGGACCCTTCAGTCTCTGTCCCTCACGGTCAGCCATGAACCCACATTTTCTATAAACACTTTGGTGGACCTATCCCAAGCCCTTATTCCATTTGAGAACAGTTTGAGTGCTAATTTAGATTTACTACGGTTTGTTTCTGCTTCCCTACAGACTTTGTGCGTAAGGCAATCACTGAATGGATGTCTGTCTGTAGATGACGTTAGCATAGCAGCAAACCGCTACTGTTGGGACTTGGTGTCTTGTGAACACTGGAAACATTTGAACTGCCATATAGAGAGAATACCCTCACAACTGCCACTCACGATGGTGCATGCTGGGATTTGTGGGAAAGACTGTTTGCACTTTTTCTCACGTTTTTTTCATAGTTCTGAATCCATCTGACCTTTCTGTCACAGGGACAGGTATGTCTTTCTGATTAAACTGGATTTGATTTCTCGAAGACGCCTCTTTTAATGTTGCAAACTGAACCATTTAAAACACGAGAAAAAAAAATGTAAGTCTGGCGTTAATTGCTTCAGATGGTGCTATAGTATTAAGCTGAGGTATAATCCAATCGAACAAAGATGTGGGATAAGAGACTGTCTGCATCTGCTTCGTCTGTTTGTTGCTCCGTTTTGTTATTTAAGACACTGAAAGAATATCATCGAGGCTTTGAGGCCGTCCAAACGAAATCGAGCGCTCGCTCCTCTCCTTTCTACTTCACACGCTGTCTTCCAGCCTTCGTCTGAATCGAGATGTTACTCAGACACACGTGGAGCTTTCGCAAGCCATGTTTTCCCAGAAGTGTTCAAATAGTGATCGTATTTCACCAGATGGTTTTCCCATATTATAGAATCTTTTTTTTTTTAACAGTTTAATAAACCCCAGGTTATTGAGGAGATTCAGATTCGCAAAACAGTTTTTCAGTAAAACGCGTCTTCTGTTGCCCGCGGTCGGCATGATTTGTGGTGCATTTCATGACGCGGTTGCAGAGCTGTGTTCATGAATACTTTTAAGTTTACTTCCACCTTCTCTGGCTGTCCGCTGTTTCGTGCTCAAGGCAAAGTTTTCAGAGACAAATATATTTATAGAAGGGAAATCCTGTGGCCGTCCTGTTATAAAGTATCAACAGAAAAGAGGAAAAAAAAGCTATCTTAACTGGAATAGTGTTAGAGGGAGAGAGATTCTCTCAAGAGTCCAGTTGAAATTATGCATGTGAGTGTGTGTGTTTGTTTGAATGGTTAACACTGTGAGGGTGTTGCATGTGCTGCTATGAGTCGTCCCAACTAAGCTCCATGGACTCTTGGCCTTTTGTGAGGTGGAGAAATGGATATCGGCAAAGTACCGTGGGCAGGGTCAGTTTGTTTTGTTATGTGTCTGAAGGGTCAAACCAGAAGAACAGACTTCAGTCTCTTACCACCTCTCGCTAAAGTTTTCACAGCAGTATTCAGTTACTTCCATGTGCAGCGAGTTTAATGGAAAAAATGTTTTGTTTTGGGGTTTTTTGTTGTTGTTTTTTTCAAAAGGACCCCGTTTTTTCTTAAAACTCGCTGCAATTTGGATGAAAGATTTTAAGCTTCGTTATTCATGTGCCATCTGCTGTCGGGCCTGTCTGCGTAGGCTACGTGTTGTTACTGATTATACAAAAGCCATACTGTAGAGGGACAGATTCTAGACTCAGAACCTTGGATATTAGTCCAGGATGGGGTTTTACAATGCAGAATCAGTGACTCGACCAGGGAAGGACTAGAACGCACCAAGAATGTTGAGTTTGTAAAGAACACAAACTCAACAAGACTTTCCCGGGGTTTAAAGTGGTTAAGCTCGTGTCTATCTCCTGGTTTTTACAAATGTCGATGTGTACTGGTTGGTACCCAGCGTTCACCCGGGCCGTGATGATTTTTAAGACCTAAAAAAAGTCAGTTGCTGTTCCTCAGGACATTCATGTCTTGAGGGGAACCTGAAGACACCTTCAGGCCCAGGTCCATGACGTCGGTCTGCGTCTCAATGACATCAATGTAATAAATGTTAACAATGCTCATTGTGATACAACTCATTTCTTCTGGTCCTGGGTTGTCCTATCCCCTTATTGAGAAAGCGTTGTCTGTACTGTGGTGCAAACTGTTTCTGTGAAACTATTGTAAATAAAGAGTTACCATTTTAACATGGTACTTTTTTTGGTCTTTCATAATATCCCGGAGTATTGCCGAAAGGGGCTGGTGGAAATCAAACGCCACATCTGTTTTGCTCATATTTATTTTAGTCTTTATCGGACAGACAGCACGGGCTCCTCAACCATTCAGTACATTTATATAATGTGGGTCAGCATAGATGATGGGTCGCAGTCTTTCTCCCGGCCTCACGGTGGCACTGGAGCGGAGGTGACCGACTGACCCTGTTTAAAAAACACTTCACAGCACACTTGAAAACTAGAGACAGGAGACAAAAACTAACCAACAGAATCAGTGCAGCACGGCTACTGTAAAAAGTGACTCCCAAGCCAAGATCGCTGTCTCATTGCAGAGACGGGCGTCCCTCCGACGCGACGGCGAGAAGACGTCCCGACGGGGGAAGTCAAATGGGACAGTCACAATTTCTTGGTTGCACCCTATAGAGTTCAGGTTAAAGCCAAGTGTAGAGCTACTGTTAAGAGGCCTCAGCACCGCTTTCATGTCAACTGGCCTTTAAACACTGTACATTTTGTGCAAAATATTACCTTTGTGTTCAGTAAAATAGTTCTAACAACCTGTATTAGTGTATTCTGGGATTCTCTGTGGTTTATTACAGGGTTTAGACAAAATAAGTCTCACCCTTTGCAGTTTCAGTATAAGCCCACCTTCAGTTAAAACCATTGTAATGACTCACACAAATAATAAGCTTTGGGACGTATGTGCTATAACACCTCTGTCCCAACAGAAAGTGCATCATAGGATATGAGATTTCCCCATGTCAGCCTCATTGCATTGATCAGAAAATACCAATGGTGACCTAAATAATAAAAACGCTGGCCGAAGAACAGGGTGTTAGCACCTTATATACAATACTCTGTATAAGAAGTGAGATTGCATTTTAGTCAAATCTGAATTATTCTTTTTTTTTTCAGTTAAAAGATATGAGATGAACGCCACGCAGACTAAACCTGGTTTTTAATGCAAAGTTCATGTAAGCATGTAAATGTGCCGTAATCAGTCAGATGGTTTCAGTGTGGCTCAGGTCAGCTCCAGCAAAAAGTTACTGCCCGTCACAGCGACTGCCTCGGCGCCAGACACAAGCTACGTGAAGGACAGCGTTGAACTATGCCCTCTACTGGTCACATCCTAACCAGAAAATAGTCTTTTTTTTTGCAGAATAAAAAAAAATTCTAATCGATACTGGTAGTTATTATTATTACTTGCTTTGTGCCAGATGTACACCAGTATTGTGACGAACAACAGTATTAGACAATCATAGGGAAAAAAAAAACAATTTTGGCAGCAACTTCACAGATAATCAATAAAACACTGATGCAAATCAAATCTACGTTGAGTTTCTGTCTTTATATTGCGGGTTTTGGCCTAAAATGTAAAAAAAAGGGGGAAAATTTGAGTCTGTCTCTTTCTGCACGGATCACTACCATCAGAGGGCATCGCTCTCGCTTCCCCTCCCCCCTGCTTCCTGATCCGAAACCCTCAGATAAAAGTTTTGAGCGCCAGGTCGTACCTGCCGACGGCCACGCCCGGTGAGCAGCAGACATTATCACCGAAAGGCGTAATAAATTAGGATGAGACGCTTTCCACGAGTAAACAAAAACAAGCCTTACGCGGTCACTCCTCAGTCCTGGCTGGCCTCAAGGTCGCGCACGCGGAACATGAGCCTGCATAGTGTGGTGAGTCAGTGAAACGACTGGTATGCTGTAATGTCATAACTACCAGGGCGAGACATATACGGGACGAAGACTTACAGTGACGGGGGGTAAAAATCACAGAGCAGCTCATTTGTATGCACTTCTTCAATCTATCTACGCACGTTTAGCTCGTTGATGCAGGGAACGGTCGCCGCGTCCGCAGTGACTACAAGTCCCTCTTTGTGGTGGATGTAAATAAAACTATGTTCGGGGGCCAGTGTCTGATCTCCCTGCAGCAGGCAGGTATTTGAGCAGCCCTGACAGGTGTAGCCGACTGGAGACTCAAAGGGTGACACCTTGGAGAAATTCTGAGCTGACTCCTGTGTTTTGCTGAACCCGGGCCGTGGCCCACAGGAGAGGGAGGAGTGCGGGGAGCAAATAAACGGATTCTCTAATACTGCGAAAGAAGAGGGCCGGAGGAGGAAAAACAGACATATTTTTGATGTGCCCCCTCCGTTCGTGGGTTCTTCTGCTTACACATAGTCCGCTTTATCTGCAGTTGCCCTCTGGTTCTCCGACAGTGCTGAGCTCCTAGGACTCGGACTCAATTCTGTGAGCTGAGAAGACAAAAATAATAATCATTTGAACGTGGGTGCATGCATGCAGGCTTGTAATAGGTGCACAGCTACGGGATCATAATAATGAGTCTTTAAAGTAAAGCGGGTGGATACTAACATTGCTTGGGTATCCGCAGAGAGTCAGTGTCAGCAGAGATGACCTGGTGTATCACACCTCTGAACTGGTAGAGTAGTTTAAGACTCTTCTCCTCTCCTACACAAGGGTCGTAGAAGCCCGGCAACCCTGCCTGCACACACACAACCCATTCACATGAACACATGCACATGGACACGTACGCTGACATGTGGCCGCACACACACACACACACACACACACACACACACACCTTAGAGGCCTCCGTGAGGATGAGTTTGGAGTCTTTGACCAGGCACTGCAGAGGCACAGTGACGTCGATGACCTTTGCTTTCTCCTGCTTCTGGCTGGTGTCCGACACAAACTTTCCGTACCAGGCGTTCAGGATGATCAGACCTAGACAGCGATAACCGGTTAAAGGGTTTTCATCTAACGTTTGGTCCGTCTTTAAATGCATTGTCAGGTTAAAACGGAGACACGCTGGATCCATGTCAGAATGCAGAATATTTACACGTGTACTTTACTCTTTGAGCTGTGCAAACGCGTGCAACAAAAATGGTCCTGCTACCACGTTAGCTTGACATCAATAATATGCGGCGCTTCGTACCACCATGTGCTGCGCAGAGCATCTAGAAGGGGCTGTGAACACATCCCGGTGAGGGTTTCCAAAAATAATCATATGCTATCTCTGCACGAATACAATACGTAATCCATAAGCACACTGACATCACAGTTTTGATTCATTTGCGTGTGCACTCTGGGGTTCTGTGCACAGATTTACAAGCTTGGCCCATGTAAACACTGCAGCATGGAGATGGGCTACATCACTGCCTCTTGCTTCAGAGCAGGAGATGATGGAGGCCACAGTATGTTTATTATGCCACTGACAGCAACCATGAGAAATGTGTTTGAATTACACATTTGGATATTTACCAAGTTCTGACTAGCTGCAAATTTAAAAAGGCTCTCAGTCTCTCACCCTGGTGTAATGTCTGAGTATATACGTGTGTGTGTGTGTGTGTGTGTGTGTGTGTGAGACTCCACCCTCACCCATCTTGGATTCTTCTGCTTCTATGATTCTCCTCACAGACTCCTGCATCAGCAGAACCTGCAGAGGAGCCAAGGGAGAAAGAGGAAGAGGAGGGCAAAAAAGAATAGGACAGGGGAGGAGAGAGGTTTTCAGATGAGATGAGGTGAGTTCAACCTAAAAACACACAGTGAATAAATGTGTGTTTGCGTGTGAGCGCTCACCGCAGACTCTGCCTCCTGCTTCTTCTTGGCGATGTCTGTTGCGGAGCTCTTCCTCTGCAGCTCCAGCTCTCTGAGAAGCACAGAGACGAACAAAGAGGACATCAACAAACGCCCGCTGGGATTCGCTGCAGAGGCGTGAAAGACACCCCTCTACTATTCACAACAACCACGATTGAAAATCTGCATTTCTGTCCATGTCGAGGGAGCGGAGTTGCCTTCGGCTCAAGAAAAAAAAAAAAATCACTGACTGACTATAAATTATGCGTACGCAAATTACGTTAAAAGACAGGAAAGTTACAGAAAGCTTGTAAATAGTAGTAGTAAATCCAATCTTGACAGTGATGAATCTTTACTATTACTGAAAACTAGCCCCAGATTATCCACTACTCTGCCAAAGTGAGAAGCTGACTGAGGGGATGTACTGACTGCTCTTTCTGTGCTTGCGTATAAGGGATGATGACCAGTCTGTGGATGGCCATGTAGAACAGCAGGGGTCCCACGGTGGCGTAGAAGACGGCACTGGGCAGCAGCTGGTCTGTCAGGTGGACTGGAAACAAGTAGGTTTGACTGGCACGCGCCAACCTGCGTGGAGACAGCGCCAGCACAAGCGCGTGCGTTAGATAATCACGCAGCCGGCTGAGGACCGCCAGCAGAATGAGCTCATATTTTGGCTTGGCCAGTACTTGATCTTGAGTGTGACTCCCTGTGGGACGCCGATGCTGACAGTCGCTGACAGGACACTGTGTCGGCTGATCTTCCTCTCTGCTCCATATTCCACCACAGTGCCAAACCAGCCTGTCCTGGAGAGGGAGGGGCCCAGAAGTGAAGAAGTGCATTGTCATGGTTTCGCTCATTATTCCTGCCCTTTTTTTTTTTTTAAAAAAACAAGCTGGTAAACCCGCTGGAAGGTGTTTTGACACAACATCCACTGACAGACATACTTGACAGAGCCTTTAATTTTAGTCTGGTCTTCATCCTGGAACTTGTACTGGTAGCTCATCATCAGGTAGGAGTGAGGCACGCCCAGCTAGAAGACGTGTCGGAAAAAGATAGCAGATAGCAAAATTAATTTATAGTACAAACCTTATTCGTCATAATGACAACAGGTGGCAGTGTGTTTGTGTGTACCTGCAGAGCCAGAGTGAAGTGGCTGCTCTTTGTGTCTCGGACCAGGCTGGTAGTCATGGCGCTGTTGGGCCCCCAGCGCCACTGAAGGTAACCCATGGTGTTCTGGTCCAGGTGGCGCGCTGTCATCAGAGAACAGCTCGGCCGCAAACCTCGAGGTGAAAACTGCAAACCACACTGGGCTGTCAAGAAGCTGGACAGAGAAACGGAAAGAGAGATGAAAATGAGACTAAATCAAAGAGGAGGAGGATGGCGCTCTTGGGTATACAGTATATGTTATTGTTTTTCACGTCAAACAGTTGGACCTTACCACCGTGGAGTAACATTGCGAAACACCTTTAACCCAATGAGTGGTCCCAGTATGTCGCCTGCACCGAACTCCACCTGCAGAGAGGAATGCACAGAAATAACGTGATATCGAGGAAATGTGCCAAAAACCTTATAATAGAATTGTATTAATAGAAACCCTTTAAAGGCCTCTTAACCACTGCTTCTATGATATAGTTTATATTTGTGTTCATGTATTTTGTTCTTTGTGTGCATGTGTGTGTATATGTATACCTCTCCCCAGCCCTTGGCTGAAGTAACCCTTCGGACGGTCATGTTAATGTTGCCCCCACCATTTCCGTTGTGCGTAGAGAGTGATCCAGACAGCACTGCTGTGTCGGAGTTTGTCAAAGGAGCCTGAAGAAAGATTTTAAGAAAGTGCTGTGTGATAAAACAGAGAACACTACAGTGGCCCTGGCCCTTGTGAGTAGATGTATGGAAGCAAAACGTTGAGGGCCTGTGCTTTGTTTGTACCTCTATGGACTGGGAAATATGCATCTTGTTGATTTCAATATGAGGAAAGCCTCCTCCTGGCATCTCTTCAAAGTCCTCATCATAGCAGTCAAAGAGGTCCGTTGCATCTACACCAACACTGATGGTGCCCTGAGGACGTGAAGGAAGGAGGTTAAGAATTAATTAAGAAAGAGGGATGAAGGTGAGGGACATGGAGGGACACTTATCTCTCTGAAGATAATGTGGAAATCACCCACACACAAAATTAAGCTGTGATGTATTTAATTATGTCTGCATAGTAGTAAAGTAGTGGCCCGCACAAGAAATACAGCGAAAGTAGGGTGGATGACAGAAATGTGATGCAGTTGTGACTGACAAAACCTTAGGGTTTGTTCTTTGCTGCAGTCTCCTCTCCTCCTTTCTCTCTGCAGCCTTTCGTACTCCTCTCGAATTTCTGCCGGGGTTCTCTTCCTCTCCACCACCTGCACATCATCACCATAAGATGTTGATAATGAAGATATACAAAACTACTTCACGGTGAGACTAAAAAAAAAGTTTGACAGAATACACACCTCCCAGCCTTCCACCTCCAGCCCTTTCTTCCCAAAGATGTCATAGATGGCTCTGGAGTGAGCATCGCTCAGCACTGAGGGGAGAGAAGGAGGTGGTGATATCTCTTTTCATTCCTGAATAAACACTATTTTACTTGAGCTTTACTTTTTAAGTTGAGTGGGGATAAAAAAAAAAGAGTTGAACTTAAATTGCATTTACCTTCATATGCCTGATGCACTTGGTTGAATAGCTGCTCAGCTTGTCTTTTCAGCTCCAGGTCTCGATGTTTGTCAGGATGGTAGAGCATACACAGCCTCCGATACGACGCCTTTAGCTCCTCCAAAGTAGCCTGTAATTAGAGAGAGGACGGGTTTCGCTCCTGAATAGGGCTGCGACCAGCAATTACTTTCACTACTGATTAATCTGCCATATACCTCAGTGATTGTTGTGGTTAATTATTTGGTTCGTAAAATGTCACGAAAAGGCGAGGAACTTCAAATTGCTTTGTTTAGTCCAAACAACAGTCCAGTCCAACTGACTATCATATAATTAAAGCGGGAAATCTTAACAAGAGGCTTGAGAGGGTGGAACATATCATTTTGCGACAGTATTATTATTATTATGTCTTTATGTCGAAAACTGCTGCAGATTAATTTTCATTTAGTTGACTGATCGTTTCAGCCCCGCACCTCATCGCTGACACAACACTGCTGAATTAAAGCATTACATTTATGGAAGCTGAAAAAAATCCAGTTTAACCCTTCCTGTTAGCCTCGTGCATCAGTAACTACCAAATGTTAGCGAGCGTTATCCAGATCAACATTCAAGTGTAAATCCTAATCGGGCCTCTTATCACTCTTTCGTCGAGACTCGAGCCTGAGCTAATCGTTGCAGACATGTCGTGCTTAAGTTCATTTAAAGCGCACTGCCTGTCCCATGTAAAGTATATGTTTTAATAGCCTGCAAGCCACTGCAGCACCACCCGGTCTCAGCCTCCAAGGATGATGGTGCTGATGGAGAAGACCGCTGTTCAACTCAACGATGATGCACCGACAGCACATCACTTCCTCAAAAGAAGCCTACCCGACGATCACGGCACAAGACAGACGGCCGTCGTCGGGCTTCGCTGTACAACGCAAATAAATCGTACCTCTTTCCTGACGTTGAGCAGAGAGTAATAGTCCTGGTTATTTGACTCAAATTCATCATCTAAGGACGCCGCCATGTTCGCGTTTGGCCCGGTCCCGCCCACCCCTCCAGTGTCCTGGAAGCTCATTGGTCATCTGTGCGGGGAGCGGAAGTTGCCCAGTCGTCATCCGCTGGTTGTGTTTGAGTTTAAGATCGGCGCGAGAAGGGTTTGACGTTTTCAGACAAGAGGAAAGACCACCGTGAGGAGAGTTTCTTCTGTTTGGAAGGTACAGTGGGTGTCGCCGTGTCAAAACAGCCCGGCACTGGCCTTTTTTCCTCTTTCCTTTCTTTCGCAGTCGAATACTCGGTCGGCTTACGGGTAACACTCCATCCTTACCACTTCTATTTAATTGCTTAAATCAGCTGAAGAATCGATGAATGAATTAAAGTAGGCCTGCCTCCAGTAATACCGATGTTATTTTAGAACAGCGAAAGGATATGATGACAGAGTTGCTTCACTTTACGCCCATCTATCTTACCTGATGTGTTTAAAGCAACCTGTAAACAATTCAACTGCTTACACTTACGCTAAAGCCAACAGGCTTTGAACTTATCACTTCTAAAATGATTAATGTTAGCCTTTTAGCACATCCATCATGGCATATTTGCTGTAATTCTACCAGGTTTCTTCCATGGCAAAACACTCATCTTATTCTTTCTCTGAGTTGACTTTATGCTATGGATCATCATCATGTTGAGGGATCCACTGCTTCTTTTGATTGATGGCAGGAGGCTTCCCTTTAAAGTCTTTTGATATTGGGCTGCATTCATTCTTCCCTCCATACAGACATAAACCCCCTAAACATTAGTGAACCTCCGCTGTGTTTGACTGTGGGTATGGTGGTCCTCTCCCCATAGACGGTGCTTTTTCCCGTCGTGCATATCTGTCAGAATTATGACCAAATAATTCAACTCTGGTCTCATCAGACCATAATCTTGTTCTAAACCCTACTTGGATTGTTCACATGCTTTATACTGCGTCATCGCTGCCTTTTTTCTGAAAGTCAGAAAAGGCTCCCCGCTATTTTTCTATCAAAAAATCCATTTGCAAGGACTTTTTCAGGTCCCCTGCTGTTTGTTTTTGATTCTTACTTGGGTCTTGCTCAAGTTTCCTAGCAGCTTTTGGGGTTATTTTTCTTGGTTCTCCGCGTCTTGGTAGAGTTTTATTGTATCCATGTTCCCTTCCCTTCCCTTTCTGGATTGTGGTCTTCACAGTTGGTACTTATATCCAGAAATGTTTTGAAATATCTTTATATCCCACCCCAGCTTCATGAAGGTATCCCAGTTTAGTTTGGGGGTGTACTGACAGCTGTTTTCCAGATCCCATTGTTTTTGTTGCTCTCAGCAAATTGCTTGAGACGTTGAGACGATTACCCACTTGCAAATGTTAAGTGCAAGCCGAGTTTACCACACCTGGTGCTTCACATTGAGCATTAAGTGTTGACTATCGTTTTTAAACATCAGACAACTGATTTCACATATTAACGTTCATTACCTCGAGGGCTTATGCAGGGGGATGCAAACTACTATTCTGATATGATTTTCACTATTTTGCTGTCATTTATAAACTCAGATCATTTTCATCACTTTTGATGATAAACATGTAACAAATATTCTGATGGTGGAAATAACTAAATTGTTTTAATGGCTATGCAATTTCAAAGAAGGGGGTGCTAATTTTTGCACCGAACTGTAGTTAAAGCCTTATGAATGACTTTTTTACTGCTTTTTTTTTTTTTTTTTTTTACAGCTGGTAGTCTTGTTTGTATCCAATCTCTGTCGCTCTGCTGCCACTAAGTTTTCATTTTTCCTGTTACAATTGCTGCAGTGGGGGGAGAAGCGCTTCCCTTTGTAATGTATGTAAAAGTAACAATATGTAAATGTAAAAATATTCAGTTGGCATTATGTTTTAATATTTTTTGCATCCTTGTATCATTTGCAGGCTATATAAATACGTTCGGACAAAATTTGGAAGGTTTAAATTAAAAACCCGATCTAATATTTTGGCTCCATATTTTACATGTGTTCCTCGCTGTCATTCATTCCTCCTTGAACTCAGTCGACGCCGAGAACCTCGGCGTGCACGCGTATGCTACGTAAAGCGCACGTAGCTGAGAAGGAACCGTTCAAAAACCTCTGCTTTCCGTGAAGCGTGTCGACGGAGAGCACTGTCTCTGTCAAACACGAGGCTTTTTGGTGCAAAGATGATATTCTCCCCCGAGGCACAGAGTGACAGTGTGGGCTTGAAACGACAACATAATGGTCCCGGGTAAAGCCCGATGTTTAGAAGGGGGGGAGCAGAATGTTAAACGGTGACAATGTAGCCAAAGTCGAACTTCTGGCAATGATACAACGAAAATAGCCGAAATAGCCAACGACAAGGGGAGACCGGGGGGAAGGGGTTGTGGTGGTGGTGGTGGGGTTGGGGTGGGGGGGGGGGGGGGGTTCATTTCATCATCATATGAGTTTTCCACCTGACCTATCGTCACTTCAGTTCAATAACGCGGCTTAAAGGAAGCAGGTGGAGTGCGCGCAGCCTGTGTAGGCGCGTGTGGAGCTGTCCTTTCAGCACCGCGAGCTTCAGCACCACAGCGAATGACAGCAGCCCACGCGCATCCAAAAAGTCTCTTTCAGGCAGTTCTTTTCATTTAAATTCAAAGGGTGGTGGTGTGTGTGTGTGTGTGTGTGTGTGTGTGTGTGTGTAGGGGGGTGGGGGGGTGGGTTCATAATTTATGGCGAGACGCGACCTTACAACGCAGTTTCTCAACGCTCCGCTGGGTCTGCGTGAGAGGAAATGAGCGCGCACGCGACTTTATGTGCGTGTGCGTGTGTGTGTGTGTGTGTGTGTGTGTGTGTGTGTGTGTGTGTGTGTTTAATGTAGGCTATGCGTGCGTGTACGCCTACGTTATGTGTGTATTTGCGTGTGCACGCGTGTGTGTGTGTGTGTGTGTGTGTGTGTGTGTGTGAGAAAGGGAGAGAAGATGATGATGAGCATGATGATGATGCTGTGGGAGGCTGTCAAGGTGTCCTCGAATACAGACGTCGTCCAGTGACGTGAGAGGAAAGAGAGAGAGAGAGAGAGAGAGAGAGAGAGAGAGAGAGAGCGAGGAAGAATGCGCGTGAACGTCGGTTGTGGGTGGGGGGGGGGGGGGGGGTGCGGGGGGCGGGGAGAACGGGAATAAACGAAGGGATGGAGAATTTCTCGAGTCACCCTCACGGATCCCCGCTGTCAATGCTCACCGTTCGGACCAATAGTCTCGCTGAACCTGGCAGGCTCGCCCTCCCCCCCACCCCAAACACACCCCACCCCTTCCTCTCAGCCCCGCCCCCCTCCTTGAGCTGTCCTCTCTGTGCACGCGCGTGGCACCCCACCCCCCCCACCCCCCTCCCCACCACCACCAGCACCTCCACCACCACTAGGTCGAGTCGAGGAGGAGGAGGAGGAGGAAGAGGAGGAGGAGGAGGGATGAGGCGCGCGGTGGAGGGGAAATGGCTGCCGAAAACAAGCCGGAAGGTAAGAGAGAAATAACGGCTTTTATTTGCGGCGGAGGAGTCCCACTATTCGGGGTTCAAACGAGGCGATGGAGGGGATGGAGGCATAGGGGAGGAGAGGGATAGCGGCAGGGCTTTCCCTTGTCTTCCAGCCCGTCCCGAAAACACGGAGGCTGGTGCTGAACCAGCGACTGTGTGGAGCACGGTTAACCGACAGCAAATAAATAACGGAAGGAGAGTTGTCCCGTCGGTGGCCACTGAG
Organism: Psettodes erumei; assembly: GCA_016785225.1. NCBI lineage: Eukaryota > Metazoa > Chordata > Actinopteri > Pleuronectiformes > Psettodidae > Psettodes > Psettodes erumei. The sequence goes on from JAFBJZ010000007.1 coordinate 1,092,204, forward strand.
TGAGACGGGACAGGGGTTGTCTTTCGCCGTCCAATGTTCGCCAGTCTCTCCCGTGAGCAGCCGCTTTATGAGTGCTTCGGAAGCGCTTAAGCCTAAAAGGGATGGGGACGAGAGAGGATGAGAGTGGTTCACGCTGAAGGAATTCAGATGCTTTCTGCGCGTGTACGTGCGTGCGCGCGCGTGCGCGTGTGTTTATCTGCCTCTGTATTCCCCTTTAAGCACAAAATAGACCATTGATCCGTAGGTTTCCTTTCCCGAAAACCGAGCAACCTCCCGGTCCAGCTGTGTATTTATGTTGTCACAATCCAGCGTCACGGTCTGAGTGTGTGTGTGTGTGTGTGTGTGTGTGTGTGTGTGTGTGTGTGTGTGTGTGTGTGTGTGTGTGTGTGCGCGCGTGCGCGTGTGTGTGCGTGCCTGCGCGCGTGCGTGGATGTGTGTTTATGTTTGTGTTCATTTGGTATTGAGCCTATGGTTGCTAAGGCAGTGAAGGTGAGGATCTGGCTGCATTTCGGTCGGGGAGGGGAGGAGTGTATGTGTGTCAGTTTTAGGTCATGCCATGCATGAATCCCGTTGATTTTTTTTTTTTTTTTTTTACTCCCTCAATTGTAAACTCTCCAGGTCATTATTGTGAACTCGAGAGCCACCATTTCATTCATATTGTTATTCATTCATTCATTCCTTCATCAATTATGTAAGGGATGTCCAGAATCAGCATGGCAATATTATCTCTAGCTCCTGAGTGAATACCTCATTCCTTACTCAGTGTGTTTGACATTTGTTGATAAACATGCCCTGGTTGTAGGTCTGTAGGTATCACTTTCATTTTCTTGCCTCAGTCACATTGGGTTATGCTGGCTAAAGGAACCTGTCAAGCCGATAAACATAACAGATGAATGTGTTGTTATGGATGAGACACAGCCCCATAAAACTGGAAGGTAGAATGAAATACAACAGATTAGCCGGAGACGTGACTTTTATTGTTTGACTCTTCTTAAGTGTTATTATTTTCAGCTCAACCCAAAGCAAAGCGATACTGAAGATGACAAGGGGGGAAGCCTTTGACCCTCTCTCCACTAGGGAGCGATGCTGAGCAAGATTTCTTTGAAGGGCATTTTTTTTGGGGATAACCTGAACCGCACAGTTAACGCCATATGTGTGCGAAGCACATTTTTCAGGCATACAGCACAGCACAATCAGACGCACACACACACACACACACACGTGTGCAGGCAGGCATGCAGTGTGTGGCCAGAGGCAGAGGGGAGTTGTGGGTGGGTTGAGAGTCCCATTGCGTGAAAAGACTAGAACTGTAGATGAGAGAGAAAGCCCATGGGCAGATCAGCAGGCACTGTATCACACGGATATAAAACCAACCCCCCCTGCCCATACTGTTCTGTACCTACACGCACATGCAAACAGACACATGGCCATCACAGCATGAGGGCTTTTTTCGTCCGTCGCCCCCTTTAGCGTTACGCGTAGAGTGGATGTAATAATTTACGAGCCTCAGCCATGCTGAATGAAAGCCACGTGAATCGCGTGGCCTGCGAAGGCCGGAGACAGCCAGCCGCTCTTTCCATCCCCTGGCAGATGTGCGTGGCGCCGATGAGCGGAGTACACCAGTGGGCACGAGAACAATATCCACCATATAGCCTGGAAGACCATCTCCCTCTGCGCTGGTTGGTCTACTTTGTATCATAGCAACAGTGGTCAGGGAAACAGAGAAATGATGAGAGAGAAGAGAAACTAAAGCTTGGTACAAGTTAGTCACACACACGGAGGCAGAGTATCTGCTGTGGCCAATCGATCAGGGGACACAATGGATGCAAGTTAGTGGATCAGAAAATGGATCAGTCCACATGCATGTCACTTGGAGTTTTGTTTCTGGGCTTTAGAGGAGGAAGAATGAGGTGAGGTATGCCACTGCCAAGGAAACCAAAGTCTGGAGCGTCTTCTAAATATGTCTCTGTCCCACCCCCACCCCCCCACCCCTGGCTCTTTCTCTCTTTTTGTAGGACTGAAGAAGATAAGAAATCCAGAGCGAATGGTCAGGATCGCTGTTGGTTACACAGGACACACTCCTCCCAAGAGTGACGACGCCGACGCCAACAGTAAGACGCGCGGGCGCTCGTCACACTGTTTGTGCGCGCGCGTGTCTGTGAGAGGGTGTTTAAGTGCCGCTCGCGCATTTGTCTGTAGCGCGGGGTGACTCTGGGAGCAAGTATAAAAGCCTTCTGGCAGAATGATGTGATGCAGGAGCCGAGGTCTCCTTCTCATCTGCTCTGTAACAGATCACACGTACACAAAATAAGCACACACTCTATCTCTGTGTCTCTCTGCTGAGACGTCATTCCAATTCAGCTCTGTTACACATCATGTTTATTCATGCATGCCAGTACAGTATTAGCGGGCACACACACACACACACACACACACACACACACACACACAATAAGGCAGGGCTTACTTTGGCTATCAGTAGTTTATTGTCATACCTAATCTGTACACATGGCATTATGTATCTATAATCCTCAATGGGCCTGGTTAAACTAGAAGTGAGATGGAGTGTGTAATCTGGGGTCGCTGCACGGTTGTTTATGTGTGCGAGTGTGTACTGAGCATGTGTGTGGTGGCTGTGGTGTGGTAGAGGGACTATAAAGGCAATGATTGCTTTGATTGGTTATTGATTCCAGAGGGCAAGACACAGATGCATGTCTCTGCCTCTCTGTCTGTGTGTGTGTGTGTGTGTGTGTGTGTGTGTGTGTGTGTGTGTGTGTGTGTGTGTTAGGGGGACAAATTGGAGGAAAATAAACAGATGTGAGGAGGAGCAGACAGACACGGTGCTTAGTGAGGCGGTGGGGGCTATGGGTGTAAAGGAGGGAAGGTATGTGGAAACCTCCCTCCCCCAGCACACACAGCCCCTTTTTTTTTCATTTGGAAAAGGAGCAGATGGCCTCGTACCTGCACCAGACCCTCTTATTTTGTTAAGAGGGACGGGAGAAAACGTGCCTGTCGCACAACAGCAAATAAAGAATTAAGAGGGAATCCGGGAGTAAAAAAAAAAAAAAAAAAGAGAATACAATAGAATGGAATAGAACAGAGAGTTCTGTTTGGGATGGCTGTTTAATATGAGCTGAGACTTCCCGAGCCTATCCCTGTCTCCTATCTGTTCTCGCGTCCCAGCTGGAGGATTACTGGAGGAAAAGTTTATCAGCAGAATGATAAAATTAGCATGCGCACCCATCTCTCTCTAACCCCCCCCCACACACACACACACACCCACCCCCACCCTTTCTCTCGTCTCCCCCACCCTCTTCCCTCTTCCTGCACTCTCGTTCATCCCATGCTATGCTGCCCCCATCTCTTCTCCCTGCCCTGGCACACCCTCCTGCCCTCCCTCCCTCCCTCCCTCCCCCCTCCCTCCCCCCTCCCTCCCCCATCTAGCTGCTGTGCAATGAGCCTTTCTTTCTGTCACATTAATTTCATCCCAAAAAGGGGGAAAATGTGAAAATTTCCCCTGATGCCTCCTAATATCAGTTGGGGGAGAGTTAAGAGTTGCATTTGGAGCGTTTTCCTCTCTCTTTAGTGTGGAGAGTTTTATAATTAACTGACAGCCATCTCACAAGGGCATTGGCTTGTTTCTGTGTTAAATATGGAGATGACAGTTTTATGAGGTAAAATATTCATCAGTCGAAAGCCGCTCTTCTGTGTGTTTCCAGTCTAAATTATGGTTTTTGATAGGCTACCAGAGCAATGTTTGACTTTGGTCGAACACTTCCACTCCTAGCACGCATACCTTCATATGACTTAATGAGCCATCAGTTTCCCATTAGCATTCAGGCGTTGTCACTCTTTCGGACTCTCCTTTACCAGATTAGCGAGCGAGCGCGTGATGTATGTACAGCCTCTTTGGGGTTGCAAAAGCTCATCAGCATTCAGCAAATCTGCAAAGTTAGTCCTCCGTCCCTCGTCAGTGAGGAGAGCCGGTGCAAGAATAGGTTAAGATGATGGTCGCGTCCATGAAGGTGCGCTTTGAAAGGGATTTTGGCACCAAGGTCACTGTTTAAAAAAGAAGAAAAAAAAAGAAAGAAAAACGCCACTCTGGGACAAATACTGTGATGTGAGCGCTTTGATCGGCAGGCGCTGCATGTGCACGCGTGTGTCTGTTCACATGTACGAGCCTGCGTGTGTGTGTGTGTGTGTGTGTGTGTGTGTGTGTGCCGACGCATGTGCTACGGGCTTGTTTGATGTGGTGGTTCTGGTACATTTCAAAGACGAGGCTCTGATGAGAATTCTTCAGAACAGCAGGGGGAGGGGAGGGGGTTATAGCCAGGAGGGGTGGGGTTTAAACGCTGATTGGCATTCATAGCAGAGAGGCTGGAGTGCTGCTAAAAAAGAAATTAGGCTTTAACTAAGCTGCACCATTCAGCTGTTTAACTAAGCTGCTGCACTGTTCAGCTGTTTGAAATTCTGTCTTCTCAGGCCTTCTATTAATAAATGCATAATTGATTAGGGGGAGCATACGTGCCTGAACACACTTCCTCCTGACACAAACACGCACACGTGCTCAGACACCTACATGCTCACATGGGCACGCGCACACAGACGCCCTGCTCCTGTCCTCCCGTCGTACTCCTCCCTCTTTGTCTTCGTCTTACCTTGTGCCATCTCTTGTCCTTGTGAAATTCTTGCTTCCTGAGTCCAAGTTTCTTTTTTTTTTTTTTTTTTTTCTTCGTCAACTCTCTCTCTCTCTCTGGCTCATTGTCTACCTGCCTCTCTCTGCTGTCTCCCCCACTCCGACCACCCCACCCCACCTATCTCCCTTTTTACTCTCACTCTGTCGTCTGCCCTCAGGTAGAGTATAATTCCTATCTTCCCAGGGGAGTCATGAATGGACGCCCTCTACTCAAATGCTTATCAATAACCTTTGAGTGCTTGCTCTCTTTGACTTCTGAGAGGCACACCCGCTGGGCACGCACTCACAAACAGGCCCGCGCGCGCACACACACACACACACACACACACACACAGACACGGGAGCGCTATCCTTGTACAGATGCTTTGCACTGGTGGAGAGGTATTTTCCTGTGGCGCAGAGGGATTTTTTTCCTTACCTGCACTTATTCAGTATTTTGGTGGTTCTCAGAGCGCCACAGTGGGAGGAGGCTGTTTCACAGGAAATCCAGCAGCACCATGGAGCTTTGGTGGCAGTGCACTCCTATGGCTCCCTCCCAAACCAAGCAGCCCTCCACGATTCGTCTTTTGCTTGTCAGTTTTATTAGACGTTCTTCTACCGACGGTCGTGTCGTATTACGCCGGGAAAAGAAAGGATGAGGCTGGCTAGTTTTGTTATGCTCAACGAATCCCATGAAACAAAATTAAAATCAGCAACATCTTAGTACATCTCTCAATAATTAAATACTTCTCTGTCCTGTTTGTGTCTTTCAGACCTAAGCCCCATGATTTCTATTGAAGAATTAAAGCTTTAAAAATCACTAATCTGTGGTTAGATTTTCTTTTTTAAATGACAGTTTGCTAAACCATGCAGATGCTATCGAGATTTCTGCTGTGGATTTTTGCTCCTGAGTGAATATGAGCAGCAGAATTTACTCAAAATAAACTTCAGGTCCCATGTTCATCATAATGAAGGAACATGTCGAGATTACGACAACAGTTGAGATTTATGACAGTGACAAAAGTAGTATCCATTCATTGCCTGGTTTAATGATAATAAGAAACATATAGAGTATCACCAGGTGACCAGAAGTAACCAGACCAGAATTACAATAAAAGTGAAAGGGATTTTTCTAACCTACGGCATGATTAGGTTAGTGTGTAGGTCATTGTGGTTCTAAATAAAATGAAGCATCATTACTCACAGAGAACTTGGTCCTCCAAGGTCTTTCACTATGTCCAGAAACATGATTTACACTTTGAATTAGACTTAACCTGCCCATAGCAACATTTGGGCTGTTGTGTGTTTGAACTTGCAGCTCTCCAGCTCCCATAGAAGTATATTAGTTTCCTCTCCGGAAGAGCGAGTGTGGAGTCTCTACACCATTACCGAACTGTGTGTACAACACTGTGGGGAAAGCATTGCTTTTAGAGGGGATAAGAGATGCCCATGTGATTGGCAATGATGGCAACCAACCCCACATGTACTGATAATGTATGGTAATGGCTTCTTCTTAATCCACATCTGAATCTGGGTGGGCCCCAGGTGCGCCGTGCACCTCCACCTGGTGTCCAAATAAAGTGCGGCGCCACTTCCTTTGTGCCCCGCACACCTAATGTTTGCACTGCGACCACTGTGAGTAAAGCACACTTGTGTAAAGATGACGAGGTAATATTAAATGTAGTTCCTCCGCGACTTGCCGGCTTTCTCCTGTCTTGTTGATTAGTAATAAGCGCAGACTTTATTTACTGGGCCATACAAAGTATCAGCCGGTATCAGCTTCTCTTCGCTGCCATGCCAAAAATCCTCGGCTGTGTTTTTGATTCGGAATTCACAGGAAGCTATCACAGATCAAGGATACTCTGTAACTGGATGGACTAAACTCTCTTAACAAAATTAATTAAAACTTCTGTCCTTCACAGGCCTGAACAAATCTCTTTGCAAATCCACGTACTTAAGGTCACATCGTGCCAAAATGCTACACAATGAGAGTTTATTGTGATTTTATTCAGCCGCATCCCAGAGAAGTTGCATTTTGGTATTCTTCTCTTGCAACGTCTCTGTGTCTGATGAGAAATTTCTCTCCTCTTTCTATCTATCCCTCATCTATCTTCCTTTATCTTCACCCCCTGTCCTCCCCCGCCTCCCCCTCTGCTCCAGATGAGCCAGGCCAATTGAAGATCTACCTTCCTAAGAAGCTGCTAGAGTGTCTACCCAAATGTTCCTCTCTGCCCAAGGAGCGCCATCGCTGGAACACCAACGAGGTGAGAGTGAAACACACTCAAAAGGAAAATATCTGTGACAGTGAGATGAACTCTGTGTTAGTTGTTTTTTTGGTTTTTTTTTTACCGGTGATGCATCTTGAGGTAATGTCACATTGAGAGATGAAGAGGAGGCAAACAAACACAATGGCAGCATTTCATTATGGGAACCTAAAAGTGTGACACCAAATGGAAAACACAATCTGAGCTCGCAGATGAAATCCCACTGACTGTATGTTTCATTTGGCATGTTGGTGTCTATTTTGCTTCGTAATCCAAGCACCTTTGGGTTAAGGTAGAGGGATCAGGAGCTCTGGGTCTAAAACTATTGGACTTAGAAACAAGAAATGAGGCTACAGATTCAATGTTTCCACTGCTGGGCGTTACTGGGTTGAAAAAAAAGAAACTATGGTCAATAGGACAAAGATTGTTATATGAACCTAACATTGTTGCTATGCAACCACAGAAAGCTGCTAAATGTGTGGCATATTTCTGCACGTAGTTGCTTTTTTCAGCCCAGTGGTATGTGTGAAAATATTGCTCTACTTATGGTGTGTAATGTTGCCTTCCAAAAAAAAAAAAACAACAACGTAGGAAACAATGAAAATGCTGTCTTTGAGGTATGAACAACAAAAGCGGTGACCATGCACCCAGAGGATCTGATCATAAGAGCGAGTTTAATTTAAGCAACTTGGGGGCTTTCTGCACTTCACTTTAATCAACGCAAACCATATTTTTGAACTTTTAGCATGCTCTGACGATTCAAGTTTTCACTCAAACACATGGCTACCACTCATTAATGTAGGGCCGAGTTGGCCCTGCTCTGGGCCCAAATTAGCATCGTATTTGCAGCATGAACAATAGATAAGTTGAAAATCTGCTGCCAGCTAAGCGGTACAATGGGGCCAAATTAGGTGGAGGGCAACTCCTCACTCAGGCCACAGATAACCCTGAGCTAAACATTTTGGCTTCACAGAGTTGCATGTTATTCCGGACTTAAGCTGTTAACTGAGGGAAGTGTTTGATGGGTGGAAACGGTTGCAGGCATTTATTGTCAATAGCACCTTGTTTATGCATTGCACAGCTCTCCACTGGTGGTGTGCTCCATCCATTGCGATGTGGTTGGCCTCTGCGAGGACATTTTCTCCATGTGCAGGCTGTGCACTCCATTACGGACGCGTGTTTGTGTGTTTGTGTTATTGATTACCAAGTCCGGCATTATTATGCAATGCAAAGCTGATTTGGCCCGTGGTTTTTCTCTCAGGAAAGTCATTACATTTTTCATGCAATCCATCTCAATGAAGGTCATACTGGGAGTTAAGCATGGCGCCTACTGAACAGTGCGCTCACATGAATAGGGGTGTGTGTGTGTGTTTGGTTCAGAGCAACGTGACCGCTGTTGGTTAGGGACTTCCACTTTCATCAGCCTAACCAAGAGCAATTGTACACAAGGCGCGGGGACGAGACCAGAGCACCTTGTTGCTGCCCCCTCTCCTGCCCTTTCTCCCTCTTTTTCTCTGTGAGTCTCCTTTTCACCATCTTCTCCTCTTCATCTTTATCTTTCATTTCCTCTCCTTCCCTCCCCCCTCTCTCCCTCCCTCTCTCCCCCCCCCTCTCTTCCCCCCCCCCCTCTCTCCGTGGCTCTCTCTCTCTGATGAGGAGGTACAGGCTCAGTTCAGGGGGAGGTTGGGTGTCCCTCAGCGGATTCCTTCAAAGCTCCTCTTCCACCCAGGCATAAAGTTTCCTGCATACTTAAACACTCCATTGTGTCTGCTGCCTCTCTTGCCTGGTGCTTTCATGGGGGTATGCTCGCTGTGCATCCAGTGCATGTATGCGTATGTCAGTCTGTGTGTGTGTGTGTGTGTTTCTAACCGCGTGTCTTTTAGGGATATGCGCGACGCCTGATTACTGCGGTCGATTATCTTGTTGCTGGCGCAACGAAAGTATCGATTTTAGTTCTGGGCTCCTTGATTTTTTTTTTTTTTTTTATCTGTCTGTATTGCAGACATTGCAAGAAGAGCAGCAGTTCTCATCAGCGCCATGCTGAAAATTAAATTCAAGGTTGATCATCAAATTTTACACAAGTGTAGGGTCCAACATTGATTATGGCCACGCAGTTTCAGATTTCCAGGCTAATCAGCTGTCAAACTTGGATCAGTTTATTTATTCGGTCACATCCCCTGAATGTGCATGCGTTAGCTTAAATTATAATACTAGATAGATATATAGGCTAGATATTGCTCATGATGGGTGGTGTTGTGTAGACGTTTGGTTGTGCATGTTTGCTTTTGTGGGCTTCCATAGAATTCTTTATTTCCATTATGTGTACACATGAGGAAATCCACAATTGTTTTTTTTTGTGTTTCCTCATCCTCTCTGTTTGGGTGTTGGGTTTCTCCGCTGCTGTTTATACATGTCCGCATTTAGAAGTAGGATTACCCTTTGTGTGTTGTGTGTGTGTGTGTGTGTGTGTGCGTGCGGGCTGTATGTGTGAATAAGGAGAGCAGAGTGTGATACATAGAGAGATTACCTGTCTGTGTTTGGATGCGTCTGTTTAAGTCAGACCCAGTCGTTATCAGATACGTCTTTATTCTCACCTTATTCTCGGCACATGTGTGTCTGCACCTGTGTGCGGCGTGTGTGTGTGTGTGTCTGTGTGCGAGCGCTTGCTTGTGTGTGTGTGCCTGTGCATGCCTGAGTGTTTGTTTTCTTGCACGTGTGTGTGTGTGTGATTTCATATGATCCTCTGATCTCTGTTTTGTCACGCATGGCTCTTTGCTTGGCCTCCCATGCGCACTGAGCCGAGACCCCATACATTTTTACCCTGTCCACTGCTCCTCCTCCTCCTCCTCCTCCTCCCCCCTCCCCTCTGTCCTTTCCTCTCTTCCTTCCCTCTCTCTCTCTCTCTCTTTTGTGTACCTACTGATGTGTGAAATTATTCTGGGATGGAGGGATGGATTCCTCCCTGAAGGGCTGAGCAGAGGCGTGAGCCTTTTGTTCAATAATAGATTGGGGGTGTATGTGTATCTGTCCATGGTAATAGACTATAGACTAGTTTTAGATAACAAACCACACTCAGTTGGACAGCCTGATGCTAGAGTGTGTTTTATCCATCCATCGGGAATGACTTGTTTGGTTTCAGCAAATTCTTTGGAGCACTGAAGTAAGGAGGCTATCAAACTTTTTTAAATCTAGACCAAGACAAACTTCAGAATCTGGTCCTGGGAATCAAGCTCATGAAAAGATATGATTACTCTTGTGGGGACCCTTGACATCCTGGCTCGTATTTCATGGGCCCAGTCTGAGTTGAATAACAAATAAAATTCCCTTTAGAAAGATTAAATTCAAACTATGAAATGTGCACGCACGTGCTATGTGAATGTGCACGTCATTGCGTGATCTAATGTGCATTTTAAAGGCTTCTACTTCAGAGCAGCCCCCCCGCCATGATTCAAATGATGCAACTGTCAAACGGGCTGGGACAGACTTCACTTCATCACACAGACGACAGCCGCCTGTGCCACAGTGCTTCTGCACGCGAGTCTGCTCTACATGTCGCTCAGCTGTACGACTGGAAAAAAGCAAGCGCGGGGAAGAGGCATTGTTTCGGTATCCGTGATATGAAACATGCAGCGTTTTGTCGTGGAGCTCCGTTCTCGTCACGTCGTGATATCGGTGGCTGTGCGGCGTGAAGGCGGCTCATTGACAGTTCGTGCACGCTCCTGTCTGGCTGTGCTGCTGCATGACACTCACATGATTGCTTGAATGAGAAGCAGATCAAAAAGCATATGCATTTTGGACCACTGCCCCATCTGCCTTCTACGTATGTGTGCATGTGTGTGCATCAAGGGTAGGTGTTGCCATGGTAACAGATTGTGCGCGTGAGTGTGTGTGTGTGTGCGCGCGCGCATATTCCTGCTAATGGTGTGATCAATGCTGCACGTGTGACGCAAATGCCGTTTATGATTGCGCAGTACATCGAAGGTGATAGGAGAGATGTGACATCGCCGGTACGCCTGCTTGCGATACCAAACAGACACAAAATAAAAAAATGGTGAAGGGCAAAATTTTGGGGAAAAATATCATGAACTCACTCGCACTTTGCTGTGTTGTCTCCGCTTTTGTGAGCTCCAATTTCTACCCCAAACAAAGCTCTCACGCGTGTGAATGTTTAATTTATTATTCATGTCATTATGGTTGTTTGTGAGCCATTAAACAGATACATTGAATTAAATATACAGGCAACGTATTCCTACATTTCTTTCTGGAGACATTTTTCCCTGTAGGTGAAACACGAGCAGAAGGGAGTGTGTGGAAAGGAAGTTACACAGGAAGTATGACGTTAAATGTCGGTTACCGGACAAAATACTATGGCTCTGTTATGGAAACCCACAGCGACACAGTTAGCACGCAGCCAGTTTTGGGCCTCTATGTTCCATTTATAGGGGGGTGACGGGTGCCCTTGATTTATGACTTTGATGTGTGAATTGCTAATGTCCAGCTCGCACTGGCTCAGGCTGACGCTCTCCATTTTGTCGGCCGTGTCAGTCTACAAAGACAAACTTACTGAAAGTTTGGGTTTTTAAAAATGAAATGGGTGTGTCATTCGTGCACTCATTAGATAACATGTTCGGGAGAGACTTAGTGTATCCGTGTCATTGTGTGTGTGTCCCAGAGCCTGCCTATGGCTGTAACCTCTCCGGTTGACATTGAGCTCAGTGCTGTTGCCGTTTACCAGAGTAAAGCATGGTTTAATGAGGGGGCAAAGAAACTGGCGCACACACACACACACACACACACGCATGTATACACACACACACATACAATACCAGAGGGGTGTTGCAGAGCTCCTTGTGTTTGATTCCTATTCTTTTATTTTTAATCATTCCTCTGTCTTTTGGGTTGAGAAATATTTTATGTTTGGAGAGCGCCAAGTTATAATCACTAATTAGTCCTCCAGGCTCTCTCTCTCTCTCTCTCTCTCTCTCTCTCTCTCTCTCTCTCTCTCTGCCCCTCCCTCCGTCTTTTTCTCCTCCTCTTTGTCTATCTCTCCATCTCTGCCTGAGCCAAGCGTAGCCCAATTAACACCCAACGTCATTTTGTGTCTTTTGTGACTTCCATTTCCGCTCCAACTCCAGACATCCATACAGCTGACCGAGCCGGCAATATAAACCAAATGTGCAGCAATGCAGAGAATTAATTAGATTCACTCTATTCATGAATGTAATTTCCTTGTTGATACATGTAATTGTCCAGCAAGCTTTTCATTTGCAAATGGGACTGTACCGGAGATGCCGCATAGATTGTTGGGATCGTTATTTCACTGCATTTCAGTCATGTAGATATTTCAGCGCATGGAAGTTCACAAGGGGCCGGGATTAACCAGGTTTTACAAGTCTAGTCAGGGAAAGCCAGTTGTCTGAGGTGGGAGTTAGCCTCCTCTCCTCTCTTTTCCTCTCCTACCCAAATGGAAGCCCCACATTTTCCTCCTGTTCTGCTTCCTCCATGTCTCACAGACCCTCTATTTATCTTGCCCACTGTAATTTGACACAAAATATTGTTAACTGGAGACACAGAAATATATTAAAGAGCGGGAATGTGCGACTGTGAGCGTGGGTGGCGTCGTATTTGCGCCTCAGCTCGTTTGTGTGTGCCTCCATGTGTGTCTTTTGCGTTTTAACCTCCTATTAGATTCCGAGTCCAACCGAAAAGAACTGAATGACCAGCAGGGTCTCCTAATAAGGAGCTCGGCTGTGCAGCGGAGACAGTACTTTTTGTGTCCTTAAATGTCCCCACGTAGAACCTCTGTAATATCTGAGTCCTCTGTAAATTAGATTTCATTCACCGGAGACAGACGAAGCATTAAAATGTGTATGTGTGTGCATGTGCGCACGCATGCTGATGGTCTCTGTACTCCTGCTTTGAGAACTTGTGCTGTGTGCGTCAAGCTCCGTCTGGGTAACTTTATAATTTTATTCAACTTTGATAACTTTATGACCCTCAGACTTAACACGGCCTTTAGGAGTCAAATGTATTTTACAGCAGCATGGGGCATGTTTACTTTCCCAAATAACAGTCGGTGTTAACAAAACATCACTGACCACATCAAGCGCCGCAGGTGCTGGAACCCTATTGATTTTGATGAGGTTTTTCTTTAGCATCTTAATTTTCTGACTTTCTAACATCTGGAGTTTAGAAAGTTGTAAAGGAATATGCCTTGTTTGGATTATTTCTGAAGTCAATACATATTTTAGTCTCTCTGCTCAAGTTTTAGGCAGGTAGGTTTCAGCCAAACATCTTTTTAAATTTTTTTCCTTATACTGCCCTTGTCTGCAGTTTCAGATCACGTTGTCTTTATGCAGATAATAGTACACAAATCAAACAATATTTAAAAAAGAATTATATATTAAATTATCTGTAAATCCTTCTCACATTATTTGTACAATGCATGTGCAACTTACTGTACATGTAGTACTTTTTCCACACAAGCTCATTTGCTGACGCTCACTCTCCGGCAGCCTCCACGCACACAATTGTTTCGCAATATTTCACTGTAAATTCATACGATAAGTACGCACTGAGCATATCCTCGGTCACCTGAGACTGCACGAGGTCTACATGAGTCATTGGGGAGGTTTTTTACAGACGATTGATACTGCTTCACCATTGTGTAATGATTGCAGAGTTGTCCACTGGCAATAGTGGGCTGGAGCTGAGGCTCCAGTGTGGAAATAAAGAACAGAAAGATGCGAGACTGTAGCCTACAAACTTCCACCACCAACTTTGTCAGATGTATATATTCAAAATCTCTGCGACTACTCTGCCAAGCCCTTCTGAAAATATATCCTATAAAATATATATATAAAATATATATAAAATATATCCGACCCTCAAATGCTTTTGCTCAGTGTGCCAGTTCCATTGCGCATATCCCTGTACTGGTTTCATTGCAGCATTAAAAGTGTTAATCTATTTAACATTTTCATCTGATGTTTTCATTTTTACACCCCACACATTTAGACAGATTATGGTTATGGCTCTGTTATTTGTAGTGCATCATAATATTTGAAGTTCTACAAACCAAAATTGGTGCAAATATTTAGGATGTTCTCCAGTGAGTACACACTTGGAGGTAATGCAGACAATTAAGACATGTAAACATTTGTTAGATACAAATATGAAGTTGTCAGTAAAAATATGCAAACCCAAATATGTAAAACTGAAAAGCTTTGAAATGTGGCTGCAAAGTGTATCAGACTACATTTGTGCTCAGTAAAGTTCCTGTGAGGTCAAATTGTCAGTTTTGTTGATGCAGTATTGCAAGGATCAGACTATGTTGACCTCAAAAGCTTCAACCCACTAATGGCCACTTTCAGGCAGTATCCTTTACTTTTAATTAAATCTGGTAAGTGCAAAATCAATGTGCAAAAATACAACAAAGTAATAAAAAAAAAAAGCCAATGTGCTGTGGTGGTTTCAGAACACTTTAGTTTCTTTTCACTCATTTATCAGGTTGCTCTCTGCTTATTTGATTTGATAATGGAGATTTGTATGTGAGGGTTAGTAAATATGAATATTTAGTAAATGAGAGTTAATGTTCAATGTTCACTGGCATAATTTGGAAAGGTAATCTCTTAATGTCTTTGTTTCCTTGTTAATGAGCTGAGAATTCATATTATTGTGGAGCTCTCCTGCCGTGATTACTGCACGGTGTAAACGGTGTTCATCAACACGTTTTGGCCTCATGCAGTTTTGTTTCAGTCAACTCTAAAAACACAATTAAAGACTTTAATTTTGAAGCAAACGTGTATCCATGATTTTTGCACGAATTTAAGTGCATTGGATATTTCCATGAAAACATAAGACTTTCTATGTCACAGGACAGTACACAGTACATTTCATCTGCTTTTCAAATATAAGGATGCTTCTGTTCCACAAAAAAGACATCACACTATGATGCAGGTCAAACGTGAGGACATGTATAAAAACTTACCAAGTGAAAGTTTTATCTTCTATCACCTTACTCAGTTTGGGTCTCCATTGTCTCACGGATCTCACTTCATTACAGGAGCCGAGCCAAACGGGTAAAGTGGCTGCCAACTACATCACACAGCAAAACACAGTGAGAGAACTGCGAATGTCACGGTGCTGTGACGAACATTTTCCATTCTAACATTATGCTGGAAATGTACACGTTCACAAGATTTACCCTGGGGCCTGTATGCATTTGCTGGTAAATATATTGTTTCCCACATTTACCGTAACAGGGTGAGATGCTGCGTGCAGTGTGCGCGCGTTGCACAGTCAGTCTGGGTTGTGTGTCCAGGGTTTCTCCTCTCAACCTGCAGTTTTATTCCTCCGTCTCTTTCCTTGCCGCTGTCCTCCTCTTCCTCTCTCTCCTTCCTCCCTCCTGCTGATGTATGGAATGTCTGCTCTCATATGGAGTGTGTTTGTAAAAGTCACGATAATCAAATTTCACTGATTCCTGGGGGATTAACCAAGGTGGAATTTCTGTGTGTGTGTGTGTGAGAGTGTGTGACTTTTTTGCATATACCATATTAACTATGAACTAAGTTGTGTATTGTAATGCAGCTGCGTCATTAAGACCAGCTCAGCTGTAATACATCATCCATCATCTTGTACTCTGAGGAGGCAGCTACAGTATATAAGGGATACTGATGCAGCATCTGCATACTGACAGTGCATATATTTAATTGTTTGTTTAAGATTGTTTAAAAGCAGCGGGTGGGAGGAAGGATAAACACTGTATATGGGAGGGAGAGCATCTCACTTGCCTCACTAGCATCTTGGCATGAACAGACAGCAATTGAGATCGGTATTCAATCATTCCTTTGGGTGTTTGACAGTGAAAGTTTTTGCTAAAAGCGGTCTTCCTCGAAAATTCCTCTTTTAATACTTGGAGCCAAATCACTCCTCCCAAAAATTAGATTAGTATCTGGTGGGATGTGTCAGCTCCCTACTCCAGCAAACAGGAAGCACATGGCAAACAGCAAAAATTCCCCAGCCCAGAAACAGGTATTAGCTCGTGTTAAGCCTAACTGCATAATTACCTCTTGTTGGCAGCACATACGTACTGGCGCTAAGTTTGTTTACGTAGCGCGCCAGCTCGCGAGTCTTAACATCGTCCAATACACATCAGCATCACTGTCTCTGTGAGACTCCAAGCTCTGTCTGCTCTAAGGTGTCATTGCATGTTGAGCGAGAAAGTCACAGCCCATTACAGTTCACATGAGGTGGAAAGTTACCTGGACAGCCCCGGCAAGCGATGACTGATGTCTGTCTCCCACTCAATTTCTAAAAGGGCATTAGATTAAAGCATCTGTTAAATGGCCTTGCCAGACCAATGTGCATTAAATGAATAAAACAGATCAGATTTAAGCAAACAAATGTCTCCCAAACGTAGTGATTGTCGGCAACAAATGGATAAGGCTGCTGTTTTGAAGTGAAAAAATGCTGGATACATTTCTCTTCTCCCTATGTTATTTGTTTTTATATAAGTGTATCTTACATTATATAGAAGTTTAAAGATAGCTAACATACTTTGGCGCCCACCGCATGAGTCACAGTACTTGATGCCGGGCTCTACCTTCTACAGTGCATAATCACTGTAAATATACAGTGAAGAGGAGCCCCTTTGGATCTATCGATACACTATACCGTACACTTATGAACTATTAATGGCACAGCATTATGTTCATCAGATATTATTGCCTACAGCATCTACGTACGGATGAGTACAGTCTTTTGTTTACTGGTTTTAGCCAAGAGACAACCATGAAGAAATTTCAAGATACATTTGTCTACTTCAAGCTGATTTAAAAATGAAATGAAATTGCTTTTTTTTTTTACCACATGATGCAATGGAAAAGTTCCAGACACCGCCCAAATTCTGCTGACCCCCGTTTTGTGGTTATGACTCTGTTCAAGTCAACAGGAAAATGAATAAACCTTTTCTGGGATTTCAAAAATAATGCATTTAGCCAAAGAGGAACATCACTTTAATCAGTTGCAGTGGCAGTGAAAGTGTATTCTGTGGGGATGGGGTTAGATTTGATTCTGCATCTTTATTATGTTGCTTGTAGCATTGTTTAATTGTCTGTAATCAATGACATTTGGCCAAGTAAAAGTACAGAATCCTGTTAGCTTTCAAAAAGTGCTTTTTCTGAGGTAGAGGTGAATTCTGCTCATTCGCTCCTTGACTCATTGAAGCACAAGCTGGCAATCATCAGAAATTGGTGATGCATTTGGGACCCTTCTCTTAAACCATTTATCACATTTTGCAATACTCTGAAAGAGTGAGTGCAGGGCCCATAGTAACAGTCTATTCAGGTCTACCGCCCGGGGCCCCGTCCTAGGCAGAGACAGATCAGACGTCACAACAGTGGAGCTCCAGTCACTAGAGCACTGTTGAGAACCTTTAATGTTTGCTTTTGCTTATGATTGTTTTAACTCCACCTGCCCATCTCACAGTATGAAGCCTCCAGGTCTGCTGTCAGTGGAAAATATAAACCCGAGATTGCAGACAATTTGTACATCTGTAATCCGATGCTTGTCTTTGGCAGTTTGTTTTTGTGGCTTGAGGAGAGTTAAATATGCATGGCTTCTACATGGGTGGCTCCAAGTGATTTCCAAAACAACAAACAAATGACATGAAATCTTTATTTGCTGGAGACAAACAGAATTCTGAATTGATTTTTTTAGAGAGAGGACTCCACGTGAGCTCCAGCAGTTAACTGGATTTGTTTGTTTCTTCTGAAGTGGAGCTGCAGCGCTATTTGCTGAGAGCTCGCAACACGCACTGAACAGGTGCGCAACCTCACGCACGCGGGGGGCGCGCGCGCACACAGGCGCACACAGACATATGCTCCCATCCTTAGTTGGTTCGAGGAGGAGACAAACCTAAAGATCGCCACGGAGACCCATCTTTCAAATTTATTCATTAAACTCCCAAATGCTCCCCTTAACGAATGTAATTAGAATATGGTAATGAGAGAGGGCTGAACCAGGGAGTGTTGTAATACGCTTAGCAGCACAGAGGGAGAGGGGGGAGAGAGAGAGAGAGAGAGAGAGAGAGAGAGAGATACAGATAGAGACGGGGAGGGAAATGGAGTAAGGGAGTTGGAGGAGAGAGAAATAGAGAGACTGACTGACAGGGTGCCAATTTATGTCTTGTTGTAAACAAGTATTTATGCCAATGAGAGGTGGCACACACTATTTCTCTTTCTCTCTCTCTCTCTCTCTCTCTCTCTCTCTCACTCTCTCTTTCCATCCCTCTCAGTCTCTCCCTGCTGTTCTGTCTCGCTCGCTCCTTAGTAAACCAAACCTCCTCAATAACAATAACATCAACAATAGCAGAGCAGAGAACGAGCCTCGGAGGGCAGAATGACTCACAGTGAGATGAGGCATCAGGGGTTAACACAACCACTGGAGACTCCTTCATAGAGACGCACACACCCTCTCTCTCTCCCGCTCGCTCTCTCTGTCTTCTTCCACCTCCCACTGGCAAACACACATTTGTCATTAGAGATTTCAACTATACGTCTTTGTGTGTATGTGTGCGCGCGCGTGCGCCCCCTTTCCTGGTTAACTTTGTGAGACTTTTTGAGGACTCTGACAGGCTTTATCCAAGACGCCCTACAGCAGCGGGGGTCCTGGCATTGTGTTTGACACCAAACACCTGTTGCCGTCTTTGATGTGTTCGGCCCCCTGCTGAGAGAGAGGGGGCCGTCTCCTCAAATGCAAATTCGAGACAGGAAGAAGAGGACAGGTAAGGTGCGCAAAGAGAGGAGAAGTCTTAGAAAAATATGATTGATGTTCCCTCTGTGGATTGGAGCTGACTCTTCCTTGCTCTCAGGTCTCCGCTAAAAAAGTTTGTGCTACTTTCCATACTGCACCGGTGTGTGTGTGTGTGTGTGTGTGTGTGTGTGTGTAGCCACCTTCACCATTTGGACTTTGACGTAGCGGTGAGCGGGAGATGAGAGGAAAATGAGGCAGAAAAAAGAGGGAAGTGGGCGAGCTGGATGGAGGAGCGGAGGGGAGGAGGTAAAGAGGTAAAAGGAGAGGGATCGAGTGAGTGAAAGAGTGAAGGAGAGGGGAGAGTGACTATTTCATTATAAAGCCGTCACTCACGTGCGCAGCAGCCACTACATAGACTCTTCTGAGACCAAGCCTCTCTGGGTGTGTGTGTGTGTGTGTGTGTGCGCACGCCGCTCATAGAGTGTGGTCATTTTGACATGGGAGGTGCTGTATTTTTGCGTGCGTGTGTCTGAATGTGGGTGTGAATGTCGCGCGGGGTTGCAGTGTGACAGAGACGAATGTGACGCCCGTGTCTCCCTCCCAGCCAGGTGACAGGGGCGGGTCCCAGCTGAAGGTCAGACCTTCTCCTCCAATGATAGACCAGCACTAAACGTGCATGCGTATGTCTTTGCGTGTACGTGTGTGTTTGCGCACCAGTGTGTTTGTTCACACAGTTTGTCTCATCAAGAGAACAAGACAGAGAGAGAGACAGAAAAAGCCAGGACAAGTTATATATATATATGTATGTAATTTTTTTTTCACACAGGCGACTCTGTGTATTAATAGACGGCCCATTTGTATGCGTGTGTGTACGAGTCTTTTATGTCCGTGGATGTGCATGTGTGTGTTGCCCAATGTGTGATGAGGTGTTTATATGATAAACACAAGGCAAGCTTGAGAGGAATTCTGATCAGGGGCTTTGCAACAGTTGTTATGGAAACAGCATTAAGCAGTTGTATTAGCCAGTGGAGGTAATATAGAGGCTGTTGAAAGTAACACACAGTGGGGAGCGAGGCAGTTTGGGTATATAATACAAACTACACGTTATTGCTCTGGTTTACAATAGACTTGATGAAATTTTATTGTGTGGCTCGAACAGAACCAAATTATCCTTGTCTTAACTCACTGTCTGGCTCTCTTACTGTTGAGAGCTACACATTTTAATTAGCCCGGCAAGAGGAACATGGTGCAAACAAGACATTATTGGTCTGGTTTACAATAGACCTCACATCATTTATGTCAGCTTTAAGCACCACACAAGTTAGTCTGTGTTCAGCTCTCCCCTCCCCGCGTGATCTGGAGTTTGGCGGACGCCGCTCCCTGACATTGAGTGATTTTAGAGGTCACTCAGGACTGTTTAGACATGACACGCAGCGATGCTGAGAGATCGACCCTGTCTCACTTCTGTCAACAAACTGTGGATAATGACATGCCCGCAGGCGCCCCTCATTTGTAATGGATTATTGATTATTACAGTTAAAATGAAATTGTACGACAATATGGGTTTCGCATGAAATCGTCATTGTGATACTTCATTAACGTGATGAGGCTTGATCGGCCATGATCAATGAAATGCGGGTGGAACGGACGGCCGAGACGGCGCTCCAGATCAAAATGAAAACCACAGAGAAGCCTGTAGTCTGCAAAAAATAAAAAAATAATAAAATAAAATAAAAACTAGGAGGCAATTTTGGATAGAGTGTCTATCAATGTCAGACACTGACAGGGTTGTTCTGGGAAGGAGAGAACCGGCGGAGGTGCTCTGGAACAAATTACAGAATCAGCAGAGCTCCCCTGGTAATGCTAATGCAGTTACCCCCCCCCACCCACACTGTATATGTATACATGACTTACTACGCTCAAGGAGAAAAGCAGAAACAGATCCCATAGTTGAAAAGGACACTTCAGTTTGCTACCTCCTCGTACCACCAAAATAAACCATTCAATGCCAAATGATTTCTGTGAGAACCAGCAGCAGCCTTCATATGAGGCACTTCGAATGGATGTGACAGTTCCAGTTTACAGACAACTCTGTTTCCTCCTGATCTCTGTCGGGGCGATACTCATCATTAGTCTTCAAACGTGTACACACACACACGCGCGCGCACACAGACCCAGGAATCTCCCTGGGGAAAGCTCCTGGATAAGTCTGATGCAGTGTAGGCGACCCCACTACCCATCCCCCCTCCCCTCCCTCCTCTGGAAATCTCCCTCAGGCCTGTGAGTGCGTGTGTGCGCGAATGTGATTTTGTGTGAGGGCGTGCGTGCGTGTGCGTGCGTGTGCGTGCGTGTGCCGCGTGTCTGTCTGCTTTTCTGTACATGCCACCAGTTTCTTGGAGGGAGATGGTCTCAGTGATGCGTGAGTGGGAGGCTGATTTCCCCAACTGCATCGCTCACTCCAATCTAACTTCCCACTCATGCTCTCTGCTTTGTTAGATATTTCTTAAGTAACTCTCTCTCTCTCTCTCTCTTTCTCACTCTCTCACACACAGACAGACGGTAATAGGTGTGTGTGTGTGTGTGCGTGCGCGCGTTCAGCTGGGCCTGTCGTAATGTATTATTACATAGACTCTCACAGACATGCGGAACGTCTGGGTTTCTAGAGTAGATCTCTGGAGAAAGATTCTTGTCCCTGTCCCTGTGTCTGGCACAGCCAACGCACACGCTCACGCACACGCACACGCTCACAGTATTCCTGAAGGGTCACTGTGTCGCCAGGCATGCTCAAAGCGCTCCATCACTAGTTTCCACTGGGACAATAACTGTGACTTCCTGAGGATCGACCTTCACCGCCTCACTTCTGTCACTCTTCACATGGGGGTGTGTGTGTGTGTCTGCCGGTTGAGGGAGTGAGCAGCAGTGTGTGTCTGCAGTCTGCGTGTGTGTGTGGGTGTGTTTTAGAGTGTGTGTCAGGCTGCCGTTTCAGCTGACTCTTCTGTTTCTGGCTTTTTAATGGCTCTTATGGGGCAGGCCTTTAATTGCAAGTCTCTCTCCCTCCTTCTTAATCCTCCCATCCTTCCGTCTCTCCCAGCCCCTCGTCTCCTCTCTTCTTCTCCTCTCTCCTCCCGCCTCCCACTGGCTGACAGTCACTAGGGGAGCCCGAGTGCCTGGCCGGGGCTGTGGAGGCCGTATAGGATATTGACTTGCTGCGGAGTGGTTTGGGAGGAGGAGAGGTGGCTGCCTGTCACAGCTAATGAATAGATGCATAAATGAATGAGGCACTCCTCTGTGTGTGCGTGTGTGTGTGTATGTGTGTGTCTGCCTGCCTGCGTGTGTGTGAGTTGTTGTGCCTCGCTATGGCTAAAAATATGCCTGTGTGTGTGTGTGTCCAACCCTAAACTTGGCGCGGAGCAGTTTTATGAACCTCAGACAGGCAGACATTAACAGTGGCCGGCTTGATAGTGATAATTATTAAGGTTGTGATGACAGTCCATCCACACACACACACACACACACACACAAACACACATATAAATGCCAGATGAGGCAGTGGGGGGTTGGGATGCGGGGATACTAAAAAAAAAACAATCCAGTTAAGTGCCAGCACCCTCCAGCTGCTCTCTCTTTTCGTCTCTCCGTGCCTTTTTCCTCTCTCCCTCTCTGTCCCTCCATCTCTTCTGATCGGTGTGGAGCTGGAGTGCTCTCACGCCAAACTGAGACAAATACCTAAAAAACACACACACACACACGCATACACAGACAGAGGGGAAGAGATGGAGAGGAGGTCTGAAGAGGAGGCCGTTGATCTGAGGGGGTAGATGAAGGAGTGCTCGAGTGTTGATGTCTTCCTCACTATAGCTTGGTGCCACATTTCAAACGCTGATTGCCTTAAGAGGACAATTTACATTTCATAGTCGTTCAAAACAAGTGGGTGAGATGGGAGTCAGAGATAGGGGAAGAGAGAGTGATGTTTCAAGGGGGGAGCCAGAGGTGAGAGAGTTCACCGAACAGAGGGAAAAGTCGGTGCCGTGTGAGCGACTAAAAAAGTGGAAGGTGTAAACAATAGTTTCTTTTGGATGCCTCTCCGTGTGTCTTTCTGTGTGTGTGTGTGTGTGTGTGTGGAGGTTTTGTTCAGCTCACTCTTGGTAGAGTGCACCTGTATGATTCCAACTTCCTTTTTTCCTCATTGGCTTCATGTGAGTGTGGAAGAGGAAGAATAGAAGTAGCGTGAAGAGGAGAGGAGAGCCGAGGAGATGAAAAGAGAGCCGGAGGAATTAAGAATCAAGTTAGGAGCAAGCTTTATCTGACGGGAAACTGTGAAACTGCAAAGTACAAGAAAACTTTTCCTATCAGTGCACTCTCTCAGCTAGTGTGCGGGTCTGCACCCCAAGTCCGTGTGTGTGTGTGTTTATGTGGTGTATGTGTGTGTGTATTTAGGAGATAGCTTTTCCTCCCCAGTGGAGGGAGACATCAGTGTGTCGGTGAGTGTGATTGGTTGTTGGCCCTGAGGGTCTGTCCTCTATATCTGTCTCCTGACTGGTTGCCCTGTGACCAGTCAGGCGCCCAGACCGCACCGTGGCAATCAGATAGCGACATACTCTCTGTGGACATCGGCAGGTCATCTGGAAATACCTGTTATGTTTTATCTCCCTGTGACACACACACACACACACACACACACACACACATGCACGCATTCTCTCGTGCAAACGCACCAATGTAACCTTTTCGTCTTGTCTTTGTCTCTCCAGGAGATTGCTGCGTATCTCATCACTTTTGAGAAACATGATGAGTGGCTGACAACATCGCCAAAAACCAGGTGAGGAGAGTGCAGACGGTGGTTTCCACCCACACACACACACACACACACACACACACACACACACAGAATCACTTAATCAGCCAGTGAGTCACGTTGGTTTAATCCCAGTGACTGTCTGCCTATGTTTGATTAAAACATTAGTGATGTACGTCGACGGTCTCCACAGGGTCCTGCTGACAGCCTACTCTACATGTAGAGAACGTTCGAGAACATGGCTGGACTGCAAAGCACCTAGTCAGCTGAAAATGGAGTATTAATGAATGTAAATGTATTAGGATAAGTGATGTATAATTCAGACATAGGAGGGTGAAGGGGGGCTCAAAGGGAGGGGGAGTATGTATGTATGTGATGGGGTGTGAACAGGGATTCACATGCCAGAACTGAATATTCATCGATCCGAATGAACCGTGGGTAGCTCTTTCCAGGATGGGGAAGGGTTACAGCCAGGAAGGATGGAAGGAAAATGAAAATAAAAGACAGAAGAAAAGGGGCGCTTAGAATTATTGATAAATCACCTCTTTCACATTTACTTTAGCTAATGCATATGCAGGTATGGCGGAGAAAGAGGAAGAAGGAAGACGGAGGCAGACAGGAAGTGAGAAAGAAAAGCAAAGAAGACAAGAAAAAGTTAGGGAAGTGAAGCGGCCACCTGGTGGCCTCATTTCCGATGACTGACACGGCCGAAGCCAGAGGTGATGCCCCTGCGCTCCCATTGTGTGAGCTGAAGGACTCTTCTCAGGAGCAGCCTGAGGCCAGCAGCACAGTTTACATTGTGGATGGATTTCTCATTGATTGGTTGTGCTGCCGTATAGCCTCAGCCTCCCAGCAGCAGCGGCAGCAGCAGTCATATTGGTGTTATTGAGCAGCAGTTAGATATAATCCCATTTACACATGACACGAGGCACGATTAGAACAGATTACACCTAATCCCATCAGATGGAAAGAAGCTCATCTGACGGAGCCAGTGACATTTATGTGCATGCGCTCATGTGCGCGTATATCCATATGTGCGCATGCATTTGCACACTGGTGGGGGGCAGCATCAGGGTGACAGTGAATGACCTTCATTTCCCCCCTCACTGAAATACCTCATCAGTTCAAGCTAAACACTAGTTACCTGTTCTCTGCCTCTCCTCTCACTTTTCTCGTCTGCTCCTCCCTCTCCTCCCTTTACCGGACTCACTCACTCGCCCACTCTGTCTCTTTATCTTGCCGTCTTTTTTTTTTTTTTCCCACTCGCCTCCCCTTGCCTTCTCTGTTTTCGCTCTGCTACACCGTGGAACGGTGGAAAAGCTTTTTATATCCCACACATCACAGCCCAGTTACAATCAATAGCATTTATGTCTGCTTGAATCGAAGGGTTTGCGAACACGGGCACCGGCCGCATGCACGTATACCTCCACGCGTGAACACGCGCGTATGAGCACGCACGCATCTCCCACCCACCCACACGCACAGGCACACATCTGATCTCATCCATCTTCTCCATAACATAATTAGAATCAGCAGCTCTGAGATGACTCACACTGCTCGAGACTAAACTCGGCTTTGATCGGAGGGTGGGGGTCTCCACTTGCTAAGAAACTGGCAGACTCCCCCCCCAAACAGAACACATTCAAGGTGTCAAAGAAAATCAGCTCAAAGTAAATTCAATTTCAGTACACACAGTGTTGTGAGTAAATTGCAATCATCTAAGTCCATACAGATGTGTCTACATCAAATTCTAATGGAGAGGAGGAGAGGAGAGGAGAGGAGACAGAAAATAAAAGAGCAAAAACAGAGGTTAGGATAGGTCTAGAAGGAGCAGATGAAATGAGAAGATGAGAGTAAGTGGAAAGGAGTGGAGAATAGAGGGACTAAGCATTCAGTAAAGAGAAAATGAAGAGACGATAACGGGGATAAAGACTGGAGGTTGATCGAGAAGAAGAGGTTAGGGAGAGGAAAGGGGAGCTGTGTAAGTGTGTGTCTGTGGACATGCGCGCATCACTGTGCGTGTGCGTGAGGGAGAGCGCGCACACTTGTGAGTATGTGTTAGTTTATTGATTGTTGACGGGACTGTTCTCTTTCTGTTGTCATGAGATAAGGCAGAGAAGCATTTTTCCTCCACCTACACACGCGCAGACACACACACACACACACACACACACACACACACACACCTGCGCACCTGTCCTTAACGCTTTAGAAGTGTAATGATTGATTGCCGAGCAGCAGGTTTGACATTGAGCCCAAAGAACACAGGACTGCGGGTCCTGCCATCTCTGAAATCACTGTAGCATCTCTGACTCCCCACAAGTATGGCTCCCGCAGTATGTCTGTGTGTTTGTGTGTGTGCATGCATGTTCATCCCACCAGGTGTATACAGAATGGGAGCTCAGAGGCCAATGTTCCTGCTGTGGTGATAAATCACCCTACTAAAATATTAACACGTAGGAGTGTGAGTCTATGTATGAGACGTTTGTGTGTGTGTGTGTGTGGGGGGGTGCATGGCTGTGGGTGAGTAACATTGACGTCACCCTGTAAACCAAGAACATGTTCTCGCTAGCTTCCATCGGTATTTATGAATCAGCAACGCAGGAGAAATATGATACTTCTGACAGTTTGAAATTACAGCCTGAAAATCGTATCTGCTCAGTTTCGACGAAATGACCACAACATTTATCCTGCGATCAACATAATGCGACGCTGTGTGTTTGTCTGTCTCTTTCCCCTGTTCTCCGCCAGGCCACAAAATGGCTCCATGATCCTCTACAACCGTAAGAAGGTGAAGTACAGGAAAGATGGCTACTGCTGGAAGAAAAGGAAAGACGGGAAGACCACCCGAGAGGATCACATGAAGCTGAAAGTGCAGGGAGTAGAGGTGAGAGGCTGCAGTCAAAAAGCGAACAAACTGCTTTGACGGTTGACTGGTCTGGTTTCACTGCCCGTCCTGAACTCACTCTCCTCCAGTCACGTACGTGTCACGCAAATGTACACAAACACGCATGCTGAGAAGCTACGGGCCAATGTGTTACCTGAGCGCGAGCGGCGTCCCGCTCTCTTTCCCTCCCCTCGCTGCCTCCCTCTCTCTCCCCCCCCCCTTTCCTGAAAGATAAGAGTGTGTTTGGCCTGAGGCCAGGAATGATGTCAATGCCTCCTTCAGCAGAACAGAGAGGGGTATCGATCCAGTCTCAAGGCAGCGTCTGTGTTTGAGTGAGTGTGTGTGTGAGTCACATCAGCCAGCTCAAAAATTGATTATTCAGCAGGAATATACCAAGAGGTGAGAGGAGTGAGCCTGCATGTGTCAGAAACAGAAGGAATGAGGTAGAGGGGAGAGCGAAGGAGAGGCGGCGAGGAGGCACGTGGATGTTTACGGGAGGGCTGGGTAGTTTTGTGTTAAAGGTGAGCAGGAGACAGGCAAAAAAGACGCAGAGGTAAAGGGGATAATTGAGATCAAATATTCCCGTCTGCGCCTCCATTAATCACGACCCCCACGCTCACATGGACACGCACGTCTCACGCATATCTTCCCGCACTCGGGCATGAACACACGCGTGTTGTATGCAAAGGCAAGTGTTTCTCTTCCCTGGTATTTGCTCGGTAATTGTTTGTGTCACCTTTTCCCAGGACCCCCCCCCCCCTCCAAGCAAGCAGGCGAGCAGCGTGTAGAGCAGGGGCGTGAATGAGGGAATGAGCAGAGCAGCGAGATGAGCAGAGGGAGAGAAGGAGGACGGGGAGAGGCAGGAAGCTGGAGAGAAAAACATAACCCTTGATGGAGAGCGTCCTCATATCAAATGGAAATATATGGAAATGCACTCTGCCTTTGGCAAAACGCACTTTAGATAGAGGGCGAGCTACTTCTGAGAAGAGGCAAAATGGCGAGAAAATATACGTGCGTGCAAGTGTGTACGAAAAAGAGAACGAGACGAGTTTTAAGCGTTGATTATATACAACCTGATTGCTGATGCGTGTGTGTGTTTGTTTTCTTTTAAAGCAACCACTTTATATGTGCGCATGTATTGGCGTCTGGGCATGTGTGCGGTTCGTGTATTTGATACGTGTGACCAAAAAAAAGTGGCCGTGATGAGCTTGATAGAAGGTTTTTCTATCATCATCCCATCCATTCCTCTGCCACAACGCCACAAACAGACTTTTCATTAGGACTGGGTATTGAACCTCGATACGTTTTGAGCATTGACCGAAATGTTTCCACAGCACAGAATATCCAAAACTGTCAAGAAAGTAGATCCTGGCTTTGAACGTCTTGTTCACTTATTCAATCAGATATTTACTGATTTAGATGGTAATTTTGCACATTTTGGATTCCTGAGTCGTAGCTCTTGGATGTCTGCTACGCATTACAAACCAATGCACTCGAGAAAGTTGTTAATTTGTTAAAACAAAAGAGGTTGTTCAGCAGAACATTTGAAGAAAAAAAATTGAGTTGTTGGATCAGAAACTCAGTCTCTTTATTGGCATAAGCACTGAAACATTTAATGCCCAAGACCAACACTTCATACCAAACAAAATATAAGAGCCACTCTGAAGTCGTGCAGATTTGTATATCAACAAACTGATAGCATGTATTTGGTCAGTCTTCACATCCGTACATGTTTGTTTTGTATAATCATCCTCTGCTGGGCTGGAGTCCAACCTGAACCTTCTCTCCATCTCGTCCACCCTGACACTCCACTTGTGCTTTCCTCACTATCTCCTCCTCTTCTTTGTCCTCTTCACTGTTACTGATCCCTCTTGCAGTGTCTGTAAGCTGACAACATTGTGACGTTTTGTGAATTCTAAATGGGTTATGTCGGGTCTTGCTGAGGCAGTAAATTTCACAATCTCTTGTGCTGTAATTGTCAACATCAGATTTATGGTATTTCAGAAAAGGCATTAGGAAAAAACGCATGCAGCATGTTTGCAATTTTGTTTTAGCACAGCAATCAATACAACCTAAGTGGGTATAACCGAAGTTCTCCTCTCCTGTTCTCTCCCTTACTGTCCTCTCCTTCTCTCCGCCTTTTTCACTTTTTGTCTTGCTTCCTCCCTTTTTCTTTTCTGGTTTACCCCTGCAATCTCCTCTCCTCTCCTCTCCTCTCCTCTCTTTAGTGTCTGTATGGCTGCTACGTGCACTCCTCCATCATCCCCACCTTCCATCGTAGATGCTATTGGCTGCTGCAGGTAAGCCCACCCCCCTACCCTGCCTTTCCTTTTCTCACACATTATACGTGCATAAAAAACAAGATTTCAATGACATTTGTAGTGTAGTGATAATTCCTTCGTGGCTGCCATTTATAGCACGATAGTTCTGTCATTTTCAGGCCCTTTTCCTTGACATCATGGCCATTCTGGTACATTTATTCCAGCTATGTTAAGGCTTTAGTCACCAATCTGCACAAAACTGAACAACCAGAAAATATATATTGTATATTATTAGTTTTACACAAAGCTTTATCTGTTAAATTGTCCATTATATTTTCAAAATAGAACATTAAGCTAAACCATAAACCAGCAATAAACATCCTCCTCTTCTAAATTAATGAGGCAGACTATACTGAAAATACTATCACAAAGCTGGGCTCATAATGAAACTTGAAGTTGTTTGACGGAGTGGAGTGTCCCACGCGCAAACAGTTAGACGTCGAGAAAATGCTTAGAATATCCCAGGCCTATAGGTCTTCCAAAGTGCTAACGTAGGGTGCAGAGCAGCGAAGGCATTTCTTTGCCAGAAGTTGACTGCAACTTCCCGGGCGCAGTGTGTTATCTAACCCTGACTCGCGGTACTTACAGTGAGCATCAAGGGCTGAGGCACCACTCTCTATGTGGTCCTCTCAAAGAAAACACCCTGGAGCTACAAACAGCACACAGCATGCTCACACATCCACATGCACAGGTGTCCCCAGTGTATAAAGGCATGTTGTTTTTCATAGAGATGTTGGACTCACTTTACTGCTCATGTGAAAGACAACAGGCAGCAGCGGTTGAGCGTGCACGCGTGCGCATGCGCGCACACACACACACACACAAACTCAACTCACGTCTCTTCCTCTATTGGCCATGCAAGACATGGTCACAGGACCTCATCATCTTCAGACGACAGGTTACATGATGAATCTTAAACATGTCTGCATACATTTACACTGCCTCGCTCTCTTCAGCTCTCTCAAAGAAAATACTGAAAACCCAGCAACGTTCATTTAAAATATGGAAATGCACATATATTTATGTATTCCTCACCAGAATTTCTTGCATAATTTGTCACATGAAATTTACAAAGACATTCCAGCCACAGACTGTAAATTGAATATGCCCTCACCCAATATATTTTCTTTTTCGGCA
The DNA here is from genome assembly GCA_016785225.1 of Psettodes erumei. NCBI lineage: Eukaryota > Metazoa > Chordata > Actinopteri > Pleuronectiformes > Psettodidae > Psettodes > Psettodes erumei. The sequence continues at coordinate 1,122,037 of JAFBJZ010000007.1, forward strand.
TGCCAAGCTAGTTAGATCCCTGCAGTCTGAAATTATGAAGGGAAATTCTACTTGCTTTAGCTGTAATGTGCCATTTTCTGCTCTTTGCACAGATATCAAAACACATCAGTGAATATGATCATAAATCAGTCTGTGAGTTCTGTTGCATTGCACAGTGTGGTGCTGTAGCAGCCCACTGTGCCATCCTCTTTTGGAGAGAAAAGTGTTCCACCTCAGCAGGTCCTCCCCCTCACCTGAGTCTGTCTACTGAATCTTTCATCAAGAGAAGCTTCTCTCTCTCTCTCTCTCTCTCTCTCTCTCACATATAATCACACACATATACTCACTCACCCACCTCATGCACGTGAACGCACCTGTTGAATCATTAATGGGCTAGAAATTCCATAGGTCTGCTGGTGGCCGACAGTATAGCGAGAACTACTCTGAACTGCTCTCTCCCTCTGTTTCTGTCATTCCTTCTCTCTGTCTATATTACACACACTCACATACACACACAAACACACATGTAGACACTTCCACAGCCTCTGCAGGGTTAGAGAGAGTGATGAGTGGGCTTGAGTTTTTAAATCTTTCATGGGCAGGTGAGAGAATCTTATCTGACACACTGTGTCCGACCTCCTCCCTGACCTCCACTTTCTCACCCGCTTTCCTTCTGCATTACCCCTCCCTCCACTCCCTATCCCAGTCTATCATTTTATTCTTACCCTCCCTATATGGTGTAAGAACATGAGGATGAATGAATGAATAAAAGGGCAGTGTTAAACTAACACCCAATGTATCTTTGTGGTTGCGTTTGTGTCCCTGCGCTGCAGAACCCAGACATTGTGTTGGTGCACTACCTGAATGTGCCGGCAGTGGACGACAGCGGGAAGCCGTGCGGTCCTGTCCTCTGTTCCATCAACACGGACAGGAAGGAGTGGGCCAAGTGGAGCAAGGAGGAGCTAATTGGACAACTCAAACCAATGTGTGAGTTAGCTTTACTGTCACTCCAGCACTCACCTACCCGTTGCTCCTCATAGCTCTCATGTTTCAGCCCTCAAACTTTTCACAGACCTGGAGATATTAGTCAACCTTGGGTCAATAGCAATACCACTTGTCATTTTACAGCAGAGTTGAAAAAGATGATGACCCACTCTAGCTAACCTTCAAAACTACTCTGTAGGAAACCAGTGTAGTGACTCTAAAACACAGATAATTTGGTTCACTGGCTTATTTTAAGGTTTCATAAAAAACTTGGCAGCAGAATGGGGCAAAGTCTGGAGCTGTGCCACCGCTTATTAAATGAGACAACAGGTACTTACAGCAACTCAGGTGAGATGATATAGAAAATCAAATTTTCCCATGAAAGAGAGATTTTGATGAAAGAATATTTTGAACATCATCTCCTTCCTGTCAACATGAAGTGATAACAGCAGTTATCATAGAAGTAATTAATTAATTTCAAGAATGCATTGGACTTTATAAGCCACCCTTCGAAGAAACATTCAGGACATGTGGCATATACCATTCAGTCAGGCTTTATGCAGATTTGGAGATTTTTGGTTTTTGATGGTTCCAACAGTCAGCGCCATGCTGCCACCTAGAGGCAGATTCCCATTACACCCAAGAAGCGAGGGATAGATGGAAGGAGAAGACAGAGGTACCCGAAATACCCAACATGTATTATTCATAAATGAGCATCAGGGAGTAGATAACACACAGTACACACACACACGCACAGGACACACGCACACAAACACACACACAAACACACACACACACACACACATGCATTCACTTACCTAATCTCACCCGTCTTTTGATCTGGTTTGCAAGGGCAAATAAGGACAGCTGCCCAAAACTAAGTGGCTTGTTGATTTAAGTACTACATCAATTTTCACTCTCCTGACTGAATCATATTCCCTCTTGCTCCTCTACTCCGCCCTAATTTGCTCACAGAAAACAGCTTTCTGCTTTTTTCCCCCTGTCCTAGCTCTTCTCTCTTGATCACCCACTTGATCCTTCTGTGGTCATTGGGATTTTATCGGCATTAGGTCTCTGACACTTAAACTGTTGGGTGTTTGTTATTTCCCTCTCGCTCAATCCTGCAAATGTAAATGAAAACATCGACCTTCTAGATGGTACAAGTTTCTTGTAAAAGAAGCAAATTTCCCTTTTACATAAATTTAAAATTTGTGTACACTCATGTATCTATAGCAGTCTATAGCAGTCTTATCACAGTTTCCAGTACAGGCTCTCAACACTGGAGGGCACCATTACACACTGTCAAACGTGAGTGAGGTAATGTTTCCTTGCAACAGATTGACCCGAGCAGCTGAAAGGACAGAATATGATGAAAGTGTGTGTTGTCTTAAATGCTATTTCCTTTCCTTTGATGTTTCCTCTGACAGGTGCTGGAAGCAGCTTGCATCAGAAATGTTCCAGTGTCAAGCAGCGCATCATTTCATCCAAGCAGGAGTCAGGGGCAGCAGCAGGAGGTGGAGCTGCAGTGGGCACTGGTGTAGCGGCAGGCCAGAGAGCTGAGGAAGCAGATGGCACCGAGGTCCAGAACAGCGATGTGTCAGAGGGCCAGACAGAGCCCAGTCCTGGAGGGGGCAGGAGCAGAGTGGGCGGAGGAGAGAGGAGGAATGGCAGGATTACCAAACCCTCTTTACTCCCGCAGAGCAGCATGGAGGTGTCCTCCTCCACTTCCACCAACCAGGTGGAAGTCCCTGACACCACACAGAGCTCCCCACTGTCAATCACCAGCGACATGGCTGACAGCCCTGCTCTCGCCATTGGGGCAGGCTTGTCACAGAGCACAGCTGTGTTCATGTCTGAGGTCACCACGCTGACTGGGGATTCAGTTTACTCCGCCGGCCACACCCACCTGCTTGCATCCACCCACGAGAGTGCCACCGCTGGCATCCTGTTGGCTGTTACCCCCGAAAACCAGAGGTTTGCGTCGTTTCCCGGTGGGGTGGGCTTAGGGGAGGGAGGAGAGTTGGTTCTGTCCAGCTCTCTAGACTCCGGTGGAGGAGTCAGCCTTCCTGAAACCACCATGACCTTTGACCCGGATTGCTTTCTCAACAATCCCAAGCAGGGCCAGACGTATGGAGGAGGTGGAGGGAAGACAGAGGGTTGTAATGGTGATGATGGAGGACTCCACTGTTCCTCTAACGGCTTTGTCTACAACCAAGCCCTCGTCAACAACATCAAGACGGAAACAACACCCCTGGAGCAGCCCCTGGCCACTCAGAGTAGCTATGTGGGAGAGGGGACAGGACTCAGCCCCAGCACCACTCTGGAGCAAATGGACTTCAGTGCTGTCATGTCATCAGCCTGTGTCCCAAGTCTGAGCCAGACTGCACACCACCCCTCCCCGAGCCTCTTCCTCCAGGCCTCCCCCCAGACGAGCCAGCCCTCCCAGCTGCAGACCAATGGCACTGAGGCAACCCAGGAATCAGGTGAGGCCCAGGCTTACATAGGTCTGCCCACGGTGCCAACAGACTCTCCGGTTACCAATGGAGACCCACACACACACCTCCGCCAAGCCAGCCCAGACCAGCAGGCCCTGTGTGGAAGGAACGGACAAGGAGCGACAGTGGGCTCGTTTCCCCTGACAACGCAGGATACTACCATTGACCAGTCAGGCAACAGAGGACATCGAGAGGTGGGGGGCTTAGACAAGGTTTCTGAGAATGGAGGAGAGTTACTACTTAAGTCTGGGGATCCTCACCAGGCCTACGCAAGCGTGGACACTGAGCACTACCTGCAACCCACAGATGACAATGGAGGAGGAGAGGAGGGTGGAGGAGGGGGTGGTGGAGGAGGAGGAGGAGGAGGAGGGGGAGGAGGGAGAGGGGAAAATGACATTCTCTGTAATGGTGTAAACTTGCCAGGGGCCAGCAGTTCAGTGGTGGCCAGTCCTCAGTCGATAGCTGCTGGTGCAAGCATCGAGGGGGCGCTCTACAGCTCTCCTCTTCCTCAGCAAGGTGGGGGCGTGTCAGCCACAACAGCTGGGGCAGGAGCAGCCATCAGCCTGGAAGGTTTTGAGGCTTCATTTGGAAGCCAGTTCTCTGACCTCATCAATGATTTCATCTCGGTTGAGGGTTCTGGGGGTGGAGTGGGAGCAGCTGTCACTGGGGTTCTGATGCCCCAGGAAGGGGCAGCGGGAGAGGAGCAGGGCACAGGAGCAGGCCACCTGCAGGGCTCGGAGGTGGAGCAAGGAGCTCTGGGACTGCTCCAGGAGACTGGGAGGCTGTTTGGCGTGACAGACTACTCCCCAGAGTGGTCGTATCCGGAGGTTAGTAAACCCAATGTGATTATGAGTCATTATTTATTCATTTTTCCCTACAGTAAAATAAGTCCTTCCGTCGCATGATTGACGGTGCCTTGTACTGGTGTTAAACACTGAAGTCAAGTTTAGCACAATTTGTACTAAGCCCACCAGCCTGGCTTTGTGGTCAGACTCCCCTGATTGGATTTTTGATTAAATTTCAATATTACACTGATTCCCCTGGGTGGCTTCATTAATGTGCCCATGTACCACTTATCAGATACCAGGTCTCTCTTTGAATTATGATGAAACTTGTGGTAACATAGCAAACTACCATCAGAATCATCAAAAATGCACAAACTTGTTAGTAAGATTAGTGGAAAAAATTGTTAAGAGGAACAATCTCCAACATTTGCTCATTTTTTTAAAACACTTTTTTTTGTTTTTTCAAGATCGCCATTGTTACATCATATTGATTATTCTGCAGTTTTGACTTTCTGGAAAAAAGCAACACAGCTTTCCTCTAAAGCCTCAGTCTAATCAAACCGATCGAATTAAATAAACATGAGCACGGCATTTGCCAAAAAGAAAAGTCTACCAAATGCTGGTAAATGGCTTTTTCATTGTTCTGCAGTCTAACCTTATGACTCCAGCATCTGTGGGGGGCAGTGTGCTGTTTATTTATTACTTCAAGCCACACTACAGAGAGCACATGGCAGTGTCATTCAAACGGTGCATGCACTGTTGTTCCACCTGTATGTTAAGAGCCGCACAGCCTCCAGGGGCTGCTGCCAGGCCTTTTAGACTCTTACATTTGTCATTGACAATACAGCAGTTACTTTGCAAATGAGGCAAGCTATACTACCTGTCAGTTTAGATTCATATAGTAGAAAACAAAAGATTCAATTTGTTTCTTTGAGGAAAGTTTTTTTTTTTTTAAGAGATGGAATCTGGATATTTGATAGAAACATTTTGTTGAAACACGCACACACATATATACGCTTACACATGCACACTCACCTTTACAGACTTGGAGCATTCTGTAGTGGGTGAAGTGAGACAGCAGGGCATGGCAGCACGCACGCAGTCGCGTTTCTCATCCTCACGCCGGCTCTTGTGTGTCTTTGTTAACCACTGCCTGTTTAAACCTCCATAAAGCTGCAGTGTCCTGCAGACAAAGACGCTGTGGCATGACGTGAGACTGAAAGTCTGTGTTTGTGTGCTGCAGGGTGGAGTGAAGGTGCTGATCACTGGTCCGTGGCTGGAGTCGAGCAGTGAGTACAGCTGTCTCTTTGACCACATTAGTGTCCCTGCTGCCCTCATCCAGCCTGGGGTGCTGCGCTGCTACTGCCCAGGTAACGCACCTGTGTATGCACACACTCTTGCACAACTCACTCTCCTCATTGCAGTGTTATATAGGGAAAAAAATCAAGCCTTACCCCAACCATCACCACACTAAACCCTACAATAAAAAAAGTATTTAGCCAAAAAAACAATATTTTCCTTTAGCATACAGAGAAAGAATGTCTGTGCAAACCCCTCATCAGAAGATGAAGTCTTTTTTATGCAAGAAGAACAATACAAAAGCACATTGTGAGGAGGGACACTGTCTAACAAGCACACAATGCGCACTTTGCTTGGAAATGGCTCTTAGGATGGTGTAGTAAGTGATACATGAGTCATACCCTGCTGTATTAAATGTGATCAGGGGATATCTGCAAATAGTCTGGCCCACGTGAGCAAAAGTAACACTAGACATTCACAGTCTGTAATAGGTAACATTCTGTCCTAAAATTATTCTTTGAGAGGGGAGCTATCTCCACACGCCAGTCACTCTTACTGATGCCTTACATCATGTCTGTTTGCAGCCCATGACACAGGACTGGTGATGCTACAGGTAGCCATGGGCGGTGAGGTCATCTCTTCCTCCGTGGTATTTGAATATAAGGCGCGTGATCTCCCCGCCCTGCCATCTTCACAGCACGACTGGCTGTCCCTGGATGGTGAGAGCCTCTCTTTGTTTATTTCCATCACACAGGGATGCACAGTTACACTCTCACTGTCTTGAGTTATTTGCTCAGAAAAGAGAATAAACCATAAACAGAGGGAGACGTGCATAACTGCTTCATGGTATGTCTGGAGTGCTGCATGAGAAAACTTAAACCTTGAATGGTCATACAAAAATGTGTTTTCTTGTTGTTTCTTGTGTTATTTCTGCTATTTTGTGTGACTTTTACACCCAGCCCTCTGCCATTCTTGATCAGCTAAAACTCTGAGACCTGTTGATGTCCGCGTGTGCGTAGCTGTCATTGTGCTGCTCTTGTCTGTTGAAAGCTCTGTCATGTTGTGAGTTTGTGACCAGTGCGGTGGTATTGCTGCTGCTGCGGGGCTGAAATGTTTTCTTCTGCGACTGCAAGCGTCTGTTTTGCTGTTGTTGCCTCTGCCTTCGTGCAGATTGGTGCAACAAGGAATCTAAACTGTTGAACTGCTTTGACACCTGTTCTCTGAAAGGTGCGTTTAGTCAACATTCAGTCCTGATGTTTGTTAGATTTGTTAGGGGCACGATCATTTATGATACACAGAAAGTGTTTTTACGTTGGAGATAAGTTGGGATTAGTCTTGCTATAGCTGGCCATGTTGAGCTTATGACAGTTCAATAATGCTGAATCAAATGAAAAACTTGCTTTAAGATGCTGACAGTTAAATGTTCTTCGAATTAGCTGGGGGGGGGGGTGTCTTCACGGCTCCAGAGGGAGTGCGCCTATCTATCTCCTGATGCAGTTGCAGCTCGGAAACACACGGGTCTCCTCAGCGAGGCATGTCCTGGGTAACTATCGCCCCCGTCTCTGCGTTGCGCAATGCGGCAATGCGGCTCTACAGTCACAGCGGGGCTGGCTGTTTGCAGGAGTGAAGGGCAAGGACATCACATCGCCGTCGCCGGTCCATTTGAGTGTCAAAATGTTGGCCACCGCTGACAGTGTGCAGTGCTGCCTCGTGGATGCTATATATAGGCTCTGCCTTTAACTTTCAGCGATGATGGGGAGGCATGGAAACGCGCGCTGCCTATTTTCGCTCAGGTCCTTTGTTTGGCCTCAAATGAACAGTCTGAGGCTCGGCGCCAGTATATAAAAAAAAGAACAGGCAGAGGTTTATATTTGTAAACAAATATGTGTGAGCACACGACTTTGTCACACGCCGTTGCTCCAATTTACTTTGTGCGCAATCTATTGTTGTGCCGATGACGAGCGAGGCTCCCGCAGCTCCGAGTCTGGCGGGCGGATTTGAAGCGCTGCTCTTCCAGACACAACGTGGAGACAGCGCTCTCTCTCTCTCTCTCTCTCTCTCTCTCTCTCTCTCTCTCTCTGTCTCAATCTCTCCCTCCCTCCCTCCCCCTCTCTCTCCCCCTGCACTTAGTTGTGTTTTGCTCGCTCCGAGTGGCAACGTGTGAGCCGCACACCTCAAACTAACCGGGGTTGAGCAGAAGCGGGAACAAAGAGAGCAGCAGATAGAGACAGAGAGAGAGAAAGAGAGAGAGAGAGAGAGAGAGAGAGAGATCCGCTGCTCGCTGTTTGGGTTCGTAGCCTGTTTGATTTTAAACTGACGATAACTTGAAAACGCGCTCTTTTTGCCGCCGCCTGAGCTCCGTGTTGTGGATGTACGCGAATGCGCCGGTTGTCTTCAAGTTTCGGGTTCGTGGCTGTAAAGCGTAACGCTGCCTCCGCTCAATCCAAACCTGTGCAGCGGTAGTGTAGGCTTACATGTGGTGCCCAGCCTCTGTCGATCTCAGACAAAGGGACGGTAGAAAAGCCACATGCCCTCACGCTGTTTGCGCGCGTCATGCGTTAAGTGAGAGGCAGCCTGCTTGATTTCCGCTGCAGACCCGATGTTTATAGACGACAGCCTCTCGCGGTGTTTTCGGTTGACCTGTTCGGTTTCAGCACCAGTCGGAGTGGACAGCGCCACTGAACCCCATAACAACAGATGAAGGGAGGCTAATGAGACTTCTGTCGAGGCCCGCGTAATAACAGGCCTATGGGCACAGACATGTGGACATGTTGTTGATCAAAACTTGGATGCACTTATATTCTGGGGTCTCCATTTATTAGATGTTCATGTTTACTGCAGAAAGTTTCTCTACATGGGCTCTTTGCCAGCAGTGCATTTTTTCCGTTAAATTTGACTTTAAAGCAAAATCTGTTTGATGGAATGATATTGTGAATTTGAATACTTGTTGAATTACTCATGTGCATGTGACAAAAACTAATAGATGTTCACTAAAAATGTTATGCCAACATGTTGGCGCTGGGATTTTTACCCTTGTAATAAAGGCTACATTTTCACTGTAGCTGTAACAAATGAACTAATTGTTATAAATTATTATATAACAACTTTCATCAAAGTTTTGGTAGAAGTAGAAGAAGAACAGAATATGAATACTGAAGTAGAAAAATCAATATTGCAATGCTGGATTAAATTAAAAGTAGTATAACATCATCATTTTTCCTTCTAATTTGCATTTCCAATGTAGTCATGTGTTGTCGGAATTTGTAGTTGTTACTTCAAACTGTGTTGTGGTATGGTCAGCGATGAGAGCCTGTACAGATTATTTTTGTGAATATACTGTATATGAGAATATTCCATGTAAAAATGTATCTTTGGGAAAATACAGCAGAACAGTAAAAGCGCCAAAGTTGGTCACTCTCGTAGAACTGAAAGCAATCCTAAACAAACTTTGATAAGCTGAATTCACATTCAAGCAGGGCAATGTAACAACAAGGAGGCTCAGGCTTCATAGATATGGAGCACATCGCCAGAACACTGGTAAACTGTGATCTTATCCTTAATTAATACGCTCAAACAATTTATACAATAACTAGATTTGCATTTAAATTATATGCTTATAAAGCTATTCATTTAAAAATGCATTCCATAGACATGATTAATAAATGCATTAATTTTTTAATGAGTTTCAAAAATGACTTTTAAAGTAGGAGTTTCCAGTGCTTCAGTGGCCTTACTCATATTACTCTATATCCTTCATCACAAAAGGATGACACCTGGACCGAAGTGACACGTAAGGCAGGTAGATTAATGAATTGTGAAATGGAAAATTACATGAAGACTGTTTAGAAAGCCTTTAGAAAGTTTGAAAGACATTTTATGGGCATATTTAAAATTCAGTAATTCACTTTTCAGCTAAGGGGGGTAATTGAATGTCAACTTCATCCCTGTTTAAATGCTAAATTTCAATTAATATTTGTCAACTTTATAATGATATTTTAACATATATTGTAATTAATCGCAAAACATAGCAGATGCCAACCCTGTCATACTCTCAATCTTCCTTTTCTTGGAACTGTTCTAAGCATGACATGCTTGTTGTATATATTTATATGTGCCTTTCTGCCTCTGTATGTGGATGTCACTGTTTGTATTTGCCTTTGTAATGGGTGAAGACCGCTGCTTCCTGTGTGTTTGGCAGCTAAAACAGCAGCGTGTGGCACAGTGGAAAGGGAGGAGCGTGAGCCTGTGTGTCACCATCATGACTCCGCCCTTTCAGCTCAGTTTGTCTGCTGCAGACAGCAGAAAGACAAATAGGAGTGCAATGAGAGGAGGGAAAAATAGAGACTGAGTGAGACAGCAGCAGGTGGAATGACATAATGTGCACTGCAGCAAATCTGCAGCAGCACTGTAACAAAGGGTCACATTCACATACAACTGTACCACAGACATGCAAAACTTTTGTTGTAAGATGTGTATTCTTTGACACACACCCCCTCACAAACACCCATAATTTACTTGGTTTCTTAGTTCCTATTGTTGGTAAGGGGATTTATTGGATTTCAGCCCTGATTTATTCCCCCCCACCCCAGAGAATAGCTCTTGCTAAGCTTCTTTAAGTAGGATTTACTAAAACATAATATTGATTTGCTTAAACAGAACAAGCAACTAGCCAGTGCTTACAGCTCTTTGTGTCCCACCATCGTCTCTGTAGATACCCAGTTTAGGATGTCCATCTTGGAGCGTCTGGAGCAGATGGAACAGAGGATGGCTGAGATAACCAATCAGAACCCTGGCTCAGAAACCATGGCAACCAAGGGCGGAGGAGTGGAGGGAGGAGGAGCCACTGATCAGCAGTCTCAAGTAAGGCAGGAAGAAGATATTTCGTTTGGATGAATTTCTCTTTTTCAATTACGCAGCCTGACAGTATCAAGTGAGCACTGCAGGCACACAGCATGAAGCAAATAGAAATTATTTTAGTCATAAGATTAATTTTCTAATATTTAAAACACCCACAGTGGTTAAGATTTGTAAAAAAAAAAAAAAATAGTAAAGACTGTACAGCAGTTTATTCAGTAAGAGCAAACCTGTATAACACATTACAATCAAGTACAAAAGGAATGCCAACTTCAGATTCAGACAGATGCTGAATACACTGTGGTATTTTCTGACATAGTCAAAGATACAGCAAGTATAATAAAGGAAGCATTTGTTCAACACCTATTCTACTGGAATACATTATATTTGAAACATGTTTTTATCAGGTCAACCCCCCTGAAAATGTTCCACGAAGTTGTAGCAGTCTATTATACTGTCTTCTAGCTCTTAAGCATTTAGAGGCGCTGTGATTACTTTAAGACTTGACTCTATCATCGAATAATGAAACCCTGTGACAACTTGAATTACATTTTTAAAGAGCAACAAAATGTTAGGTCACCAACGATTTACCCGCTTAACTCACTCCAGCTTCTGCCTCTCCGACCCTCCAGATTTCTCCTGATCAGGGTTCATTTGAGGGTCGCGTGGTGGTGGTATGTGAGAAGATGATGTCTCAGCCATGCTGGGCATCTTCTAATCAGCTTGTACACAGCAAGAACTCCAGAGGAATGACCTTACTGCATCTGGCTGCAGCTCAGGGCTATGCAGGCCTCATTCAGACACTCATTCGCTGGCGGTGAGTACCATGAAAACATGATACGCTATGTGGAACACAGACTGTGCAAATTAACTATACTTGTTGGATTACAGCACAAAGCATGCAGACAGTATTGACCTTGAGCTGGAGGTGGATCCTCTCAATGTAGATCACTTCTCCTGCACTCCACTGGTGAGTGATTGATAATTTTGAATGCTTTTTCCAGCGTATATGCATCACTCCATGCCTGCATGTGACTTGTGTTGTCTTTTGTTCTCTCCAGATGTGGGCCTGCGCTCTGGGCCATACTGAGGCAGCACTGGTGCTTTACCAGTGGGACCCAAGAGCTCTGGCTATTCCTGATTCATTGGGACGCTTGCCGCTGAACATTGCTCGATCCAGGGGTCACACTCGATTGGCTGAGCTCTTGGAGCAGCTGCAACAGACCCCTCAAGCTCAGGGCCAGCCTGCTGACACTTGGATGGACAGGTGGAGAGGAGAGTCACAGGCCAGTGGCATAAGCAACAGCCCCACTCCAAACACTAACTCAGGTGGGAATGTTCGCTACTTTGTAGTTTATTGCCAACAGTGAAGGGTTTTCCTGTCTAAAAAGGTCAGTTTACCATCAGAAAACTCACCATGCTTAGCTTTTCTTCTTTCCTGCTTTGTGAATTGACCTTTTACTAAGTAGGCATGCGATAGGAATCAGCTGCCATTATTAGACTTGCTCTTATTATCCACTATCTTTGTTTCCCCAGAGCTGAGGAGAGCTAGGACAGAGAGCCAGCCAGATAACCAGAATCAGAGCTGGAGCCAAACAGGACACAGAACCCCACAGGGATCCCAGGGAGAACAGGGAGGTCCACCCCCAGCCAAGAGACTCAAACCCAGCCCAGACACCCAGCCACAGCTAGCTAGCTCAACCCCCAGCACCCTCAACTCCCACCTCAACACCTCCTCAAGTCCTAACCCTCAAAGTTCTCTCCTCCCCAACACCCTACAAACTCAACCCTCCAACCTCAGCTGTCGGAACGCACCTCCTGCCAGCTCCAGCCCTAACCGTCCTCAGCTCCCCAGCACCCCATTCTCCCACCTGCAGGCCAGGATAGGGGGGTCTGGGGGGGGCACCAGGTGGAGTCTGAGACAGACCCTAGGGCAGTGTAGCCTAGCCAGGAGGATTCTCGGAAAAGAGCGACTGGCCATTCACCTGCGCCAAAGAGTGCTGTCTGACAGGGGAGAGGAGACAGAGCTGCTGACCTATCAGGATAACACTGAGGACTTGCAGGTAGGGGGAGCAGATTGTTAGGGGCAGTTTGGATCTTGTTCCTTAACCAAATACTGAATACTTTGTACTCTCTATGATGGACTGTGTACAGCCTGCTTGCATGTGTGCCATGTACATGAAACAATACATTAAAAAATTATGAAAAACAACTCCCCCCAAACTTTGACCCTCACTCAAGTTCGTCAGGGAAAACGAAAAGCTTGGGAAGGGAAGGGCCCATGAGAAGTGGTATAAATAAATATCGAAACAACCTGGAGCATAAACAGGATTAACAGATAAAGGGTGAAGGTTGGTTTCACATGTTACTTATTGTCTCAAACTTTGTCTACATTGAATTTGACACCATAAGAGGGACACCTGGTGCAGATGTATCAGTGCTGTCTTCACCAGATAGCTTCACTCAGTCGCACACAAGCAGACACGCGCTAAAATGAATTATCAAGTGTACTAACCAGAAAGGCAAAAGCGCACACATACTAATTTCTTTCTGGCAAGAACATGTACCAACTGTTTAAACCTCATGATAAAAGAAGAGTAAGTGTACAGCACTGACCTTTGGCAAATGATGATACAGATTAGGGATATAATTAGCCATCATTGGAAGACACGTGACTGTTTATTCTGTAACACAATGAAATCTATTTTTTTAATCCCATCTAACTGTTAGAAGTGAGAGGGCACATGCACAGAGGAGAGAAGATACAGCATGAGATCAACCTTAGATCTTTTTGTTCAAGACCCTTGTCAAACAACAAACACATTAAGGTGACCTTACAGGAAAAATCACAGAAGAGAAACTTCAAACTCAAGTGATAATGATGAATAGACAGAAAAGAGAAAATTTCTCTGATTGCTCACATATAATGGTGTGTGAATATGTGAACTACACCTAGAGTCATGTCATCAGCATAGGCATGGAAGTAAATGAAAATATTCAAGATTATTTTTCATTTTCAGGGCAGCAGGTGCTACAAAATTGAAGATAACACCTGCCCCTGTGTGTGTTGCAGATGGACATTACAATGCTAGCTGATCACATCATGGAGGGTTCAACTGGTAGGCTTAAACATGAGGCTGTGGAGACTGAAACAGACTCTGGGAAGGCGGGGATGATCAGTGATGTCAGGTTACTCTCTGGTTACCTCTGCGAGGTGGAGAAGTGAGTAAAAGTATTCAAAAATTCGCCACATTTGCTTCACCTAATTCATCCAGTAGTGTCAAGCTTTTTGATTTTTTTTTTTACCATAAAACTTTTTGCTTTTCTCCAGGTTTTTGAACTCCAAGCCCCAGACTACTAGCCCCAAACCAAACTCTCTCTCAGGGCCTGAGGATCAGCAGAGTCCTCAGGCTAAGCAAACCCTGTCCTCCTCCTTTGACTGGAGCTCCTTCCTCTGTGCAGCTATGAAAGAGGAGAGGTTGAAAACTGACTCCTCCTGTCTAGCCATGACTGATGCAGAGCAGGCAGAGCTGTATGAGACCATCAGGCATGCCCTGCACTCCCTCAGAAAACACAAGGTATACATGTCCACAACTCCTTCAGAAAAATGTTTTTCCCACGGACTCCCAAATAATATGAATCATTCACTCACTGTGTTTTTCCTTTAAATACCTAATTGTAGCGTTTGTTCAAATTATGTCCCTCTCCATGTCTTTCTTTCATAAATTACAGTTGATTCGAAAAGTTTATGATGACCGTGCATCATTGAACATGCAGTATATGATGTTTATAAAAACTCCTATGTCACTCCTCTCAGGGTCCCATTCAGGAACAATGCAAAGAGATTGCAGCAGTGATTCAGCGCTGCTATAAGAGATACAAGCAGGTAAAGCTTGATGTATAGCACTTGAGTTGAGAAGCATTCCTCATTATGGAGCTTCTGAAGTACAAAGTCAAATTCGCAGATATAATTGCATTATCGTAATCTGTTCAAATTATTTAATTTCCACAGCTAATGTTTTTTTCTGCACTAAAAGCTTAGAATTACTAAGGTCATTTATTTAGTTCATTTACATTTTAATGGTTTTTTTGTATCTTTATCATTCATTTGGAAATAACATTGTGTTCAGAATTAGCATTCAGCATTACAAAGGTGCATGTCTTGTGCTGACAGAAAGCATCATAGCGCCGCTGTGTTCTTTCTCAGTATGCACTTTATAAGAGGATGACCCTGGCAGCCATCCTGATCCAGAGTCGTTTCCGGAGTTTCCACGAGCAGAGGAAGTTCCAGCAGAGTCGTCGAGCAGCGGTCCTCATCCAGCAATACTACCGTTCCTACAGACACTCCCTCAGGTACTTCACATGCACAAAAACACTCAGAGACACACACAAAGCGCTTAATCACGTTAAATAAAATAGTTGTCCACGTCTTCACCTACAGCAGCCTCCTAACTAAAAAACAGAACCAGGCTGCTCGCAAGATCCTGAGGTTCCTGCTCCGATGCCGCCACAGGTGAGGCACAAACCTCTCCAAACGCTCTCAAACGCCACCGTGCACACACCCCAGGACACGCACTCATGCACATTACCCGCACACACTTAGATTCCCACTGCCACGTGTGCGCTCGCTACATCATTGGTGCTAATAGTTGGTGTTGTTTTGCTGTTCCTGTGAAGCCCCTTGATGGACCATAGGCCTCTGAAAAGGGTGAGTCTTCTCTCCCTCTCTTCTCTCTCTCCCTCTCTCCTGGTGGCTAATGCCTGTTTGCATGTCAGCGGAGGGAGGGGGGAAGGAGGTCCTGGAAAATCATCCTTCCCTCTCACTGGCTCTCTCTCTGTCATCTTCCCTCCCAATCTGCCTCTCTCTCTCTGTCTCTCTCAGAGGACTGCTGAATGATGCCGGTACTTGTGCATGCATGACAGACTGATAGGTAGAGGAGCGATTCTTGCACATATTCTTCCTGGGGGCATGTTCTGACTGACATGACAAGGGGATGTTAAGTGTCTTGCTTGGCCTGCCAGTTTTACATTTTTTGTGCCTTGATGGGTTGGGGGAGAATAAAAGGACGGAGGTGTGTGTGTGTGCGCCCAACACACAAGTGCACGCGCGCGCACGCAGGATTTGCGTTGGGCAGGATTTGCGTGGGGTTTGTTGAATAACTTTTCCTGCTGCCCTGAGTATGGCCTAACTACAATACTGGGAAAAACAATTCACCAAAGAGATGTACAGTTACACACACACACACACACAGATGCTAACGTGTGTTTGCTTTCTCCTCAGGGCCAGAGAGCAGAGAAAGGCCAGGGGTCCTGAGAGCCCACCGCCAGGCCCCACACACAGCCCGCTCAGCCTGTGAGCAATCTAAACACCCTCCCTGCCCTCCATCTTCTCCCTTTTCTTTCTCCTCTCTGCCATTCCTCCCAAGAACTCTCCCCTCTTCAATCCCCTAACCCCATTTATCCTCCCCTCTTCTTTCCCTCCCTCCTTCCTTCACTCTCACCCTCTCTGCCCTCTTCTCTCAAGAGGGGGGGGAAAAAAAACTCTTCCCAGACAGACTGAGGACAGGATAGGTGACCATCATGGCAGCTCAGACAGACAGACTGCTGGGTAGAGCCCAGGGACCTGGCTCTGCCCACAGCACTGATCCTCCTCCACAGTTTCACTGGGAGGCCATCACATTAACCTCATGGCATTCTTTGCACTCTTCATGGGTATGTTTATTTGCAAGAAAAAGTCGAGTCAAACAAGATAACGACCAGGAGGCGCCTGATGGCGACGTCCTGTCGTTCGTGGCAGCGACTGGATGCGCTGAAAGGCACCAGTGATGAACAGCTTGCTCAAGACAAAGGCTACTTTAACATGCAGAAAATATACAAAACATGTTGTTTTGTATCCAAACAGTGATCCATGAAAGATTACGAAAAACATAAACCAAAAAACTCTCTTCTATGTTGCATTTGCATGCAAGGTTTTTTCGCTTATTCCTCCTCTCCATCATCCTGAAGAGCCATAGTGGCAAAACATTCTGCTGATTCCTTAAGTCACAATATCACCAACCACTCTGACTCACAGGCTAACAAAAATATTAATCAGTCACCCGATCCAAAGGGGAGGAACTGCACTTGAATGTAAGAGGGGCATTGTTAGATAAAAGGTTGGGGTCTGAATAACGATGTCTTAATTTGTTACATGGACTTTGTATGGAGTCGTACTCAGGGGCGGCACTTTGCTCGCCCGACGTGGTGTGTCCGTGTTTGTTCAATTCAATGCATGTGTTTGAGCTACAAGCTCCTGCATGCTTGCCAAACTGCTTTAGTGTTGTTTCTTTTGTATTTCTATGTGTAGTTGTGTCTCACTTATGTCCTCATCAACTTATCCTTGCCCTGTGTAATGTGAACTGTGTAAGGACAAATGACTTATTTTGGGTGCTTTTTTACTTTATTTATTTAAGGGTCTAATTATTGATTTAATTGGCTCAAGAGTGGTTTAGCTTGAGACTGGTTTTCCCCCTTGTGTGGTAAAATATGACATGTTCCAATGGTTAAATGTCTCTGTTAGTTTGTTCTTTGCGTGAACCTCTAAATCCTAACTGTGGTTTTGAGGAGAGAGTCACATACCATTGCCTTGACTTCTTCTTGACTCTGAGAGGTCTATACTTGCTCTGTACAGGACATGGGTCCTATACCTGCCCCTATACAGGGCATTGGTCCCCATATTAGCCCATACGGGCGATCAAATCCATATTTTGGACTATTGCATATTCCTGTATATAAACTGACGAGGTAAGGGGGATATGAGGACCCTGAAACTTTTTCATAAGAGGACTGTATTTAAGATTATAAATTATTTTACTCCCATAATGAGAACTTAAAGACAGAGACCTGGGTACACAGGATGGCTGTATTGCTTGTAAATAATGTAGATATTACAAACGGAGTAATGTGCATGAGATTTAAGACAAAGAAACAGCAAAATGAACATGTTAGTGGCTATGGACTGTGAGAGGATTTTAACTGCTTCACTTTAAGAGTATCCAGTATAAGTGTTACCGAAAAGAACATTTTGTTAAAGCATGCAACTGAAAAATCTAATGTTAGAATTATAAGTGGGAAAACAAAGTTAGCTGAAACAATGATCTTTCAGACAAAACATTTACACTTTGTGCTTTTGTTTCTTGGCTAGCAAAAATTAAACCCTTTTTGCCAGTAGTGCCAATTATTATGAATGCTACTTTGCCTAACAATATGTTATGTTGGGGAAACCAACACCCAAAAGATATCAGTAAGATCTACAAAAGCAACACACATGCATACACACACACACACACATGCACGCACACACACACACACACACACACACTCAATTAACAGTAGAAGAGACCTAGTACTAGCTCAACCCGTAGACCTCCTACAAGTTCTTAAGTTTGTCTGACGCAGACTTGCGTTTAGATGATGATGATGCAAGTATGAAAATGATACTAATGGTGATGAAGACTATGACGATGATCGTTGTCAATGTCAATGCAATGAATGATGACCCAAAAAAGGGAAGAGGGCGCTACATTCTTTAAAATGTGGTTGTGCTTCAGCAACATACTAGCTTTTATTAAGACCATTAATCACACCTACAGCGGATCCAGCCTGGCCTCCGGTCAAAGCTTTCCATCTTCAAACAGAATGTCTCCTCCCCACTTTTTTTTACATATCATTTCATTCATTTTCTTTTTCTTTGCTCCTCATTGTCACTGCCATTACTCTACAACATGTACTTTGGACTTCTGGAAAGCTCTGTTTAGAAAGTGCCTGCTCAATAACAGAAAAGTGCAAGCTAATATCAGGAAATATCTACTGTATGTCCTCCAAAAAGGTCACCACTTACCTGTTTATTTTCCTAAATTGTGTGTTAAAAATGAACTTGATAGTGTTAAACTTGATCCGAGTCTAAGTTGGAAGATCTAATTTGTCAGTGGTGTGAATGAATGCTCATGGTCTGATTGATCCTATGTGTTGCTTTATGAGACAAACTGGTAATTACAGTATCACTTTATGCCCCACTTAAGTGTGCATTTTGCAGTATTAGAAGAGGAACACCATAGAATTCAGCCTCTGTGTATGAAAGGCACCGTCACGAGTCTATTCAGCGTCACAGCGTCACTGTTGTTGGGAGGAAGATGTGTTTTCTTGCATGGACTCTCTGTCTGTCTTTCCTCAAAGAAAATGTTCTTGCAGCATTTAAGCGAAAGCATAACCCAGCAGTTTTCCAGAACAAAAAATCATCCTGTCATACACACTTTCTTTCTTTGTCTCTCTCTTTCACTCACTCGCTCACACACAAATACACACAAACAAACACACACGTAAACACATACAGTCAAACACAAATGTGCACATTCAGACACAAAAAGCCACACTCTTTCTCTCTGTGCTTATGTCTTTGGGAACAATTAAATCTCTCCCTTAGATTTTTACTCAGGGTTGAAGAACAGGGAGATGGTATGTGGAGCGTAATGATTGCTGACACAGAGTTGCACCACTGGTGACTGTGTACATTTGTGTGTGCAGATGTATGTGAACAAACGTGTGTGTTAGGGATACTCCAGTTGTTCATTCACTATTTCGTATCCACAAATTTTCAATTCATGCTCTTGATTGACAAACTCCTGATACGCCAGTCCCACTTTGAAGCAGCAAATGTGATCTGTTTGCTTCATCCTGGCTGCGTCTTGCGTCACTTTTTGTATGAGAAGAAAAAAATCTCCAAATCCCTTATTTTATAGAATTTTGCTTGGATATAAACTAAATTCGAAGCAAGTGATAAGTGATATTTGTATTTATACACTTGCTCTTGTCTTAAACGCACAAGATTCTTAAATGATGCAAAAATAGGTAATGACCATGTATCACCTCAATTTTCTTCATTTAGAAAAGAAATTGTAAGAGATGGTGAACTGATTTTTTTTTCTTTAATTGGAAGATCTCTATTATTTGTGTTTTACACGTTTCCTGAATTTCCATCACACTGAAAGGCAGCCATGGTTAGGACAACTCTGTCAGGAGCATTAATGCTATGGTATCACTTGAACCTTCTCTTAAACTGCCCCACCTCTCACATCAGCACAACAAAAGAACGCTGCTTTGAACTCCTTTTATATACTGTGTACACACAGATACATATACACACACACACCAACTCCAAATGCTTGCGCCTGCCAACACAAATACACACACGAAATTTAACACACAGATTACAGAAAATCCATCAATATGTTCATGTTTTTGGAGAGGGTGGTGACTGTAAAAAGAGTAAGTAGTGTAAAAAAAAAAGGTAAAAGAATAAAAAATAAAGAAATATTGCCATAGTAGACAGCTGGTAAACATGCGCAGAGATGGCCGCTGTTCTCATAAGTCCGCCTAGAAATGAATGGTATAACCTTCCAGGCCTTGTTTCGAGAGGGCGTGGCCAAACACCACATTGCATGCTAGAATGGTAGATCCTTATAGATAATCTATGGCTAGACCTCTCCTTGCCTTCCTCTTCTTTCACCCTGTCTTCCCTCCCTCTCTCTTTCTCTCTTTCTCATCTCCTGCTGTATTCCCACCTTGCCTGCTGTTGTGTTCTCCATGCCTATCTCAGTCTTTCATTCCTATTTTTTGTAGCCTAGTTTTTACTTTTTTTGTTTTACAAATGTGCATGCACAAGCATCACTAAATTGTTGATGTTTTTAAAAGAAATATTTTGTTGCTGAGGCCATGCAAAGTGTTTTGAATATTGCCCTTATATGTGGAAAATGTCTTCTGAATGCTTTACATAATTTCTGCTGTAAAATGAAATCAGAATAAAAAGAAAATTTGCACTTTAACCTATTTTTTTGCCTTATATTCATTCCTGCCATGGTTAATAAAAACAAAGTTGTAATAGCCTATGCCTTGTTCTACTTACCATAGGCTACAAGCATTGTGGTAACCTGCAGACTCTCACTCAAGCAGCAGGGAAAAATCTATATGTTATACCCCATGAATAAGGACTGAGCCGCCTATAGATCCTGTTAAAGGACATTACAGCTCCATGTAAAGACATTTTTTTCAAGTGGTGTGTGGTCGTTAGTTTTAATTGACTTGACTGTATTCGATTCACATCATGATTTTGCAACCAAAATAGCTTGAACCGTTTGTAGACAATGAATGAAACGGGAAGGAGTGAGTGAATTTTGAGGGTGACTAGTGACCACTATTTGCTCAGGCTAAAGATAAAGGAAGTTTTGTTTCTTTAAACGTAATGACCGCGTATTTGTACTGTTAAAACACATTTGTGTCTGAGCATGAAGGAAATTAAATTCGCTTACTTAGTATAACTCTCCTTTTTAAGCATAGCTTATAATATTTTCGTGTACTTAAACGTATGCATTGAAACAATGGAAAAACAAAGGAGGTTTGGCGTCAGACCTGTTTGATTTGTGGAACCTTTATCAGGCCTGCCGGAAAATTACTGGTACATTTTAGTGAACTCACGTCACTTTCTTTTTACCGTAAATATTGTCATCGTCTTCTCTGGTGTCTAACGTGATTGCAAATATCCCTCGACCGGTCATTAGGCCATGGGGGAATTTTATGAGATTATACGTCATATGTAGATGAACAAAACTCTCGTTTTATTTTAATTTTGCTAAAATAAATACATAGCACGCATCTCACCGTGCAGCGCCTGCCAAATCCATTGTAAGTACGGTAGTAAGAGGAAATGACGTATGATTCGCAGCTGATATAAGGACGTGGTTTGTTCCGGTGAAAAGTGGCTTTCGTTGCTTTAAGACAGACGGTCTTAGCCTAGAATTAATTATGTTTTAATCAACAAATATACGTGATTTTACTACTGTATGGGTTAGTTTAACAAGACAATGAGATCTTTGTGTTTTTACTCTGAGATCTGGGCTCTGTAACGCCTTCTCCTGCTGCCTAGCTCTCCATCGGATCAAGAAACAATGCAGGCCTAGCGAAAAGCTAATGGTAGCTAGCGGAAGCTAATAGGATAACGCTGGTCGGACAGACTGCAGTGGGATTTAAACCTTGGACGAAGCCGTTTTTCGACGCTGTAATAACATTCAATCCGGTATGTTATAACCCTTTCAATATATTATGTTAGATTTCTCGTGACCTTTAATCATTTCACCATATTTTGCTAGATACTCTGCTAATCATTTAACCGAATATTTTCAGAAAGTTGAAGCGTTAGCCTGTTAGCATTAGCGAGTTAAGTAACGTTCCCTTGTTGATTTAGTCGTAACAGTCCATCTATGTCAGTAGGGTATAGATGTCTCTGACCAGCAAAGTGGCAGCTAGTCTTATGAATAATTTAATTCTCTGGCAGTGATATGCTCATATTTGTTCACAGTGGTGATCACATCGTGGCCATCCCACAGTTGCCCAACAGTCGCTCTGTCAGCAAAGACACAACACGAGCAGCGTCTAAACTTTCATTTTGTTTGTCTCGTAACTGAGGGTTGTAGCTAAGCAGTTTGGTTTGAAACTGATCCATCGGATGCCGATCCGCTTTACACTTCGGACATTGCATGGAGACGCCGTTTAATTTGTAGTCTGAAGTGTGGACATATATGTTTACGTCTTCCTGTTTACTTTCACGGCTTACATAAAATAAAAAAAAACAAAACATTAATATAAAACATCAGTACTGTGAATCAGAAAAAAACAGTCTGTTTCCAAATACATACCGTGCTCACATTACTGTTTCCACTCCACCCAAGCAGAGAAAGAAGGGGTGAACCAAGGCCTTAGAAAGAAGAAGAAAGGAGACGGGACTGTACAAATTCACAAATGAAACGATGAAAGGAAGCCAATGTCTACACTGTTATATACTGTATTGCTTGGCCCTCGGGTTCCTGAGAATAATTCTCCAGGCGTTATTGCTATTTGGGTTACAGATGTGACAACTGGTGGATTAACAGAAAATTAATTGGCAGTTATCTTGATTATCGTGACATTTTTACAATAGTTGCTGGTCATTTTTCAGCAAATCAACTGTTTTGTTTTTACCGTTTCACAGATGCGTTCAACTTAATAGTCATTTTGGAGTTTGGAGTTTATGGTCCACCTGAAGTGTTACAAGTTATATCAAGAGATTTCATTCAGTTTGATTTGTATAGTGCCAAATAACAACACACATAATATCAAGTGATGTCACTTTGCAGAGTAAGTTCAAGACCTTGCAGTAGTCTGATAGCTGACTGACTTCTGCTCTTTAAAACTCTACTAACCACAAGCCTTTTCGACTTCCAGTACTTGTTTCATGATATTTTGGAATAACTGGAGTCATTGGAACATAATGATAGTAAGGAATCAAAACAGCTTGGTCTAAATGCATAAATGATATGTTGCTAATTTTCACAGTATTGCAAAGGAGGACGAAGGCTGTCGTAGAGACCTGCTTTAAATTCAGTTCTGCTGTATGTCCTGTCTGTGTAGCATAATTGACAATAAAGCTGACTTTGACTTATGTGTGATGCAAAGGACATGCGCAAGGACCTCAAGTTTTCATTGTACAGAATGTTTTTCTGATGCGTTATTTAGGGTGTATGAATTTAGATGTATAAGAAATGTAGGTAAGCCAGGCCTTTGTGTCTTTAATTTGACTGCCTGTTTAAATTCATCCAGCTTCATATACAGCTGGGTGTCATCTGCTGGGCAGTGGGAATTTACACAATGCTCCCTGATAATGTACCTGTACCTGGAGGAAGCATATATAGGGTGAAATAGTATCGGTCTTAGCACAGAACCCTGTTGAGCTCCATGACTAACGTTTGTGTACATGAGTAATTATTAACGTGAACAAACACAAATCTGTCCAATAAGTATGACTCAAACCAGCCCAGAACAACCCACATCATTTGCTCGGCACTACCTCCGCAGCCTGTGATTGAAGGATAACGTGCGGCTCCGTGTTGTTGCTGGTCAGGTTAGACAGGGGCCCCATGAAAAATACAGAGTCCAACATGGTCTCTTTGCGTGTACACAACAGCCCAACATTCATTTCGGCGACCTCGTTGCCGATTGCCATAATCGGGCGTCCATTACTATCAGTATAAAAACCAACTCAGTGTATTTGCGGTTACACTTAGGCAGCAGATTTAAGCACCGTTCTGCGTCATTCGATGTGTCCGCCATTGACACATTTGACTACTTCTTTAACTTCACGTTTCAACACAGAGCTGCAAATAATCGGAGTCGGTTTCACAGTAGTCATGTATCTGAGTGGGGAGAACCTGTTTGAAACGTGGTGACGACCTGTGGGCTGCTGCTAAGTGCATAGTGTTGTAAAATTCAGTCATCACTCACTGATCTGAATGGGATGAACTGGTGTGACTACATTATTTTTCACACTGTACCCAATAACCTGAATGTTTACAGTATGTCAGGATTCATTGTAAGGTTTATTTACAACTTCATTTCAAGCTTTCATTCTTTAGTTAGTTTAGATTCATTTGCCTCCATCTAATTCTCTTCAATCATTTTTTTTTTTCCAGCTATGAGCTCTCAGCTGCAGGTCTTCTCCCCCCCCTCGATCTCCTCCAGTGCCTTTTGCCGCGTTAAGAAGCTGAAGGTGGAGAGCAACGTTTGGGATGTGTCCGCCACTGAAGCGTACAGCTCCATAGCAGGCCAGTCGGCATACACCTTCACGCCTGCGATGGCTGTGCCACCTTTTGCACCGTCCCTGGTCTTCCCCCCTGCGGCCCCCGGCTCCAGGGGTCAAGTGGTGGTGCGGGCAGCTGACAGCACCGGCAGTCTTCCTCGGGGTTCCAGTCGGCGCGTCGCTGAGCCGGCGACGTCCTCTTATGCGTACGCTGAGACGTCCTCTGAAACGAGGGCGCACAGGCACGGGCAGAAGAGAAAGATCGAGGAGGCCAATGAAGGCAGTGGGAGCGGGTGTGGCAGCGTCCAAATATTAGAGGAGCTCTCGGCTCCCGCAGCAACTTACTCCACCCGCACGGGCGGCGGAGGGGGAGGGGGCACAGGCCAGTCCATACCCCACTCAGCTCCAACCACTAAGAGCAGTAGCTCCAATGGCGAAGGAGATTATCAGCTGGTGCAGCACGAGATCCTCTGCTCGGTGTCTTGCAGCTATGAAGTGCTGGAGTTCCTGGGAAGGGGCACATTTGGACAAGTAGCCAAATGCTGGAAGAGGGGCACCAATGAGATTGTCGCCATCAAGATCCTGAAAAACCATCCGTCGTACGCCCGTCAGGGCCAAATTGAGGTAACACACCAACCTGCATAGTCGTTACGGGGGGAGGGGGGGTCCCGCTCATAGCATCTGAAGCCAGTATATCAAAGCTGTGTTGCTCTGTGCCATAGGTTCCGTTTGTGTTGGAAATGATCAATTGATCTTCAAAACAATGATTATAGTGTGTTGTTTATGTGGATGGCTCGCAGGTGTGTGGTTGTCAGTTAGAGCCGTTAAACCAAACCGCACCTGGCACGAAGGGCCTCCCTTCCAGCAGCTGTCGTACTAATGACACTGAGCAACTTTCGCCGTTTTCGAGCAAACTGGCCACATGAAACTTGCTGCCACTCTTGACAGACGTACGCATACAGTATGCCGGCGTTATCAGCGCTATACGTGCTGCTCACCTGCACTTGTTTCTTTCCCTTTCACAGGTGGGCATCCTGAACCGGCTGAGCGCAGAGAACGCAGACGAGTACAACTTTGTGCGTTCATATGAATGCTTCCAACACAAGGGTCACACCTGCCTGGTGTTTGAGATGCTGGAGCAGAACCTGTATGACTTTCTCAAGCACAGCAAGTTCAGCCCGCTCCCCCTGCGGCACATCAGACCTATCCTACAGCAGGTTGGCAAAGCGTACTGACTGACACACATATGGTTATAGTTATTCTGCATCATTACTATTTCTCTTTTGTTGTAGGTAACTTTATGTCCGAAAATCTCCTTGTTTTCATACGTAATGTTGTATCGGTTTTTACATTTGTTTGTTCGTATCTTCAGGTGGCTACGGCGCTAATGAAGTTGAAGAGCTTGGGTCTGATTCACGCAGACCTGAAGCCTGAGAATATCATGCTGGTCGACCCGCTCAGGCAGCCCTACAGGGTAAAGGTCATTGACTTCGGCTCAGCAAGTCACGTGTCCAAGGCTGTCTGCTCAACGTACTTGCAGTCTCGCTACTACAGGTTCGTGGCATGAGAAACCCGCTCTGCTCTGTTAAGCCAAATACACCTTCCCTTGTACCCTGAGGAGCATGAGCGCTGACAAATGAGCCCTGATTTCATGATACAGCTTTGTAGCTCAGCTGAATTTCTTTGGTCCTGGTCCTTTTTAAACTTTAATCTGTCTGCTGTCTAGGGCTCCAGAGATCATTTTGGGTTTGCAGTTCTGCGAGGCCATTGACATGTGGTCTTTAGGCTGTGTGATAGCGGAACTGTTTCTGGGTTGGCCTCTCTACCCTGGAGCCTCTGAGTATGACCAGGTGAGTACGAGTCTTATCATATCTAATGTCCGTGGATGAGGAAAATGTTCAAATGAGAAACCGAGACAGAAATGCGGCTGAAAGTGGTTAGTTGGTAGCAGGTCATAGAAGTGCTGTAGGTTCTTACTGGCAACTCACATTTGCTGTGAGCCAAGAGACTCCGAACTGCTGCAGATGAACAAGCATGGCCACAAACTGTGAGGGGAATGGCATTTAATCAGTTTATTTTAGTTTTATCCACAGCACTTAATGTTTTCTGTCCTTTTACAGATACGGTACATTTCCCAGACTCAAGGCCTGCCAGCCGAGTATCTACTGAGCGCCGGCACGAAGACCAGCCGCTTTTTCAACCGAGGCCCTGACTCCAGCTACCCAGTCTGGAGGCTAAAGGTGAATAAAACCGTATCTAAAATTGTACTGAGTGCCTGCTGATACAGTAGACTTTAAAGGTGTGTTTAGAGTGTTTGAAAATGAATATGTCGAAATCTAAAGATCTCTTGAATCATCAGATATCATCGTTTTGATCATTTAATGTCAAATGCTTTCTACCTTGAAACATAAATAGACAATATATTCCTTTCTCAGACCCCGTCAGAGCATGAAATGGAGATGGGCATCAAGTCCAAGGAGGCCAGGAAGTACATCTTCAACTGTCTGGATGACATGATGCAGGTAGATAGCAATATTTCACATAACATTCAATAAGGTGCTTCCGCATTCCGCACTCTGCATGTTGAAATGCAAAATACAGGAACTCCCGTTACCGTTACCTGATCTTGGTTATTCGGCCCATCCCGGGGCCGTTTTGTCAATTCCAGGTCAACCTTTCATCTCATTTGGAGGGGACGGACATGTTGGCCGAGAAAGCTGACAGGCGAGAGTTTATAGACCTCTTGAAGCGGATGCTCCGCCTGGATGCCGACAAAAGGATCACGCCTACAAAAACCCTGGGTCACCCCTTTGTCACAATGAGCCACCTCATGGATTATCCCCACAGCTCCCAGTAAGTGTGTGTAGTAAGACGCGGGTACGTTGGTTCAGGTGAACGTTAATTGAGACGGAAACGTGAAACGCTACCCCCCCC
This sequence comes from Psettodes erumei, assembly GCA_016785225.1. Classification (NCBI taxonomy): domain Eukaryota; kingdom Metazoa; phylum Chordata; class Actinopteri; order Pleuronectiformes; family Psettodidae; genus Psettodes; species Psettodes erumei. The sequence continues at coordinate 1,149,009 of JAFBJZ010000007.1, forward strand.
CAGTGTGAAGTCGTGCTTCCAGAACATGGAGATCTGCAAGCGCCGGAGCTCCTATGACAGCAGCAAATCCTTGTACTCCACCAATGCCATCCCCAGCGCTGCCGCGGGCAACCTCACCGTTACCTTCAGCAGCCAGCTCAACCAGCATAACCAGGTGCGGCCCGTATCCTTCTTATAAACATTAAGGGACCGGTAACTCCTCTGTTATTGATCAGTGGTGTCTTCCACTCTCTTCTAACAGGTGCCTTCTGCAGGGGCAGCGGTGCCTTTGCTGAACTACCAGCCAGCTTTGTACCAGCAGGCGACCATCAACATTCCCGGGCTGGCTCAACAGAGTGTGCCAATTCCAGCGCGTCCTGCTGGGCTGTGCAGCCAGACCGAACCCTTCCAGCAGACTCTCATCGTCTGCCCACCCTCCACTATTCAAGGTAGACAGACAGGCAGAACAACGCGGGGGGGGCTCCAGCGTGCTCAGTGTTCGAGGGTGTATCAAAAAAGAAACCTCAGGGTAGCTTCTTTTGAAGACCGCTTTGATAAGTGCATCCTGGGTCCACGTAAACATACTCTGAGACATGTTTTTCATCAGTATTCCGTGACTGCTCGTTGACATTGTTATTGTGGCATTGTCCGTCCCCAGGGCTACAGTCATCCAATAAGAGTTCCAGTTTCCCTGTGAGGATGGAGAACTCTGTACCTATAGTACCTCAGAACCAGTCCGCTCAGTCGTTGCAGATCCAGCCAAGTATGCTCACGCAGGTAAGAGCTTGTAAGGGTTGGGATGTCTGTGTGGCATTGCTCCTTTCGGAAATGTTATACCTGTTACCTATGGTGTCCAACATTTATGGCAAATAATCCTTTATCACCCGACGCAGGTACACATTCACATCAGCAGGTGGCGTAGATGTCCCATCTAGCGGGATATAACCCGGGCCGTTTCAACTATCCTTCGTGTTTCCTTTTTTTTCCACACTGAAGTTGATACAGACATTCGCCTGAAGCCATTATGGATAACCCACTATTTAAGCTTGGTTTCTCGGCCGACTAGTCGATCTGTGGAGCTGTGGTTTACTCAGTTAATCTCCTTATCCAATCGTTGTACGCACACGCAAAAGCAAAGGGGTGAGGTGAAGGAACTGCCGGAGAAGAAGAGAGGCTACGGAAGCACAAGCAAGCGGGGAATCTGATTTTTTTTTTTCAGCCGTGGTGATGCCTGGATAGGACGGTGGCATGTAGCTGCACGTTGACATGCCAATGTGCATCAAGCCATAGAAAATAAACAGGAGCGGCTGTGTTGCTGCACGACGTGTTTTTGGTTTTTAGGGGAAGAGATGTGAGACGGCTGGAGAGACGTGAGTGGAAGGGTGCACACTGGTGACTTGTGCGAATGAGGAAGTGTGCGTATGATCAAATACGAGACGCTATACCGAATAAATGCCGCAGGTGCTTTTGGGAAAAACAAAAATCATGTGCACTGAGAAAAGCCTTCAGTGCCGTTCTTTGCTCTTCTTTTTGATGAGGAAATATCCTCTGGTTCTGATAAAGTTGGCGTTACAGCAGCATCGACACTAACCCCTTTTAGGGGCCGCCATTTCCGTTCGCTTCTTGCTGTCCCCACACCTTAGACGTGCCTGGAGCTGCCAGTCGTCTCTCCCTCGTGGCGGCTCTGGCGAAATTGATTCCTCTTTCTCAAGAATCCAGCTGCCTCACAAGCATGGGGTTTTGCGAAAAAATTTGTCTCTTCTTGGAATTTTTTCCAGTTTTCACTGCACGGAATCAAGGAAACACATTTTTATCTACAGCAATTTCACACAGATTTTCTGGACACATGTGTTTTTGTGATCCACCCATCAGTAAACTGAAGTGGAGGTTGTTGTAAATATCCGGCAAAATATGCGAGCGACGTCGTGTCACGTACGTCATGCTGAGAATAGCGGCGCCCATCTTTGCGCAGTCCTCGTCGCGCTGAATGCATCCAGAAAGTCAGCGTTCGTGCACCGTTCGCCTCTTGCTGCCGGCAGAGCAGGCGAAAGTTTTGGCGGAGAGATGTGCGAGTTACGTTCTCAAACACAAAGGGTTTTCTTTCGGTGCATTCCCGTGACTATGTTTAGAGATAACAAATGTGGCGTGAGCAACTTTGTTTTTTTCTGCTGATTACACCCTGCCTTGGATTGGCTTCAAGAAAATGATTGAAAGGCCAGTCTGGGCCAGGCCTCTTTTATTCCCAGTCTCTTATCTGGGTTAAGGCCAAATGTTTAGCGTGGGAGACTCGTACGGCACCAAAAGCGAGTCAACTGCCATTTGCCAACATTAGAAATAACTGCTGCGCCCTGCCGAGGTCAGGTGTCCAGATGGCCGGTGGTCCGAGTTGGCAGCTGGTTTTATCCGCTCCGACCGTTCGTCAAAATCGGACGCAGCCTGGAAGGACGTAATATTTCACCCTACCCTAACGCTACCCTCCCCTATCCTCCCTCCCCCCCTCCAGGGTTCCTGCACACCCCTGATGGTGGCCACCCTGCACCCACCCTCAGCAGGCTTAGCCCCCCAGTATTCTCTGCCCCTCGGGCTGGGCACCGGGGTGGGTCGGCCCACCCTCCTGGAGCACACAGCCACAGTGCTGGTAAAGCAACGATGACCGTCCCCCGAAGAAAGACATGCACATGCGCACCCGCTCGACCACTAACAATGCCATCTCTCTCCTGCCCCACTATGCCCTTTCATTCGTTTTGCAAATCCTTCCTCTCCCTCTGTGCCACATGTTGTATGGGGATAGTCTTTATTCTACGCATCATAGTTCTACATTCTCCCTCTTCACATGCAGACTAAACATGCTTGTCAGAGTCATGGCTTGCTGTTTGGAAAACCAAACTGCTTTTTTTTATCTTTTTTTTTGGCCACCATTATCCTTCTTGGTCTTCACATTTTTTTTAAAATTCCCCTTTGTGACATTGGACCAGAATTGACGAGTACTGCAGTCCTCCCTCTCCCCACAGCATTCACACACACACACACACACACACACACACACACACACTCTCATTCCCTCCCCCCACAGGCTCTCCCCATAGGTGTGCCGAGGGCATGGAGCGCATGTGTTGCTGACTTGGCCTGCGCTTTGCTTGGAGCTTCTGTTGTCCAGTCCATCCTTGATTTCAGCAGAGGAGGCTGCAGCCAAGAAGCTCACTAAAATCCATACTCGACAGCCTGACTATCTGACCCCCATCTTTGTTTCAGCCCCAGAACATGTGGCATGCCTTTTCCCCAAGACAGCTTCTCAGCAGACTGATTGGCATCGGTCATCCAAACTAATCTCTCTCTTCAGTGTTTCTTCTTTAACAGGCACCGTGGTTCTATGTATACTTGTCTTTTATACCTGCTCTGCCTATTGACAGTGTTTCATTGTCATCATCATTGCATGATATCTTGTGGATTTGTTGCAGGGCTTTGCTATAATAAGAGAATGGCTTGGGAAAGGTTGCTCGCTTATCTAGCTTTGTGCATCTGCCTGTAGAAGAGATTGCCTATTGTTTTGTCTCCGGTCTCTGGATTTGTTTCTCAGCATGGCTCAGTTTGTCTGGCCCATTCCAGCAATTAAATAATTTGTGTCAACTCATAAATATACGTTCCCTGATTTTACAGCTTCTGAAGTGCGAGTGTCTGTTGTTCTGTTTTTTTTTTCAGCAGGCTTGGCCCAGCGGCACCCAACAAATCCTCATACCATCATCATGGCAGCAGGTCCCGGGCGTGGCCATCCACAGCTCCGCCCACCAGTCGAGCGTCGCCGAATCCCCCCTGGAAACACTTAACTCAGATGCTGCCGCACAGCAGGGGCACAGCTGGAGGTCAGTCAACCAAGTGTCTTGGACTCACAGCATATGCAGCATTTCTTTGGCTGACGTGGCTTCTCATTGTCACGAGTCCCGTCAGTGGCATCCATCGCTAACTTGTTTGTGTCCTCGACCCTTACAGGGGCACAACCCAAGCCAGGACTCAGCAGGAGAGGAAGAAGCTGAAAGCCAGACGTGGAGAGAACAGAAACAGGTTGGTACAGCCCTGCAGCTTTTATCTCCGATTTATAAAGATTTGATTTATGCACAAAATAAACATAAAGTACACAATCAAGTGTTGGCGATTAAAACATTATTTTGTACAGATTTTTTTTTTTTTTTTTTGCAGATTTCAGTGCCAGATTTTTTTGGAGATAATTTGTTTCAGTTCCATATCATTATCTTGAAACATTTTCAGTTGTTTACTCAGTAGATTTGAACAGAATTTGCCACATGGCTCAGGTTTTTCTTACATTCCATTGTCTTCAGTTTTTCTGCTGCTGTGGCCAAAATCACATTTTCTCTGGGGATCAATGTAGTATTTGCCTTCTTTCTTTGTCTAGGGGTCTGTCTGCTGCGTTATTACTCAACAGTAGTGGTGTGACCCCACCCAGTTCCAGCGCCACATTGTCCCAGCCAATCGTCATCTCCGATACACCCAGCCCGGCAGTCAGCATCATCACAATTCACAGTGACACTGACACAGAAGACGAACGCAAGTTCCATCCGGCCAGGTCAGAAAAAGACACTGCTGCCCCATCTTCAATCTTAGCTGCAGCAGGGCTAGTCGAATATTTCTATTTTAAAAATCGTATATATTTTATAAATCTTATATTCTGGCACTATCTCAAACCACCGTGACATATTTTCTGTCAGAGAACAGATGAAAGACAAGGATTGCTCGGCTTATCTCACCATCTTGATGTGACCTAGGAAATAACACTGTTCCTCCGTTCACACAGCGTTGGTCTGAGCCAGCGCACTAATGTCATCAGCTGCGTGACGGTGCACGACTCGGACTCCTCTACAGCCAGCCCCCTGACTCCTCTGCCCCGCACACTAAACCCAGCCAGCAGCGTGTCAGCGCGCCAAGTCAAGTCTCTGGCAGTGGTCGCACCTTCAGTCAAAACCCAGGGTTCCGAGAGAGCAGCGGCTTCACGTGGACGCTTGGAGACTGGTGAGAGTTATTTGTTTGCTATCAGTATTTTTATTTATTAATTTCTTTTATTTTGTCACTTTGGGTGAAAGGCAGCAAAGTGTAATTCCTAACACTTTTAACCATCAGTGAACTACATGAAGCCTAAGAGATCCAACCGACAGCCGTGCGGTTCAGGGGAGGGCATGGAACATCACGGGCTGGTGCTGAGCCAGTCACATCCCTTAAACCTCAGCCAGGTGAGGCTTCTGCAGTTTCTTTTTTTGCGTATCTGTCAATCTTTGTGTCATTCTATTATGTGTGCTGAAACAATACCTGCTCATAAGACTGGCTTGCCCAAAACAGGTGCTGCTAAGGATATTTGTGAAATATTGGAAGTAATATTGAAATATTTTTTTCAGAACTATGTCGGAGCTTTCTCATTTTGAGACGAGGACTGTCATCAGGCCTGTGAGAAAAGGCAGTTAAACTTTTATAGATCAGGAAAAGGATCCAATGTTTAGTTTTTTTAAAGGCCAGTCAGTATTGTTCAAACTGGGTAAGAAGTGGAAAATTAGAGGCCAAGGTCAGGTAGATCAACAAAAATTGCTGCCATAACAAAAATGATGGTGATGCAAGAAAGAAAAGAAAAAATGCCGAGCAACGTCTGCTGAAATTCTTGAAAGGTTTGTCTGTCACCGTACTTCTGCCTGCTCACTGTTATAACACTGTTTTACAATAATTATTTTGTCAGGTGCAGCCAGTGGTTTCTTCATCTCAGGAGCGTTCGGGTGCGTCCCATGGCGACTCATCTTTGCGCCGCCAGCAGACATTCCCACCGGCTGTCTCAGCTTCTCACTACAACTTCCCCGAGGTCTCCAGCCTGACGTCAGCCTCAGCCCCAGGCCCCAGTCTGTACACCTACCCAGCCTCCACTGCCCTCTCCTCAGCTTCTCAAGCCATGGAGCAGCTGCTGGGCCGTGGTCACAGCGGCCATGGACACTCTCCCTCCGCCTATGCAGCAACATACACCTCATCCTCTTCCTCCAGGAGAGACTCGGCCAGTCGCAGGGATTCCGTCAGTAGTTTGTTGCATGGCCTGCCCGCAGCCTACCAACATCAGTTCGCTACTGGTTCTCCCTATGTCAGTGTGACGCCCCGGGCCGAGGCTTACAGTGCCTACCAGCTGAGCCCCAGGCGGCTCACACAGTACCCCTATCTATAGGGAGACACACACACACACACAAGCACACACACTTTGAACAAAGAAAATGAAATTGTACTTCCCCACATACTAAGATGAAGGGACATTTCAACTGTATTTCCAGTAGAATAACTGTTAGTCACTTACAGTATTTGCTGCTTTTGTCCACAAGGCAGAATTTCACCTCCAACTGTGGACTGTTTGAGTGTTTTGAAAATGTTCTTTGGTATTATTTGATATTGTATCAGTTTATTTTCCCTTTAAAACTATTGTTTATAGCCTGTATTTTATCCCCATCTTATCCAGATGTACAATTATGGCATTGTGGTAAATGTATTTTACACCTGTTTATCTTGAGGTTTTGTGTGAAGAGAGATTATCCTCCTGTCACAAGCTGCGACGACACTTTAGGCAAGCTCTAGACACCTGACTTGCAAGGCTTGTGAAGCTGGCAAAGAAATTGCCAGTCACAAGCATTGTTACAAAGTTTTCACACTAATCAAGCAAGGCCCTATGATAGTTTTAGCTAATATAATAATGACTGTACTTACCCATGTCTTCGTTTACTTACAAATATGCCTATGCCTACTATGTTTAAATTATGTTTTTTCAATGTGAGTTTGGGAGAGGAATGTCCTTGAAAATGTCAAATAAGAGAACGGTGTGGTCTAAACTGTGATGATACATGTTAATTTAAGTGCACATGTGATAGTCTGTTATTGTAGTGAAAGTGTTTAGACGGGATTAATCATGTCCTTTTTTTCAAAACTGCATCAACTGAGTGCTGAATGTATTTATGAAGTAGTGTGGGAGAGTGGGATCACCATCCTGAGGAATGGCGTGAAAGCTTTTGTTTTAAAGTCTTTAAAAACAAATTAGAAAAGTTAACTTTTTTTCCTATTTACTCTCCTTGAATTATTAAAAAATCCAGTTACACATGGACCAGAAAAAAATCTATATTATCTGTGAATCCTGATTGTGTAGGACCTACTCATTGTTAAAATGGATTTATGGCCAGTTTTAACATTTTTTCATATGGGGGTGGGAAGCTGAATTTTTGTCCTGTTTTCTCCCCTTGACACTTTGGAAATGATTGCTATGATGCAGCATTTCCAGCCATTGGGTTTAGTGAAAAGAGGTGACTCTTCGGATGGTTTCCCAGGGTTATGAAAGTTGTTTTTTTTGTTTTTTGTTTTTTAAAAAGAAAAACCTTTCCTGTTGTATTTTCAACAGTTTTGTGTTATAACGTCTGCATATTTAATTGTATTTCATCTTAACATAGTATAGTTAAGAGGCTATTTGGTAGAACTAAATCAGGGAAAAAGGTTTCAGCTCAAATAATCCACTGTCACTGTTTTCAATAAAATATCCACAAAGTCACAAAGACAACATTTTGTTTTGTTAGGGTTTTTTATAAACTTTTTTATGCCTTGCTACGCCGGACAATGACAGGTTTTTGCATTTTTAAGACATTTAAGACATGCTAGGTGATGACATGTTTAAGATATATTTTAATATGTCGTGCTCATGACACGTCATTCTTAGATGTTTTTGGTGTTTTTAAAACATGATGTGCCACAATGTTTTTTTGCATTTTCAAGACATATGAGGAGTTCATGAAGCATTATTCTTTGGTAATTTATTTTGCTGTTATAGGACAAATTATACCACAACTATTTTTTCAGTTAATACAACATACTGTGCTGTTACGGGTTATTTGTCTTTTCATGACTTGCTAGGTAATGGCTTTCTTCGCATTTTGAAGACATGGTATAGCATGTTGTAAAACGTGATAACATAATAAAATATCTCTTAAAAATGCAAAAAAGTCATCACCTAGCATGTCATAAAAATGTCCAAAAAATGCCAGAAAAATGCACACTCCATAGCATAATATGCATGCAAAAAATATCATACAGTAGTGTGTCTAAAAATAAAAAGAAAAACAAACTGTCAAAAATGAATGTCCTAAAGATGCATGAAAACATCAAGGAATACTGTTTTACAAACACGCCATACTATATTATGTCTTAAAAATGCCAAACGAAGTAATAGTGTAGTATGTCATGAAAATGAAAAAAACGCCATACTATACTATGCTGAAAAAAGTGAAAAATGTCAAAATTTAATATGTCCTAAAAATGCAACAAAACATCAAGTAACACTGTTTTATAAACTCTCAATATTATAATATGCATTAAAAATGCATACAAATGCAAAAAAAGGTCACAGTGTAGGATGCCAACAAAATGAAAAAAACGCCATACCATACTATGTTGAAAAAACTGAAAAATGTCAAAATTTAATATGTCCTAAAATGCATCAAAACATCCAGTAACACCGTTTTGTACACTCTCAATACTATAATATGCATTAAAAATGCATAAAAATGCATAAAAAGGTCACAGTGTACGATGCCAACAAAATGGAAAAAAACGCCATACTATACTATGTCGAAAAAAGTGAAAAATGTCAAAATTTAATATGTCCTAAAAATGCATCAAAACATCAAGTAACACTGTTTTATGAACTCTCAATATTATAATATGCATTAAAAATGCATTAAAAAGCATAAAAAATGTCACAGTTGAGGATGCCATGAAAATGAAAAAAACGCCATACTATACTATGTTGAAAAAACTGAAAAATGTCAAAATTTAATATGTCCTAAAAATGCATCAAAACATCAAGTAACACTGTTTTACGAACTCTCAATATTATAATATGCATTAAAATGCATAAAAATGCATAAAAAGGTCACAGTGTAGGATGCCAACAAAAGGAAAAAAAACGCCATACTATACTATGTCGAAAAAAGTGAAAAATGTCAAAATTTAATATGTCCTAAAAATGCATCAAAACATCAAGTAACACTGTTTTATGAACTCTCAATATTATAATATGCATTAAAAATGCATTAAAAAGCATAAAAAATGTCACAGTTGAGGATGCCATGAAAATGAAAAAAACGCCATACTATACTATGTTGAAAAAACTGAAAAATGTCAAAATTTAACATGTCCTAAAAATGCATCAAAACATCAAGTAACACTGTTTTATGAACTCTCAATATTATAATATGCATTAAAAATGCATAAAAAAGCATAAAAAATGTCACAGTTGAGGATGCCAACAAAATGAAAAAATGGCAAACTATACTATGTTGAAAAAAGTGAAAAATGTCAAAATTGAATATGTCCTAAAAATGCATCAAAACATCAAGTAACACTGTTTTATGAACTCTCAATATTATAATATGCATTAAAGATGCATAAAAATGCATAAAAAGGTCACAGTTGAGGATGCCAACAAAATGAAAAAAACGGCATACTATACTATGTTGAAAAAACTGAAAAATGTCAAAATTTAACATGTCCTAAAAATGCATCAAAACATCAAGTAACACTGTTTTACGAACTCTCAATATTATAATATGCATTAAAATGCATAAAAATGCATAAAAAGGTCACAGTGTAGGATGCCAACAAAAGGAAAAAAAACGCCATACTATACTATGTCGAAAAAAGTGAAAAATGTCAAAATTTAATATGTCCTAAAAATGCATCAAAACATCAAGTAACACTGTTTTATGAACTCTCAATATTATAATATGCATTAAAAATGCATTAAAAAGCATAAAAAATGTCACAGTTGAGGATGCCATGAAAATGAAAAAAACGCCATACTATACTATGTTGAAAAAAGTGAAAAATGTCAAAATTTAATATGTCCTAAAAATGCATCAAAACATCAAGTAACACTGTCTTATGAACTCTCAATATTATAATATGCATTAAAAATGCATAAAAATGTATAAAAAGGTCACAGACGACGATGCCAAAAAAATGCAAAAAAACGCCATACTATACTATGTCGAAAAAGTGAAAAATGTCAAAATTGAATATGTCCTAAAAATGCATCAAAACATCTTTTATACATGCTCAGTAGTATAATATGCGTTAAAACTGCATAAAAAGGTCATAGTGTAGTATGTCATGAAAACGAAAAAAGCCATACTATACTATGTGGTAAAAAGTGAAGATGTCAAAATTGTGCAAAATTTTCATCTTCCAGCTATTATTATTACTATTATTATATTGTTGTTGTTTAGAATTTTATCATTTTGAACTGTTTTGTATAGAATAAATAATTTTATGGATGTATTTGTGATTTTCCTCTTTCAATTTGTTTATTAATTTAGATAGGATATTTTAATATTATTTATCACTTAATAATAATATAATATAATATAATGGTTAAAAAATGGAAATGTGTGTAAATATCTGTACCGTAGACAGTGAAGTTATAACAATGTTATGATTTATTTATTGTTTAATTTTATTTATTTATTTAATAAATTTATAGTAACTTGCTGATTTGCATGTAACACAAATAGTAAAAGTACTAAATAATTTGAGAATAATTTACAATTTATTATCTTTTGTAGTAGAAATCAAAGAATTTTGTAAACAACTGTATTACATAGTTTAAGGCAAATTGAGCTCTTGTCATTAAATATTTACATTATATATACATTATTATTATTGATATTATATATACATATATATACACATACAACAGTATTACAGATTTGCAGAAAACATTTAGAATTACAGGCAGTGTCGTCCTTCTGTCGTCACTTTGACACACACACAAAAAAATTGAAATACTTTAAATGCAAATTTGCGTGAAGTTGTTCAGCCCTTCATTCTTCACAGGTCCCCTGAGAAATATGTTCTGTTCGATGCAACTGTTGTCAACCAAACTGATTGTTAACATTGTTGAGTCTGCACTGTCACATTCATCAGTTCAACATGATGTGAAAGGGCGATGCAAGGTTCCTGAAGCCCTCCTGTCACTGTGGTAGTACACAGCTGAACAGTTTTTGGAATCTGGGCATGGTGCTTGACTGCCTTGAATCACAGCTAAATAAAGGAGACAGATTTGTTAGATATTAGGCTTGAATAAGTGATAATCAGTGCTGTCTTCATCAATCAATTTGAGTATAAACTGATACACAAGAGGCTGTTTTAAAGGACAAACTTACAGCTTTGACTGTATGAATTGGGCGCCGGTGTCATTCAAATCCCACACTGATTCATCACTGTTATCCCACTGCTCCTCTGCAATCTGGTCCCAGATCTCCGTGTTGACCCACAGGCACCCAGGAAGGGTCATGCTGGCACAGGTGCAGGTGACCCAGCGGCACAAGGGGCAGGAGATGGTGCGGATGACTCCCTTCATCTGTGCCAGTTTCTCCAGACAGGGGGCACAAAAAGTGTGCTTGCAGTGCAGGACCCGTGGGATCCGGTGGCTGCGGGAGTACCTGTAGCAGCAGATGACGCACTCGAGCTCTCCATCGATGCACATGGCGACACTTTTTCGTAGATGCAGGGGACGATGTGGAAGAGAAGTGTATTCCTACAGCAGGCTCGGGACAACCTGTAGCACACAACATGACAAAACCATATTACTAGAGGACATCACATTAAATTCTCAACACAGGAAAAATTAATATATAAAGAACACTCTAAATAATAAAGCTCAGGCCATTATACTTACTTGTAACATAGAGAGGTGTCAGTTCTTATTGAGTTGTTCATTCAGCTGAAGCGTCTGCTGATCGAGTGAGGTTTTCTTGGCTCAGTTGCAGTTAAAGTCCTGCTGACGTGACTGCGCCCGTCACGTGAGGACTAAAACACTTCCAAGGAAGCTTTCAGTTTCTGCATTCCTGCACTAACCTGCAGGGCAATCACTACCTTATCTTAGCAATGGTTTATGTTTATGTGTGCGCAAGGTCGCTTTAAATTTCCAAACAACAATTCTCTATTAAGTGGTATCTGTCAGGCAAAGCAGTTCAGGAAGGTTTTCTAAAACGCCCTGCCAGGCAGGGAAATTTATTTGCATTTACTATGAAAACATATAATGTCACACAAGATTAACTGAAGCATGGAAATTTGGGAATTTGCTGTATAATCACACAAACACACTCCCATCATCATCATCATCATCATCATCAGGTCCGTCTTTAAAAGATGCTGCCAAGAAAAGAGCAATGGGAAGGCAAATGTTGTGTTTTGCGGTAATTTTTCTGTTGAAACATTAGATACACAGTAGAACCATCTTTACTAAATGCAATGCACAACAGTAAATTATCAGCAATTATGTGAGCCTGGGCCATCTGCATGTTTGTCCACGAACACAAGACCTTTGCTTGGACATGTCAGACAAGCCGAGGCTGTCTCTATAAATAAAAAAAAACAAAAAAAACAAAGAAAAAATATATTTCAGAAAAGAAAATAGTATACATCAACAGAACATTGGTTCTCTTCATGGGTCTCCTTATTTGGACATACACAGAGTGGTGCTAAACTGTTCAACTAACCCAATTTTTATTTAAAAAAAAAAAAAAAAAAAAAAGTACTGGTTCTGTATTTACTTCTTGTGCAGATGCTGGGTTCACTGCTTGGCTCACGGGTTGACTGGAGAGAACACCTGGACTCACATTAGACTTTGACCCCGTATCAGTTCATCTTTCACAGACTGACAGTCCAAGTTTATGCTTTTATAAGGTTTATCTATTTGTAGACGCTTAGAAACCTTTACCTTTACCTTGTAGCAGGACTACTTTCTTTTCACTACTTGTCAACAGTGGTGCATCATCAGAGACATCATCTACTGTTGGCATACAAAAGCACTGACACGTGCACAAGGCCCCATTTGTAATATATTGCTGTATACTGATATACCTTTGTGTTGTGTCGGGGCTTTGCTGTGCTGTGTGTCACACCTGTCAGGGACTGCTACTGTGCGTGTTGATCTTTCGCAGGTCATAAATTCTCTTCCTTGTTTCACAGCGCAGACAAAGCATTTCACAAGATCTTCAGTTTGTGTTGGAAACTCAGTCAAAATGCACCTGGAGTGCAACACATTCCAAGGAAGACCAACTTCCTCTTTCCTCTTTCTGTTTATAGCATCATCAGGTAACATTCTATGGAATCTGCTCTGATTACCAGGAAAGACTGCAGTAGGAAAGATTTTTTTGTTGAAGTGATGAGCAGGGGAAGACTTACTTGGAGAATCCTTCATTGTTAAAGCGACAAAACTTTTTTTTCAGTAATATTCATGATAGTGTGAGAGCCAAACGGCACATTTTATTCCACTTGGGTAAAGCACAGCCGTCCAACACGGTGTGGCAAACTGCAACCTGTTGCGTGTCCTCAGTTCTACGCTCTTTCACAACCCATGAGCCAAGTTTGTTCCGACTGCTGACACAAACCTCTGAAGCACAGAGTGGATCACAACCGTTTTACCAAGACCCTCAAATTCCCCAGCCCTACTGCCAGTCCCATCCACCCCCGCCCCAGAGCCCCCACCTCCTCCCTCCTCCTCTTAATCCTTCCTGGTTGGGTTGGCTTTGAGGTTCAGTCTTCCAAAGTCCATGGTGGTGGTGGTTGTGGTGGTGGTAGTTGTGGAGGGGTTCAACCCAGGACCGAACATCCCTTCCCGACGAAGTGTTTGTAGAATGTGGAGTCCACTAGCTGGCTCAACTTCAGGGGGGAGCGTTGCCCTCACTCCTGAGCTATGCTCCTCAGCACATACTTGACTGTGTAGGCGAATGCCGCAAAGCCTACAATCACAAACAGGTTGGCCAGAGCCCCACCTAGAAGTCCATGGTTGCGATTGGCCTGCTGCAGGCCAGGGGCGGGGTTGGCGCCCCCGAGCGGGACGGGACCTCCGTTAAGGGCAGGGAGGCCGTAGTGAGCGTGTTGAGGGTCGCCATCGGGCACCACATCAGGTAAGGGGAGGGGCTGAGTGCGGGCACTTAACTCCTCCTGAGCCTTCTGTTTCTGCTTCATCTCCTGGTGGAAGGAGGGAAAGAAATGGGAGAATATTTGGCTGACAGCCAAATAAAGATGAAAATCAAAAGCCAGAGAATTCTTCATACTTACATCGACGACATCAGGAAACAGCTCACAGAACACTTTGTCTTTGAGGTTGAAGGCCAGACTTTGGGCTGACAGCTGTCTTTTCTGGAAAAAAGAATAAAATGCGTATTAATCATGCGAGACGTCCCCAGGCCGTTCACGTCGCCGTGCTGTCTTCATGACCTCACCGTGTAGTCCGAGGTCTCGATGCTCCCGAGGGTGGGACCCTTCTCGACCATGAAGCTGAGCAGACCTGTGAGGATCGTGGAGACGGACCACGCAGGGTTCCACGTATCTGGATGGAAGTCTGTGATAGACAAACATAACCTGTGGAAGAAAGTAAAAAAAAAAAAAACGAGAAAATTGGCAAACAAGTTCCAATAACCAATGTATCTTTTTTAATTCTTAAAATCCTGAATTCTCAATCAGTTCTTCAATAACAAACCTCTACCTCTTACCTTGTATTACACTTAAATCTCCCATTTGGTGTTATCATATAGATACTTGGGGGTTTAAAGGGAAATTCCCGAGGAAATACGAGTTTTCCATGATAATATCCTCCTAAAAAAAATCAATATGACATCACAGGTAAGTATTCTAGGCAGTGTAAGGCTTGGACAGATAATGTGAGGTCACGTCCTCGCCCCAGAGACATTTATTCCTCTTCACTTCGTTGTGCAGTTGCCAAAACCCAAGAAAACCATCAGGTATCAACTTGTCAAAATATGCCCAGGAGCTAGCTGACTACACGCTAGTTAGCTGTCGGTGGGTTTTACCTTCATACGGAGTTTTCTCAGGACCTCTGACGACATAGTGCCTAGGGAAGAAAGGAATGAATTCTGTTAGCCAGAAAAATAAAGAGCAACTGTGAGGCCTTTTTAAAAGATCCATGACATGAGATTACAAAGTTCGGCAATGGACAGTGGGTTGCTAAATCTCCTTCCTTAGATCGGCAATCATTCTCTACTAACTGTTTCACTTCAGTGTCTCTATTGTTTCCTTGTATCTTTTCCATTGTCTTAAACAAATATTTTTAGATGCATCCTGCTGGTCTAATGGCCAAGATGCATATCATATAACCTGGGCTGCAACTACCGATCATTTTCATAATTTATTAATCAGACGATTATTAAGCAAACGATTCAGTCTCCAAAGCACCAGGTCACATCATTAAATATACTGTTTTGTTTGAGCAATACAACTAAAAAATATGAATAATAAATAGTTGCCAATTAATATTCTGATTATATTATATGCCCCTCACATGTTAGAGAAAACACACTGGTGAAAAGACAAACACCTACACACCAACACTTTATTTACTCTGGATATGATGAACATTCAGTTGGGATCAAAACAACAAGTAGATCGCAGAAGCAATTTCCGGATGTGATCTCTGATGTCTCTGATAGCCTAAATTCTGAGGTAACTATTCATTTCTTTATTGCGGGTCAGCGGTTGATAAGATAAGAACATTGGAGGACAAAAATCCAACAGTCAGCAACCAATTCAGATATGGCTGCTGATTAATCGATTAAATATTTAACTTTTATTATTACATCATTGTGTAATACCCAAACACATCAGTCATTATTTATAAAACCTAATAAGTCCTTTTCCATCCTTTTTTGACTGCAGGTTTTTAGATCCCTCTTTGTGATGTGTGCCTACCCCTCTACTCCTCCAGTTTTAGTGGTGGTGCTTGCAGCAATAACAAATTTAAATGGGGATTTAAACCATCAACAGGCGTCATGGGACCTGCGTTCTGCTGAGGAGATTTCTTTTAACTGTTCAATGTTGTTGGCACCCCTCAGTCTCTGAGAGAGACATCTGGGAAACTGGCCATCGAAATTCAAAACTATGTGTATGGCAAAATGCCTCAAGAGTTTAAGAGTCATTTGGAAGAACCCTGCAAAACATGTATTATTTTGAGTATGACATGGATTCTTTTTTTTAATGATTCAAAATATAGAAATTAATTCACAAAGAGGGTCCTAGTGACTTAATGACAGAGTATTTGAGCTGGCGGATGTTTAAAAACCAATCGTAAAACCAGAGGCTGTGGATCTTGCCAGGATGAAGACCTTACCATTCTAAGATGTTGGAGGGGAGAGGTTCTGCACAGATGTAAGGCACGGGGTCTTTTTTTATCCTGAGGTAATCCTGCTTAAGTCGCTGAGTGGCTGTGGTTGGAGCTCTCTTATTCCCGTTGTTGTTCATCTGAGGATTAAGAAGAAATGCAAAACGGAGATACTGAACCTTAATTTAGTATCTTCAGACTTTTTACAAATTTAATATGGCATCACTATCAGGCTGTATTCCCTGGCAATACAACCCAAAGTGTATTGTTCCTTAATTCTGGAAGTTTCGGTTCTGGAACTGTTCAGTTTACTGACAACTCCCGTCTTTTACCAGTTTATGGCTCTTTTGCATTTGACTGACTGATACAGAATATACAGAATATGACTGATAACATACAGTAATTGTGTATAACACATTAGGGCACTATCATATTTGTGGGTGGAAGACTTGAAGAAAATTGTGAAGCAGCAACAGAAATGCTACAAAACAAGTTTGTAACATTTAACTACAGCTGCGAGCAGAGCAACAAGTTTGTGAACAGCTGTGTTTCGTCTTTGCTGAGTGAAATTTGTGGGCACTAGCTAGGGAATGGAGTTTAGAAAAGTATACACACACACACACACACACACACACAGTGCTTAACAAATATATTAGACCACCTGTCCAAACAATGAGAAAACAATTTAGATTTTAGAAATCTGTCAAAAACTTGTATAAGTATGTATTTTGAACAGGAGTGATGATTTTTATTATTTCTATTTGAAAGACTCATTTATTTTAATGCTAGAGGTAAGCCTACATGTAATGACTGATCTAAAGATTACTTTTTACTTCGTCAATAAAACGTTGAACTATCTGCAAAATGCTGCACTGTGACTTTGACACGTGTACATAGGTTTTTTTAAAATTTTCCATTCCAATGTAAGTCCTGTATTAATTGGTTTATGTTTTTTATGTTTATGTTTTCTTCTTTTCTTCTTCTATCTTTTAAAATGTCATCGCTATTTCATCAAAAGCCAAAGTTTGACCCACAGTCAAAGTTCAGTGATAAAAAGCATTGACAAACTGAAAAATCTCTCATTCAGGAAACTGGAGAAAGCAAATGCTTGTTTTTCACAAATGCCTCCCATTCGTCAGTCACTCCTATTGTCAAATTATTTTTACGGTTGGGTAATTTAAGATACAGCATTATATGGGTCACATTGTATGGCTTTATTCTATTTAAAATTGTGGATAATAATCTGCAAGGTTGCCCGATACAGCTATTAAGAAGCCCAGTATTAATTTAGTTTTAAGGAAATGTATTATCTCTTCTGTAACTGCACTGTTCCCACTGCAACAGTGTTTGCTTATTTCCGTTTTAGCTCTTATTTCCTTTAATTTTATTCTTTTGAAAACCAATTAGTTATATTCGATATCCGCGCGCGTGTGTGTATGTGTGTTCATTAAGACGTTCTGTCTTAACCTCTGTTTATACATTACGTGTCTTGCGGTTGAACGATTTTATATATGGACATCTAATTTTTTTTTAAAAAAACAAACACTCCATCAAATAATAACATAGTGACGTTAAATTAATATGTCTTCAAACTGAAATACGTAAAGTTTAGGTGTTTAACGACTGTACTTTACTACATTAATAGGTTCCACGATGCAGATTTAAATATACTTTTAACAGTCTCTCCAACTTGGCGCAATGAAAGCAAGATAACTTCACTATTAGCCAAATGACCTGCAGTCATGCGGCTACCAGCTGACAGGTCCCCGTCGCTGACCTGAACTGTAACACAGTTCAAACGTTGTCAGTGTCACTTCCTCATGTATGACAGCTTACTTGACGCAACTTCATCTGAGGCTAATCCGCTCCCTAGCTAACGACGCTACTGCTAAATCTCCTCAACATCTACCTGAACAGATCTATTAGAACGATACACCACGAAGTCACTCGACCACCGACTGTGAACATACAGAGCGGGTCAGCCCCAAGCTCCGGAAAGGCATTCTACGTACCATCACTGCTATTATTTAAATAATAATAACGTTATCGGCATTGGCTAACTGGACTCATAGCAAGCTCAGTGTGTTAGCCACCACCGACTAATGTTAGCTAACCTAGGCCACAGCTATGTTTAGCTACCTGGCGATAGCAACCACTAGCACAAACAGCTCTGTTCCTAACCAGAGCTGAACCGCACGTCTCTTGCCTTTACCCACTGGAGGGTGTGTTGGGCAGACATACCTCTCCAGAGATTCCAGTGAAATTAGGTGTTCGTGGCTAGACACGAAATAAGGCTGTTGTTTCTGTTGTCAATCCCCAAACCGTTGAGACGATTGCACCGACGTAGCTTTAGCTATCGCCAGCAGCAGCAGAAGTGACGTTTCTGGTTTTCTTCTTCACTTGTGTTATAGCGGTTGAAAAACGACTTAGAAGGCTCACTACTGCCACGAGCTGTCATATCTAATCTCAAAACGTCCATTATTATCTAATATTATATATATACATTTGTAGTCTGGTAATCACCAAAACACGACTAATCCAATGACAAAGATGTTCAGAGCGTGGACGGCACCTTCTCCTCTACCATCTTAGAGGTCTTCACTGAAATGCACCAAAACATCTCGCAAGATCTTTTACTTTTGGCTATTTATTTTATTTCTGCAACGAGTTGTAATTCAGTTTGACTTTCATCAGAGATTTACACTTGACAAAAGGAGATTATTCAAAAGAGTAAAAGGGACACTTCATTATTTTTTTAATTAAACCTCAAATATAGTTTACTCATCTCAGAGAGTATGATTATGCACGTGGAAACATTTGCAGTGTTTTCTGTAACGCCTGCTGAAGTTTTTCTATCATCTCGCAGATGACGTATCTGGGTTTATATTGACTTTGATCTGGAGATTACAAATTTTAAGGATACATGGATTTTAAGTATGTAAGTATGGACATTTATCATGCAGAGAGAATCTACAAAACTATGCTGGTGTTACATTATGGCAAATGAAGAATACAGTTATTTGATCCATACTCCATACTCAATTGTTGGAGTGCACCTTTAAAACAGCATGGTATGTCCACAGATCTTCTGTCATCAGATGATCAGACATCCTAAGATGACTAATTCTTTTCCATTACAGGAACTGGTGTCAGTTAAACTGAAATAACACCTGTTGAAAATGGGCTGGGCAATATAACACTTCGACATGACTAAGGCCTGTTATCTTGGCCTTGCTTGAAGAAATATATTCACAAAAGAAACTGAAAACAATTACAGGGCAGTAATAAAACAGCTTTATTGCTTTTTTTAGGGGTTTCACCACTTCTTCTACCTGCAGTAATCACTCCCCAGCATCAAAATGTCTCTTTTAATGACATGTACTACCTCCCTTTTGATTCCAAAGTGACTTGAGAGAGGTCAGATGAAGAGGTAGTCATGGCTTCTTACAGTTGCTGAACTGTATGCTCCTTCTCCTTAACTTCTCGGGCTGGAGAGATGCGAGGAGAGAAAACTCGCGAAAGACATCAATGCAGGAGACATGACCTGCAAAAGGGGACACTTGAGTCAGGAAGGTGGGGGGTTGTCCCACTGTAGGACAACATGGATACTGCAGTGACCAATCTGCTGGATTCTACTTTCCTTTAACATCAGAGAGTAACATACAAGACTTTTTAATCTCATAAAACAGCAAATACTGCAGTAACTTCACTAACCCACATTTTACTATTCAGGAAGCTCAGCAGATAAACCTCTGCTTTATGTACCCATGAAAGAGCAAAGCCCCCTAAAGCATTGCCTCAACATAGAGTGAGGCTCCTCAGTCTAGCGAAATGGCACATAGACACCCATTCCTTAAGCATAATATAAGTGACTACTTTTATAAAGCATCTAGTTTATGCAATAATCCTTTGTGGATACCAGGTGCTTAAACTGTATTTTATGTTTTTTCCTGCCAAACAGCAAATTAGAAACTTACAAGAGTGTGAACATCCTGTTCATTTCACTCCTACACCCTCCTGTAATCCATTTTCCTCTTGTATATTCATGTCACCACCAAGTAATCCCTGGGTTCATGCACTTGATATTCTCATTCGCATTTTTACTGTAATGTACTCACCCATTCTCCATAACCCAGTACTTTTTTTTTTTTTTAGGTATATTTCCAAATGTATGTGAATTCTGCATTATACTATAGCTAAGTCTTCTTCTCATGACACAATACTCCTCAACAGAACATTTATGTGTACTTCCAAATGCATAATTTCTTATTCAGACAAATAAGACTCACAACATTAAGACATCCCCAGATAATTTCCTAGTGTGTGTGTGTGACTACAGCAGAAAGGGCGACAGATCAAGACACCCTACAGATCACCCGCAACCACGAGAGCAGAGAATAAGTGTCACACTAGTGCCAGAGACGGCCCAGTAGGCTTCACTCACTCTATCCCGAACATCCTTGGATTTAACTCTCCTGCTGCCTGTGGCAACCCCTGTGGTGACAGAAGCAATGATATGTCAGTCAGAGTTTATTTGCTCAAGTGGACACGTGTTGTTCGCATTTAGTGCAAAGTGAGGGATTAGGCATTTCTGGCACATGACAGCAGTTTTTCTTTTCAGTGTTGGTGTAACAATGCTTGTGAGATCACATAAATGTTTTACACACTGGAGACACTGAATTATTCAAGGCACAATGTTGCTTCTGCAGGCTTGAAACAGAAGGACTATTTAATACCCATAAATGCTAAAATGATATTAAAAAGTGTGCTGGGATTCTTGAGATGTCCATGTTTACGCCTCAGTTATATTTATTGCCATCAAGATAAGTGTTTTATTGCTTTGAATAAGCCAAGTGCTATAAAAGTTTGTTATTGACCAAAAGACACACCAGAACAGATTGTGAAAAATACTATTCTCCCAACATCTAGCAATATTTCAAAATGAAATTGAGACCATTACTGTTGTATTAATTGCTCATTTAGAGCAAAGGTTTGGTAAACAATTTTCAATATATTGCTGCAGTGTTGAGAGAATGTCGCAGATAAGATGTGAGACAGGAAACAGAAATGAGAGCCACAAGCAGGAAGCAGGGTTAGTTCATCAAGAGTTTCTCAGTTTTATTGTATCCATTTTGTATTCTTATTTCCCCCTAGTGCTTTTAAAGACAAAGAAGAAAGTATTCCAAAGATATCCAAATGTCAGTGAACAGAAAAACACCTCCAAATAGTGCAGAAATGTGTTACAGTTCTGCCAGACAGGGTTTTTTTTGGAAGAGAATAAAAAGACAAACATAAAACATATCAGACGGTCAGGATCCGTGATTGAATGCTGAGAGGCAGGCAGTTGGCTTTGAGTTAAAATACACAGGTGTACTATTTACAGCATGTTTGTTTTGACAGCACCTTTAACCACTCCTATGTCAACACACACAATGAACACAACATTTAATACTTGCACTACAGGTGCAAGGGCCGTTAACAGTTTGGTAACAGTAGCCTTGCATCACAGCCTAGACTGGTTCTACTTGCAGTACATCAAACTATTGCAGAATACCTGCCATATCAACTGCCATATCAAAATACCTTAGGTCAGTCATATTTCTGTAACTTCTATTGAACACATGAGTACACCAATAGTGTTTCTACCACTCTGTCACTTCACAAAGTATGGAAAGACTATGCCGTATCTACTCTGAATAGGTTCGGTAGGCCTAATTGAAAAATGGTGATATACAACACTGTCATGACACTTTCCCTTTAAAAAGTCTTTGGCAGAGGAAAACAAAACCACATTAAAAAAAAATAATTAAGTAGGTTTGCAAGTTTTTTTTTGGAGACAAACAAACAAAAGACAGGAATGAGAGCGTCACCACAGACTTGGTCCATGGATGAAAGAATGGCACAGAGGTGAAAAAAGGAAGAGACTCCTGACACCAGAGGGGTCATGGTGGTACATGCTTATTCCACAGAACTGCACTGCACAATGTGGCCAAGCCATAACAAAAATGATTTCATCATGCTTTTGATGCAAATGATGTTAAACTTTCCCCACTCAGAACAATTCTGGCAAAGCATGCAGAGAATACTGTAAGCAGTGACCAGTGCGGAAAGCCAGAAATATATGTCGTTTGACCCACCACACATACTGTCGTATGGATGAGTATTTACAACAAAAAGAGACATACAGAGAATTCACCTATGTTCTGTAAATGGCAGTGAACAGAGGGCTTCTTTACGGGTGAGATGTAAATCCAGTTTTATACACTCCCTTACTGTGCGTCTCCTTTACAACTTAGCAAGTCCTCATCCTTATCAGTAACCAACAATGACTGCAAATTATTTAATAAGATCATACACTGTAACTGCAATTTCCACCTTTTACTGGTTTGCTTGAATTCCAAATAATTGTACTCATAGCAATCAAAGGCAATTCTAAAGTGACTATGAATGAAAAACATCTTTTATGAGTGTTATTAAATCATGTCATCTAAAGACGTCCTGTCATAAATCCCAGGTAATGCTTTTCTATTCAACTGACAATCATTAACAGAAATGCAGAAAAAAACTGCACCCAAGAATGCATTGCACTGATCCTCTGGGAAGATAAACATAAATTAAAAAACAGACAATAGATAGATATACAACAACTTAAGCAGACAAGAACAATGTAAAAAAAAAAGACACACTAATGGAATGAAAATAAAAATCATAATACTGGAGATGGGAAAAGTGCACAGTTTCTTTTTTTTCCTTTACATAATGTATCATAATATCATATTATTTAACTCTGACTAACTCTTGACACAGCACACATTCACACTCCTGTTCACTCATTCATTCATTCACTCAATCACTCACTCATTCATCATGTCACAATGTATCTTAGAAAGCAAGTGAGGATCTCCTCCCCACAAGCCCTTCAGTATTTCTGTCACAGTTTTACATTTAATTTCCCTTCCTGACCCCTCTTTGTACACAGTCAACTAGCCTGCCCACCCTTACTGTAGCTTGTCAGTTACTCTTTTGTTTAAGTACTGGAACAAATACCATGTTTTACCTCATGCCACAGCACATAGTTAAAAGATTACCCATATAACTTCTAAATATGCATATTTACATCTTCGATTAAGAAGAGATGGGTAAGTTGGATGTCACACGGATGGATTGGATAGATGTAAAGTGTAGGGGGTTAATGCAGCAAAATTTGTCAGAGGTAAGAGCTGTTAGGCAACAGTAAACCCACACCCTCACACAAGAGGTTACACCACCATATGATAAGTTAGAGGATAACCTTGTTAGCAGGACACCAAAAAATTAATTTCACTGTGTGTGTGTGTGTGTGTGTGTGTGTGATAACTAGCATAGCGTGGGTGGTGCTGAGTAAGGGCAAGCAGAAACATAGTGGTGATGCAGAGAAATGTATCATCAGTAGGGTTAAAAGGTCCATCAGGGGTCTCCCTATGACACAACCCACCCCCATAATGAGTAAGTGGTACTGTCTTCAGACCCCCCCCCCCAAGGAGTTGCCCTTAAGCCTAGATCTGTCTCAGTACTTGAGATCAGCGTCTAGGGGCAACTTCATCTACATGATTATTTTTAGTTCCCAGTCAGGAGGATATATATATATATAGATATGTAGTATGTATACTGTATATATGTAGACTGTCGATGATGAGCAATGCTCCTAGACACATAAGTGACTAGCATTCATCTATCGTGAGACAGATGAATTCCTGGATGCACTTCCTATACTGCTGCTCAGTGGGGCTGCTGCTGGGGTATTGACCTGGTTGACCCAGTGGAGCCTCGGCCTCTCGCATCTCCTCGTTCATTCGCGCTAAACGCAATCTGTAGAAGAGAAGCAGAGGTGGGGCAGGCAGAGGGAGAAAAAGGACACAGGGGAGAAGGGAAAGATGAACATAAAAGCAGAAATGTAGTAGGAGGTGGTAGGATTATAAAAGGAAGTGAGGCAGACAAGAAAAGAGAAGTGTAAAGGAGGTGAAAGGATGGAGACGTTTAGGTGTGAGAAGACCATTAGCAATGCAGGGAGATGGTAAGGAGTGGTTTTAGAGATATTGCAGTGGAGAAAGCATGAGAAGGAGGAAGGAAAGTAGGGGGAAAAAGATAAGGTAATCATTAACATCAGCTTTCATGATAACTGAAAAATAAATAAGCTAAGCAACATTTAAATAAAGCAGAAAGTTCATTTCTGTCCTTGAAATCAGTAGTTTGAGGAAATAATATTTTATGGAGCTTTTAACTATCTCATGAGAGACGACATGACACTCCTCTCTGAAGTAAATTGTTAAATTACATTAAGTACTTTAATGTAGAACTGGGGCAGTGTTTGTAGGAAGTAGTTGCTTCTTTAAGGAAAGGAGTGAGTAACACTGTGTTTTCCCCCCATTAACCACTTTAGATTTGAGTTTTCAAACATGATCTCCTGGTAATCATAAATTTGGTTATACTTGTTGTAACAATAACAATCTTAAGCATAGGAAAAATCGGGTTGATTTACAGGGTGACGATGTCTGCGTTGGCTGCCTGGACAGCAATACTTAGGGGGTCGTGACCTTGCTCATCAACCTCCGTCTGTGATGCTCCTCTCTTCAGGAAAAGACACACCTGACTATACAAAACAAGATGCAGAAACAAAAGAAGGAGATCAATACAGTGGTTGATATAAATGGAGAATATATGGTACATAAATTAAATAGCAGGAAGATCAGAAAAAAATACAAGATGATAAATCTGCCACTTTTTTCTATGCAATAATTAAGGATAATAAAGGATAATAAAGGAGACAGTGAGTGAAAAATAAAAAAGTTTGGAAACAGAAAGAAACCGTTGGAGCATGAGGTCATCCTTTTGAGAAATTCATCTGAAGTCACATTGCGTGCAACGTTTTTACGCCTACATAATCCACATAGGATTACTAAATGAAACATTACGCATGGGGACATGGTGCCAGGCAGAGGCAGACAGCTCTTAACATGTTCCTTCCACTCTGGGAGCATTTCTTACCCAGTGTGCCCCAGGTAGGTGGCGTGGTGCAGCGGGCCTCTGCCTCTCATGTCCCTCTGGTTCACATCGGCGCCGTTCTGCAGCAGGAACTCGCAAGCTATCAGAGACCCCTGGCAGAGAGTTGTTTATTTTAGTTTAGTTGCTGTGAGAAGTTCAATAATTGCCTCCTCGAGTGGAGGTAATGCTGGTGCTAGCAGCATACATGTTCAGCGAGGAGATTTTTCCTTTGTTTTTATTTTTTTCGGTTGTGATTATGCTTAAATAAAATCTGGATTCAGTGTCTTCCTCAGATTTTTTTTTTTTTACAGTAATTTGTAGCCCAGACAGTATCCATAATAATTTGAGTAATGCAATAAAATCAAATAAAGAAGTGCATCAATTTACAGTTGTATCACTTTGGCAGGTTGAACAAGCACAATGTCTCACCCCTATCACTGCCTGTATGAGTGGCGTTTTCCCTTCCTCCTCCTCACTTGCAGTGTGTACGTCAGCCCCATGTGCCAGTGCCTCAGCCATAAGTGGTAAGTTGTGTAAACGCGAGGATCTGTGGAGGAGCGCCCCAGGATGTAGCTCCCTCGGATCCTCGGGGTCTGAAGACATTTCCTGTTCGATCTCCACCTCACCGCTAGACGACTCCTCCGACTCCTCCTCTAGGGGTACATGATAATAGGACAATGGCGATAATGGAAAAAAGAGGAATGATGTAAATGGAATATTTTAGACTTTATACTCTGCAATGTAACATGGTTTCATTTGAGGTATAAAACCAGAGTAGTTCATGTAGCTCGTCAAGGCTTGTTTTGACTTCTGTCAAACAATCCATAACAACAAACATGGAGTCACTTGCATCATTTTCTCACAGCTTCTTGTTCCTCTGAAATTCAATGTAATAAATGGGATTGTAACTGCTACGCTGCACAGTGGCAGGAGGAGCTGGGAACTTCTTTCTTCCGGTTGTAAATGGGTTACTGTTTATCTTTTGAGCAGTATTCTCCTCTACCCTAAAATGTTTTATATTCTCAAGAACTAGATGATATGCTTGTGTAAACACATAAACATACCTTCCTCTGTGACACTGTCCACCACTGAGCCAAAAACCAGGATGTCAGTGCTGCCATCAGTGCTTCCTCCCAAGCCACTGTCACTGCTCAGACCTGCGGGGCCAAGCATCGCCAAGCCACGGACACGTTAATCATTACACAGCGCATACTGTATGACTCAAACACACACCATCACCGGCAGGACTGCAAAAGAAACCATCAAAAAACTGAATAAGAACATCAATTTGTGAGTTACTTTGTGACAGTCAGGAATTCTTACCTGCAGCTCATTGAAAAATAACCTGGAAAGGTTTGTGTGTAGACATGTGTACTGACTGCATATTGGACTTACTGCGAGGACCAGAGCCGGTGTCAAAGTAGGAAAATAGTGAGTCCAGCTCATCTGGACAAAACAGGGAGTCCCGGCGAAACTTCGCTGCCGCTGCTGTGGGAGGACGAAAGATCATAACATTCAGTCTGGCCTATATACAGTATCTTATCAGATCTTCCTCTCTCCTCTGCCACCAGATAGAAGGTGCCAAAATATTACTGTTTAAATCACAAGACTGTTAAACTGCCGCCTCCTGCAGGCAATCAGGCTGCTTATCAGCCAGTCCATCTCACTGTGCCTGGCTGGAGCGTAACATATAAAGACTCACACTCACATATTCCAGATAACTTTTTTTTTTTTACCTACAGTATTTAACAGCTTAATTCCCCTTACAAATGTGGGATATTTATAATTATTCCATATTAATTATTTTATTGTTTTAAATGTTTTGTTTATAATTAGTCATGTGTTACAGCCGTGTATTTTAGTTCTGGCTACCTGCACTAGAAATTTTGTACTTTTTTGAACAACTTGCATTTCAGGGAAATATGCATATATAGTGCCTTGATTATTGTCTCATGTATATAGTGCTTTGTTTAATGTTTTACACTGTGTTTCCAGAGAAACATTATTTCATTCTGCCTTGTACAGGTATGTATGTTATAATGACAGTAATCTTGGTTGGATTTGATATATACTGTACAGACATCCTGCAATTCTTAATTCCATGAGCTTTTGGATAAGGTGCATTACATCAGAGGGGATGAAATCATCATATCTTCAAAGTGAATTTGCTACACTGACCTGCTGAGAGGTTTGCAGGTGAGGCGCTGCCTGGCTCATAGCGGTGGTATTTCCTGCGGGCCTTGTTGGGGGCCCGGACAGAGCTGTTGTGCTGCTGGCACTTCTTCACTGTCCAAGGGCGTGACTTCCTTTCACCCTCCACCAACGCCTCACTCCCACTCATTTTCTTCAGGAAGCGTTTCTCCACGTATTTAGACTTGATCCAGGCTTCCTTCTCCTGTCTGGAGGGAGATGAACACAAACTGGCAAACTGACATCACTGGGGAAACACAGCCTGGGGTGAGTAATGCTGTATAGTAGGATGGTGAACATTGGCCAGACATAGCTTGAGATATACAGAAAAGTCAGTCAAGACACTTATTACAACCTTTTTTTCAAATGCTCATCTCTCAGACTGACCTTGAACTGGAGGGTCCAGGTTTTTTTGCTCCAAGTTCCTCACAGCCTCCTTCATAAATTTGGTTAATCACAGTGTTCCCTAATTCACACATGAGCTAAATGTGAAAGAACACAGAGACAGAAAAGGAAAAGATTTACAAGAGTAGATGAAATTGTTACGGAATCATAAATGCAAATCTAATGGGGAGGTGGGGAGCACAGCACAGAAAGCCAAAGCCTTAGGAAAATGTGTTGGAGGGACGCACCTTGAGTAACTCTGGCTCCCATGAGTCTAACGTCAGTGAGCGCACTTTAGAGCAATGAACGCCTAAACTCCTGAAAGATACATGAAAAGAAAAATTGAGAAAAGATGAGATACAACAAGTGAAGTGTTAGAAGTAGTTCCTACAGGGTTTTAGCACATCTCTACTCTTGTATCTTTTATTGCAACTACCCACGGGGGCGTACATCAGACTTTTCTGTTTTTCAACATTGTGAAGACCCCAGAGTCTCCAATTTCAGAATCTCCAGAGCTTAGCTAAAACAGAACTGTTATTACTTAAACAGCCACATCAGTGCCTTTAAATCCAGTTTGGACACCTACAGATTATATAACCATATTTTTATGGCATCTCTGTGTTGTATGTAAATGGTCAGCATGTGCTGCATTTCCTGAAACAGTTCATCAGCTGACCTGCTTTTGCCCACATCCTACCAAAAAAAAAAAAAAAATCCGTCTCTTGGTCGTACTGTAGTTACCTGTGGATCCCTGAGCACTCGATACAGAGCAGCACTCCCAGGTTAATGGAGGCCCAGCATGGAGCTGTTTGGCCACAGTCACAGCACAGCTCGTTGCCTGGCAGGCTCTGTACCCTCTGGAGGAGGCTCTCTCCCCCTCCTCTCACCCCTTTGTCAGCCCTCTCTCTGGGTTCGCTGGCAGAGTCGATGCTACTGGTGGAGGGCGAGGCTGTCCGGTCCAGACGCTGCAGAGACCGAGGGGACGAGTAAGCGACAGACACTCTGTAGCTCTCAAGGACCCATTGTAATGAAAAGAGACGGCAAATGTCTGTCAAACTGTATCATGTAACTTTTCCTGTATGCGTTCACTACTACCTCAATGTAGTAATTGTCGGCAATGTCTTTGTAAGCAGAGGCGATGCTGGCCTGAACGGCCTGGATCCAAGCCTGACGTAGCTTCTCAGACTCAGCCTGCAGCATGCAGCTCCTACGGGTTTACAGAGCCCATGTTAGTGCATGTTTATCAGCTGTTTTGTTCAATTATGATGACCTGACCAGTAAAATGGAAATGTGAAACATTCAAAGAAACATTTTTGTGGTCTCTTTTGGGAGGAGTCTCTCTCTCTCTCTCGCTCTCTCTCTCACACACACACACACACACACACACGCGCTTACTTGGTGGGTGACACCACCTCAAAGCAGAACCTCCTCTCATTATCTTCACAAGGTTTGACCGAGCACAGCCTCAGGTCCTCCACCACCACAGTCAAAGAGTCCTGTCATTGGCAGAGAGGAGTGTCACAACAACGTTGCCCTACTTACTGCAAGTTAAACGTGTTTCAACCGGAAAAGTCAGTGTGTCATTCCTTTTGTCTCTGCCAATATACAAATCCTTCAGTGAACTAAAGGTAAAAAATGTTGGTGACATGAGATGATGGTAAAAAAAAAAATAAAATCACAATAATATCATAAAATGTAATTTATAAAATCAAATTTTACCTTGAGTTTCTTTTGGTAGACCAGCTGACTGTTTTGTATAGAAAACCACCGCCTGGAAGGAGGAGAAGGTATGAAATTAGTTTCTGTAAGAGAAACATTTTCAATCAGATGTCAGCACATGGCTATAAGAAACACTGTTCATCAAAGCAGTCATTAATAAACTTATAGACATGTACTGACTGACTAACTGTTACAGAATAAGGCAAAGGCCAATGGAGAGCATTCGATTTCCCTCATGGAGGCTGCTGTCATTTGGGTGTTTAATTAAACTTAAAACATTTTCCTCAAGATGCATCTCATTTGACTGTTACAATGCTCTGTTTTAACTGTTTTGCATGTTTACTGGTTATCTTATTAGCTTTAATTAAATTTTATTACGCTCTCACTTTTTCTCGTCACTTTTCGTTTACCTGTTCCAGGTCTTGAAAGCATTGCTGGCCCTCTTGAAGAGGTAGCCCTCCATGACCACACCATTGGGTGCATCCACATTAAATTCCAACTTGGGGTCATCATAGGAGAAGTCCTGTTGTGAGAACACAAATGTTTATAAATGTTATCGTCTGGCTTCCTTTCCACAGTATTATCTCATTTTTCAGGGAATGCGCAAATGACCTTCCTAAAACCAATGTGTTGAAAAGGCCACATTTCCATGATTCTGTTGTTTGGTTTATCCCTGTGGATGCTGCATGTGCCCTTTTCTGCAAAAACAACACTTATGCAATCATAGAAAACAACTGGGCTCCTTTTCTCAGCTCTGTAAACCACAGCCAGTTTCACGATGGCTCAGGATGAAAAGCCTTAATCAGTCAGCTGCTTAAAGATTGGATCAGGTGATGCTGTGATGTGGTAAAAGCCCCCTCGAATGTAACAGGAGTGAACAGAGATATGGCTTTATCAGCATCACATAGAGTAGCTGTACTGCTGACGTTATGCGACTGCTGACCTCTTCCTCTGTTAAACGTGTTCTTTCTGAAAAGTATCTGTGTTCCTCCACAAACATCACTCGGTATCCTGTTCACACTGACCATCTGTTTACCCTTAAAGATCACATAAAATTTACACCTCTTCACAGGTAAGATGAAACCTTTTCTGTTTCCTTATCTGTTTGGTCCACACAGAGCTGGATTTTCTAAGTGAGGTGCCATCTGCTTAGTGAGGTGAATAACACAAGCACACTGATTTAGATGAGAGCCAAGGCTGAGGTTAGGTTTCATTATTGTGAAGGAGGCTTTTGGTTTGGGGTAAGGTAATACTGGGCATATGGCAAGCGTCACACGCACACACACACTGTTTTTGGTGTTGTATTTCTTCGAAAGATCACTAAATAATTCCTTGTGTTGTTCTTTACTGACTATATAATTGCATACTGACGTCATCATTTAATTTTGTTGGCCTTTTAACTTGTTAAAAGTATTGAGGCCTTTTCATTGATCACCCCACATGCCAAAAAAAAACCCTTCTTTTGTTTATTTAATATTACAAGAAGTTTCAACAGCAATTTATCATTTTGGCTGCTTTGTGTAGAGGAGCAACACATGAGAAACATCCTGTGCAGGTCTTTACAGGTTTGTGTGAGAACAATCGGGCTGCGTGATTCAAAAACCCATTCAGAGCTTGAGGTGTTTCCAGTAGATCCAAGAGCATCAACCTTAATTTAAGAATCTTAATTATTTCACACTGAGGTCACTGAAGTGAAAAAGTTCATTTTTACCAACTTTGTGAAGAAAAGGACTGAAAAACGAATAGAGAAGACTTTCCAAACTGCATCTTTTCACACTGATTAAACAGTGCAACATCAACACATATGAAGACACAACTGTACTGATATCTGTCATTTCTCATGCATCAACCGCATACCTTCACTATGGTGCTAAACCAGCGCCACTTTGCTTTCATGTAATTGTACTGAATGAAGCCTAAACACCAATGCAAAAACCCAAATAAATTAAATAGGCTACAAATTAGTGAGGTTAGTGTCCAATGAAACGAAATGATCAAAACTGAGTCCAGGCTGGAAAACAGAGTCAAAAAAAAAGCAATAACGTTTCTCACCAGTGTAAAGTCCAGTCTGCCAAATATCTTC
This sequence comes from Psettodes erumei, assembly GCA_016785225.1. Lineage (NCBI taxonomy): Eukaryota > Metazoa > Chordata > Actinopteri > Pleuronectiformes > Psettodidae > Psettodes > Psettodes erumei. The sequence continues at coordinate 1,180,577 of JAFBJZ010000007.1, forward strand.
ATCTTTACCACGCTGGCATCCAACAGCATTTCGAACTCAATAGTAATAGAATTAATAATGTAATAATAAATTAATGAACTAATGCATTGTATAGTATCCCACAGGTTAGGGACTTGAAGCAACACGGGCGAGGGCAGAGAGACTGTCAGGAAACGGGAGTGTGCTCGTGCCGTTCCTTCACTCCGCACCACCTGCCGACTGCTGCAGCAGCGTGGGTCACCACCAGAGGCGAGGCCTCATTATCATACAGCTGTCACAGAGTCCTCATGCCCCACTGACCCCGACGCGGCTGCCGGAGATCAAACATTTCATTTTCCGGGGGTGGGGGGCATGTGGGGCCGTGCTGTGGCTCCACCCTGCCCCATACAGCTCATACTGCGATTTATAAGGGATACCCCCGCGGCTATTCTCAAAACTGCAGTTTTGGAGGAGTCAGCTTTCCATCTGTCTGCGGCTCTGAACACTGTTCCTGCTTAATCGAGCTGATGTTATTGCTCCCCAAACACCAGCCCATGGCCCCCGCCCCCCTCTTCCCACCTTAAATCAGCCAGGACAGTGGAAGAATGCAGCGCACAAGTGGCTAAAGGCACAGGCCACTGCAAAACTCAACTGAGACCTACAAAATTATAGATAAGCCAAAATACCTGTGAGGCTGTATTATAACTTTACTAATACACCCTTTATACTGGTGCATTATTCAATACATGTGGTTTAAAAAATGGTCATGCTCCCATTTACCACGCTTTTCTATAGTCCCAGTATTTTACTTTTCTCCGTACTTCTCGTCTGTCTTTCTGTTTACGCTCACTGTGACTGCAAAAGTTGTAGAGCCAAACGCTTTAACAACTGGAGGAGGAAAGAGGCAGCAATCCCCCTGGGAGCCACAATGAAGTCTTGCACACATAAAACACTGCTGTGAAAGAGTAGAGAGAGGAGACGGGGCGATAGTGTGTGTGATCTGCGGTGTGAGACAGGACAATGTAGGGGGGAGGCAAACACAGATTTACCAAAAACAAAGTAGGGATGAGGAGGCATAGGAGATCGTGAAGTGCTTGAAGGAATGAATAAAGGCAAACTCTCACTTTTGACATGATTATTGTTTTGGTTTGTATTTGTGGGCTTGACATTTGAATTAGAACTTCACACCAGCTGGTTATACTTGTATTATTTCTCTGCTCTGGTATCCATCTCCTCCCACTGACAAATAACTTCAAGTTCTCTGTCTAAATTAATCAAATTCGTCCTGAACTACTTTCATAATGATCCCATATTATTTTCTTCTGACTGTGATTCCTGCGGTTACTTAATGGCCCATTAATAAAGAATGCGTACCATCTATAATTCACAAACTGCGGTCTCATGGCTTTGCTTCCTGCACCACTACATCTGAATATGGAGGGAGTCTTTCAAAAGGGAAGTTAGTGCGCATGAGGAAAAAAATCTCAAATGGCTCATGGCAACATCTTCTCCTGAATCTCTTGATGTTGTGTGTCTTTCTTCCGTGTTTGTGTCAGCGTTTTTATTATATTAAATGACGAGACCATCTCTGGCCAAAATTTGGCCAAGTGTGATGTTGTAATAGCAACCATTTGCACAATTCATGAAAAAAAGATGCTATGGAAGAAACTGAAGTGATTTTGTGGGAAATAAGAGTTTTTGATTCATGGTTAAAAATAGCACTGTCACATTATGCTCATTTGGATGATCAAAAAAAAAGATCAGATTATTAGTCAGACTCTCTGTTCTGTGCCCCCATTCTGCTATTATGTAAAAGCCACATACTGAGAAGTGAGCAGGGGTAAACAGATTTAATTTTTCAATCCAGGACAATTATTCTATAATGGGTGAGGTATAATTCAGAACTGACTGCAGAGACCTCTCACCTCTTCTATAGTTTTATTCTTTCATACTCCCAGTTGAGATCTTTTACTTATCTCTTCCTTTTTTTCCCAATCTGTCGTCTGCTCTTTGTCTTCTTGCACTGTCACTTCACATTCACTCCCCTACTGTGCCTCTGTAATGCCGTCTGTTGAGCTGGCAGATCTCTCAAGTCTCTAGAGAGATTTTGACCTCTGCTGGAGATGAGATTCAACTCTGGATTATTCTTCACTGTATTTTACTGCAGTCTACTGCTTTTGCAATATATAGAGCTTTGTCAGCGGTAACTGCACAAGCATGATCCTGAACCTGGTGAGCTACATTTTAAATATATTCAACACAGCTTTATGAAAGAGTCTATTACAAGACTCTTAGGTCATTATAGTGAAACCCCATTTATATTTCAAAGATCTATTTAGCAAAATGATTTGACCGATAAAACACACACACAGAGAAAGATTGCAGTTACTTATGTCACTACTGAAACAGGCCTATAGATTGTACTTGAAAGAAAATAGGCAGGCTGCATATGTGAAAGAGAGTGGCTTTCTCCATGTGAAGGGTGTGAGAAAAGAAGAGAGCAACATGAGCATCAAATGGGAGACAAAGATAAGATAGCAAAGTTTGTACAGTGATAGCAGTTTAGATGTGTGATGTTCCTGCCACAGAAGTCAGAACACGATGGCCATAAAACTGCTATCCAGATATCAGTCACTCAATCTGTTCTCTCCCCCCCCACACACACACACACACACACATACAGATTTCAGACCCGGAAATGTTGCCATTCACGTGTGCAGTCAGATAACTGTCAAATGAAGTTATCAAAACATACAAATTGGTTGTAAGTAAAGCATATAACTAAAAGTGAGCAAACATTTAAACATGTGGGTTTAAAATGTGAGGCTTTGTATGTTCTTTTCTGTTGGATATATGGTTTAAAAATGGTTCTTCATTTACAGAGAGCAAATTTCAGGATAGCTTCTGAAAATGTAATCCGCTTAAAGAAATCCAAGTCGTAAAGCCCTCTCCCTGCACCATTATATATTGCAAAACACGACTAACCATTTCAAACATCCTTTGAAATCCCTTAAAAACACTGCAATATGATGAATTTTTGCACTGTAGCATTTTTATGTTACCTATGTAACGCTCGAGCCATGGACACATATTACTGGTTAAGATAGAAAGTTCAAAATAAATCTCACCTGCATCAGTGTCTGGTGGTGAAACATTGGGTCAGGCAAGGGCACAGTCAGAGAGGGAGAGAAATGTATGAGGAAGGGAACAACATTGCATGAATTTCACTCCAATGAACTAAACATTTATTAATGAGAGACATCATATCCTATGAAAGGTCAGTGTCCGGGTCTTTACACATAGGTAGTACTGCAATTAGCGTGCTAGTGCTGAGGGATCCTGAAAAACATCAGGCCTCCAGGAAACAGTTGGCTTTTTCATTTTTTCCCCATCTAAATAAAGCCATTACGCAGAATAACAGGCACCTTTTGGTATCTCTTAAGAAGACAGATCGATGGCTTTTGTGCATCGGTGTATGTGGGTTTGACATCACAAAATTCCTTTCAAAACAAAAGACAGGAACCAGACAACGTAAAAATTAAAAACTTCAGACGAATTTGATGTTAAGATAAGTTTTGCTTGCTGTGAGATGCATCTCACATTCCAGAATGATCTCATCAAGAGATCTGTCACCTGAGTTCGGAGGAACACGTCATGGTGAATTCAAATGAAAAATGTTAATCTGGAGAAAGATCTTGTTCCACAACCTTTTAGGATTTCAACTGGAAAACCATCATCACACCCACTTTTAAAGATTCAACTTACAAGATTCTAAACATGGATTAAACAACAAATACGTCACATGAGATCAGAAAAGAGTCATTGTCTGGGAAATATTGTATACAAAGTTTTAAAGAGAATAAGCTGCTATTTCCTTTGATTCAAGTTTATGTGTGTAATGATTAATCGTCTTGACCTGCAAAGCTCAAAACATTCTTGAAAACTAATAACTGCTTGTTTTAGTTTGTAATGGCATTTGCCAGAACTGTCTCCATTAAAAAACTGATAATATAGTAATGTTAATGCAATGAATAATCTATAATGTCCACATTACTGTGTATTTCAGTGCCAATGAGCTGTTTTTTCAGTATTTTGTCGTTGAGAGCAGGATTTTTATGTAATTGTGCAAGAAATGAAAATATCCCATGGAGTTGAGTTGAGTTTAAGTTGCAATAATTTTCACTAAATAGAAGAAAATAAGAGAATGAGGCAAAGCAAGACAAGAGTTGTGTTGTGTGTGTCTCACTCTCTGCTGGATGAGGGCATGTTTATGCTCCATCTCCCGCTTCTCCATGGCCGAGTCGATGACCAGCTGATCCAGCTGCACAGAGCAGACGACAGCCAAGTCAGTAAGTCAGGTCATTTCAACCATGAGCGCAAACACTACATGCAAACATACAGAATTCCACACTGCTGTCTTGTCCACACCTGTTGACATTCACTATCTTTAAGCTTACTGTAATAATAGCACACTCTGACATTACGTCAGTGTGTCCATGTGTTTGTTCTACTGTATTGACTTTATTCCTTGCAGTGACTGTTGCTTCTTGTGAAGCTAAATGGAAAAAAAGAAAACCTACCTACAGTTCCAAGGCTGTGAATATTGTCATTTTTGCAGGTCATGGTTATCTCAAGGAAATTTAAATCAAAATCAACTGGACTTGGTTATAAGTCTTTGAAGATGTTTCACCTCTCATCCAAAAGGCTTCATCGGTTCATGCTGGTCTGATGAGGGTGAGCTAGTCTGACCAACTAGCTGACAAAGTCCAGTCGATTTAAATTTTCTTGAGATACCGACAGTTCAAGTTAATACTTCATCATCAGGTTAAGTTAGAGAGAATAAGAAGCACATATTTGTTTGGTCCTCTGCATACACCTGCTTGTTTGATCATGTGTGGCGTGTGCTGTAGTTTTGGATTTCTTTTTTTTTTATTACCTGCGCAGCCAGTTTCTTCATATAGGGGTCAATCTCATCCAAGATGTTAAAGCCTTGTTGGAATATAGTGTACTGAGCTCGCATGAAGGAAAGCATCTGCAGCAGGGCGAAAGTAATGACTGTCACAACTGCGGTTGTAACCCAACTCAGACACACACATCAGAGGGATATAGATTTTTAACACACATTTACAGAGCATAAATCTGTATTATAATTTACAGATGCCAATGTGATATTAAAGAGACAAATCAGGGTTACTCACTGCATCCAGGATTTCAAATTTCTTCTTGGCCTGAAGAACATTAATCTGCCAAAAACAAAGAGGAAAAGCAAAATATAGATTGTATTGAGGTTTAATATTTGAGATTAACAGGAGGATTGTATGTGATTTAGTCATTTTTCTTCCATCCACAATCTCAATCTCAAGAGTTGCCAAGTATTCAGGAAGCAGCTGTCGAGGCTCATCTACTGGACAATGTTGGTAATACAGCTACTTTGTGGGAATGTTTTTCACCTGCAGCACATAGTCCAGCGCCAGGTGCCTGAAGGCTTTGCGACTGAGAATGAGGGCCTGCGTGGCCTCCTCTGCCTCATGGACCTTGTTCCTGGGTGCCTGGGCATTCTTCACCTGAGCCAGCTCCATGTCCTCACGCACACGGTCGAACTGCTTCTTTGTGTCCTTGAATTTACGCACGTCCCTGGTAGAGGAGGAGAGAGACATGGTTAAGGAGACAATTTACAGTCCATGTACATGTAGAGCATGCGAGAGCATGTAGGTCTCTCAGATTGAAAAAAGGTTTAAGCCTTGTCATTGCATGATCCATTATATTGCTAGGTATTTTCTGATTATGATTAGCTCACGGACTTGATATTGTGTTTTAATATCATGCTCAAACCTGTCTAAGAAATAAAGGGTCCACTGATTGACAGTCCCCATAACACCCGGTGAGCTTGAGGTGTCCACTTTCATTACTGCACCAGTCTTAAAAGGTGTTCACATGCGAACATAAAGTAAGTTATTCATTTTATCAGAAGGCAAAGCTACATAATTAACCATCATTACAGAGGCACTCACTCTTTAATGAAGGTGTGAAGCTGCTGCTTGATTGACCTCTGAGCCTGGTCAAACAAAATCTGTGGGTAAAGGCGGAGAGAGGGGTGGAAACATGAACACATCATGTGAGCAGTGCATACAACAGTTAAATACCTGGTCGTAGCTGCAACTAACGGATTAAATCTGCAAATCTGTAGTTGCCAGGTTTCACCACAAGATGGCAATATGAATCCTCAACGCTTCATTAGTGTAACAGACGATGCCAGGGGCAGAGGAGGGGGGAAATGGAAGAGAGATGAGGACAAATGCACATGTGCACACATTCAGCTGCTGCCTCAACAGATTTTTTGCCTCACAGGACCCCAGATTTCTCTTCCTGTTAACTGTGGGGTCGGCCACTCTCCCTCCTTCTCTCTGTTCTCTTACTCTCTGCTTCAGCCCTCCTTCTCCTCCTCCTCTATGTATTTTCTAGCAATTTGTTGTGCATGGCAAGCACAGCAGGTCCTCTCCATCTAGACATGGATCTTTCTTCCATTTGTATATACTTCTGACCATGCTCTAAGTAAAATGGCTTCTGGTAATCAGACCATCCTTCTGTTTGAAGGGAATGAGTAACTTATCCATGTGCATGGACGAGAATGAAGCGAATGCCTCAACAATAACACGCAGAAAGCGAGTGCGCGAGTGGCGCGTGCGCGAGAGAGAGAGATACAAAAATGTGCTTGGATTAGACTGTGATTGTTTCATAACCACATACGCACACCACACAAACAATATATATAGCACTCACTGTGGGCAGCCTGTGGATTAAACTTTCTTTAGCAGTCCCAAGTTAATAAACATCCACATTGAGGATTATAGGCTTAGTCTCTCTCTCGCTCTCTTTCTGTGTGTGTGTGTGTGTGTGTGTGTGCGCTGCGCCTTCATCCATATGATGTCCCTGCAGAGCCTGATGTCATCATAGACTGGTTCTTGGTTTAGCTAAGTTTTGCAGTATATAGTCTACGATACCAGGTAAAACACTTCACTTGCTTCTCCGCACTGACTGTGGAGCTTAAAATGAAATAACAGAGTCCATAAAAGAAAGTATTACCCTTTTAATTATACTATGCCAAATGAGTAATGGTACAATTTGATCATTTGTGCTATGAAAATGGAAGTTGTGGTACTTTCCAGGATGTGTAACCTATCTGCTAGTTTCACAGAATAGAATTAACCCCCCGCCCCCATTCTAAATAACTTCCATTAGATAGACATAGTACCCTCATGATGGCTATTCCAAATGTTGCACCAAAACCCGCTCTCTATGTCTATTCTACATGAGAACTTCCAAAACAAAAGGATCATATCACCACGTTGATTTTACAAATAAAATTCCCATAGAGCATGAAGAGTTGCCACATTTGTCTATCATGTGATTTACTGGGCATTTTTCCCCCATTTGAATGCCTTCCTTTGTGTGTAAAAGGCTGAGAAGGTGTAGAAACTGGCATCAGTAGGTGGTCGAACAAAGACAGATTTCCTTTCACTATGCCCTTCCCTCCCCTCCCTCTATACTGTCTGCCAGACAAGCTATTAGTGTAATTCCTGGGTGTTAGAGTGGAGTGGTGGGGCGCCTGTGGTGAAGGGTAAGTGAGGGGGGAGGGAGACGAGGAGGGCACCGAGGAGATATGATGGAGAGGCAGAGGAAAAGAAACAGGTGGTGATAAAAAAAAAAACCAAAACACTGAAAATTGCCTATCAAACATGGTCAAAGGCCATACTGTCTGGAATTTTTAAAGGTGCTGTGTCTATATGATAAGGCTGAAAGTTAACACAACTGAAATTCTACTAACATGTCAGTATAAGTAATGGATAGAAGACAGACAACAGAGTGCCAGCGAAAAAGAAGACAGGAGAAGAGGATTGGATTGGATTGATGTAGTTGATGGATCCTATCTAGTGTGCAGTGATTTGATTTGATTTTAAAAGCTCAGGGTTAAACAGGCTTGACCCTGGTGGAGTCAAACAGAGTCTGTGAAGAGCGGGCATCAATGAAAAATACGGGAAAAGAGCAAGAAACATTGAAAAGCAAGAATAGGAGGATTTTAAATTGCAGTCAGTGCTGTGCTTGCTATATACTGCGCTATATTTAGCCATGTCCAGACATGGACTTGCAAGCACCTCAAAACATCACACACATATTGTTGTCGTCATAACACAGTGCAGTGAAAGTAGCAGGTATAATGTAACTGTAAATACAGATGACTTCCAAATGTTTCAGATGTAATATAATATCCTGTATCAGCATCTCAGCAGATTCACAAATGGAGGAAAATTCATAATCACACTTAGTCATAGGGAAAAAAATCACTCTAGAGTCATGTGAATGACACCTGTTTGTGCATTTGTGTGTGTAAAACTGTCTTACCGTGTGGTAGTTGACAATCTCTTGGAGGGTTTCTCCACATTTTTCAAGGCATTCCTGCAATGTTGACAACACACACAAATACACAAGTGTAAGCATACAGATCTCCCTCTGAACATAAACTTTTTTTTAACATATGAACATTTTTTAAAACTAGTACTTAAACATATAAAACAGCATAAAGACTCAATAGTTATTGAATATGACACAATTATGTCTCCACTGCTACACCCAACGCGTCCAGGGCGACACCCTCACTGACAGGAAATCTGGTCCAAATGTTTTCGTAAAAGAAAACCACGAAGCAGGTTTTGGATCTCTCGCTCCCTCTAGCCATGTAAACTACCAGTGTAAACATCTCCTGTCTGCATGTGGTCACATCGCTCATGTTTAAAACAGCTGGATGACTTGGTGTCTGGACAATACTGTTTATACTGCTTTACTGTTATTACTTGTGTGCGGAGTCACTGGAATGTGCAAGCACAGATGAGCAGTCATTTGTTGACAAGTTGCCCCCCCCCCAAAAAACAAAAACAATAAAAAATAAAAACAACAAAACAGTCTTCAGTGAGCATCCAGACTTCAAGCTCAGTTTTGAGGTTTTGTCACACTCCCCTCACCGATATCATCTCCTCTTTCTTGCACTGCTGGGACAGATCCTTGATGCCGTTGACGAAGAGCTTGTTGGCGCTGACGTAGGCTCTGCCGGCCTCGATCATCCCACTGCACAGCTTCACCAGCTTGCGAGAAGGAGGAGAGAAACGCAAATATCTTTGCTTTAGTCACGCAACCTGACTGTCTATTTAAAGAGTCACACATTTCACATCATGTGATGCAGCGATATTAATAGTTAGAGTGATGACGTAAATCAAACAAAGCTTGAATGAACTGTTGGTCACATGCAAAGTCTGAGAGGACGCTCGAAGTTGGAGCAATCTTCATTTCTTTGCAGGCATGATTGAAGCTGGTGTGAGTCCAACTGAGTATAACTGCATATTAAAAAAACATTTCAATAAAAGTTAAAGTAAAAAGATTCAAATGAATAAGATAATACACAATCCTGTACCGAATGTGTACAACGTAGACTGTGTGTGTATCTTCCATCATCATAAGAAATGCCCAGTATTCTAATTTACAGTGAGATTTCAGACTGAATCATCATTAGTCTGTAGCATCAGCAACAGGTACAGGTTTACATATGATACTTACACCTCTAAAAGTCACTCATCAGCATGTTATTTTTAATAGGCACAAAATCTGAATTGTAAACAACTGTACTGGAGAAGCGGCACAACTCCCTGCTTTACAGAGAGTTTCAACCTGGACTGTTTTGGACTTTGTTGCCTTCGGACAGAGCCAGGCGAGCTGTTTCCCCCTGTTTCCAGGCTTTTATGCTAAGCTGAGCTAAACTAAGCAGCTGCTGGCTGTGGCTTTGTGTTTCAACAGACAAATAGTAAAGTCATACCAATCTTCTCATTTAATTCTCTGACAAAAAGCAGAGAGGTTTATTTCCCAAGATGTCAAACCATCCCTTCTAAGAAGCTAAGACAAATAGTGAATGAAAAACAGAATCACCAAAATCAAAACAGTAATATTAATTAGTGTGTTGAGCAACTGCTATAGTGCATACATTTCACAATGATAATTCAGACTGCCAAATAAAATTGCAGAAAGTAAGTAGAGTGTCACGAGGGAGTGATTTCTTTTACAGTCCAATGAGAGCAGGACCCTCACTGTAAAAATGTATATTACCAGGTGCAGACAGTTCACAGCGGTGGCACGGACTCTCTTAAACACAAACCAACCACATGAACTGGCAACCACTACACTTTCCCACTTTATGGGTAATATGACAAGCTACAGAATGGTACACTGTCATTACCACTGTACTGACGCAGCTGAGTCTGCTTCAGAATCTGAACGTATGCGTCTGTTAGTGAGGGGTGGATTGGGGGGGGGGTGCAGAAGAGCGAGTGCTGTTAACCTTTAATTATCTCATTTGGTGCAGAGTTTCCCAAGGTTGTTGCAATGTGAGTGTGGTTTACTGGGTGGCTGACAGAAAGACCTTTATGCTGCACAGGCCAGAGACGAGGAACGAGACAGCGAGGGCCGATAACTGCACAATCTGTGACGGCGGCACTTAAAAAAAAATGATAGTTGTGATACATATGAAGTACTGCTGAATTGAGCTGCTGGCTCAAAATATGTGAGCTTGGTCAGCAAAAATGTACGGTCTGCATGCACTGTATGTATAGATATAGCTATCTGATGAGCATCATTTGGTATGTGTGTTTCCCATCATGTGTACATGACTGACACGGCTATAAATCTGTGCAAAACACAAGGCAGCATGCTGCCTGCCCTGCTGCTGCTCCCAGGCTTGTGTGACAACATATCTGTCAACAAATTGGCCAGTATGGAGCATCTGATCTCATTGTGTGCTGTGCTGAGCCCCCCAGGGTCTGAATATAGCCATTAGAGGAACAGTGTATGTGTCAGGATTTGTTGATAAATGGTCTGGAAGAACCACAGTGGTCCAATTGGTCTCATAATGCCACATCTGGCAACAGAGAAGTCCTCCAGGTCAGTGAGGTGTAGGATGGCCATTTAAAATTTTGGTTAATAGTAGCAACAGTTTTGCTGGTTCTGGGTTTACAGAAAAGAAACTGATTAACAAGCAACTAGTAGGCTAGTGCTCTAGTAAACTGCAAACTGTAGCTAGCAGGCACAGAAACCATTACCATTACAGCATTTAATGTTCCACTGTGGTTAGAACAGTCATTTTGACACTGCAGGTAGGTTCAGCAGTCACCGATCTCAAACGTTCTCCTCTAAGCGTCTTCAGTGATGTCAGACCATCCCTCAGGCAGCTTGAGCGCATCCTAACAGAGCAGCGTGAGGACCCCTGCTAAACAGAACAAATCTGCCTGATGGACTACCCACCCCCAGCCCCCACCCCCGACTCGGCACAGCCATCTTTCACTGGAGGGTTCAATATGGGGTCCTGACCTGTTGGGGGCAGAAATAATCTATAGATGTGTGTGCATGTGTGTGTACTTCTGTGTGTGATGGGGCGGGGGCGTGGACATTCGTTTGAGGTGTCAAAATGTCGCCTGCTCAGTAGCAAATTTAAGTGCGGGGTCTCCGACTGTGTGAACCTTTTGAAAAACCTTAGGGACTTCAGCATCAAGAAAATGTCACAGTCATCTAAACAGCTTGTCCATTACTTTAACAGAGCAGCTTTGTCTACTCAGGCTGTTTTTATCAGCCACAGGCTCCACAGGATGGACTGCACACTACTGACTGACCTGGACATGACCAACAGGAAGTCTTGGAAGACATCAAATATCTGTTGTTGACCTTAAAACAATCCTAACAGATGAGATAGAGATAAAAGGGACAAAAAGGGTGCAATCACTGCTCAACTGCATTAACACTATCTCATCCTCTAAATGGTCTCTGACTTGCAAGTCTATTAGTTTATGTGAGGAGGCATTATCTCAGCTCATAGACTCCCCGGGGACAGTCAACCAGCCATTCTTGCTGGTCTTTCACACATAACGCCATCTTCACACATAACGAGATCTGACAATGAGGAACTAAAAAAAAATTCTTCACATGCTGTTGTTTGCCTTTAACCATTACATTAGGTTCCTTTCTTGAGGGGGATAATAGCGGCTGACCCATATTATTTCCATATTATTTATCACCCTCTTTTCTTCTTGCACTACATTTAGAACAAAGACAGAGTGCTACTTCAATAAAATATTTACATCAATATGAACGTGTTATATGTATTCTGTATCAATAAATAAGACACTTGTCTTTTTTTTGTGAAAGTTTCCCCAGTAGATCACAATGCAATGTAACTTTTAAAAAAAAAAGGTTTCTCCAGGTGGCTCGATGTTAAATTGTTAAATCGCTTTATACCGTATCTTGCAAACAGGAGAGATTAATGATAAATTGTTACTGCATGGTGTAAGCATGGTCTGGTCTGGTGAAGACATCACAGGCTCAGACAACAGGACTGCTCTCCTGGAGGCTCACATATTGCAGAATATAAAGCTTCCCCAGTGTTTGCTCAGTGGCACCTTTGTGCATGCGTGTGCATGTGCGTGTTTTCTAGCTGTGCGTGAACCTATTAAATGTAATAACTCACATCTGCAGTGTTTTCCTGTATTAAATAACCTTGACATTTAGATAACAGGGAGTGAGAGGACAATAGGCAGATACAAAGAGAGAGGGAGGAAATCACAGAGTAAGAGAGACAGATCATAAGCTCTTTTGATCAATTCATGGAGTCTTCAGAAGGTACAGTCCAGACAAGCTCAACATCTAACATCTGGTGCTATTTTTCCATTAGTTCATCTCAAAATAAGTACACTAATATCTATATACTTCACATACATATTTATCTCCATAAAGGAGTTTTGAGGTCTGTCTGTCTGTTAGCAAGATTATGCAAAAACTAATGCATAAACGGATTTGCATGAAAATTTGGGGAAATGGCAGAGGTCTGTGTTGCGGAGTGCATTCTGGTTGTGTGATTTGTTATGAAATCTTTGATGTTCTATTATGAAATTGTGTTCTATGTTCTATAAATTCTGCGATGGACGATACACAGTTTGAAACCAGGTTAAAACAACACATACTTGCAGCACGTTGCTCATATTTGATATTTTAACGAGCGACAGAGTCTGCGGCATGGCTCATACCTTGTCGAGCTTTGCCTCGATCTCCACCACATCTGTCTCCACATCATCAATGCCAGCCCTGTAGAGAAAACACAAAGCCACACAGTTAATCAGATCTGCTCCCCAGTAATGCCAGACTGAGTACAAAGCAAAAGGACTGTCATTCCTAAGAAGAGAAACAACATATGAGGCCGAAAAAACCAGAATATTCCAATTCTTGTTTGGCAGAGATTCTCAGATTAGTGGTAAGCCAAAATAGGACTGTTACTAATGACAAATAAGTAGACATTATATAATTTAAGTTTAAAGTGACTGCATCTGTGACCTCTGAATAACAGAAAAATAGGAATAAAAGGAAGGGGACAGATGAAAACATGACTGAAAGAAGATAGTAAAAGGATGAAACTAACAGTACAAAGCCATACAAATACTGTTCTACAGTATGAATTCAAACACAATGAACAGCATTTTAGCATTTACAATATCTATATTTCACCCGCACTGCTAATCTAGCAGCAATTAGTCACCGCAGAGTTGAGCATTAATCCTGATGACAATTGACAAAACATCACTTCAGACATGAGTGATGCAGCCACAGCAGAGCTGCAAAATCAATGAATGACATCATGCAGAGACAAAGACTGGTACTCAAGTATCCATAAGGTGAACTGTTAAAAGATGCTGCAGCAACAGACAAGGATTTAGATTAGGTACCAGCAACTTAGCTATAATTATAAATTATAACAAATGCAATAACATAATCCAGAATTAGGTATCATTTCATTTTTCATTATAATGGACACTAGTGAAGATAATGGGACTTGATGGCCCTCGGGTGGGCGAGAGGCATTTACCATCTTTCCCCTAGGGGTCTTCTTCCATTAGCATGCAAGTACAGTCATGAAGACGCTCACCCATACACGCACAGACATCCCTGACCACATTTACAGGGTCAGTTGTTATGGCAGCTCCATATATGTGCACAGGGCACAGAGGTTGAACTTGGGATCGTACTATGTCAAATTGTATTTCTTATTTCTCTGACACACTCAACAAAAGCACATACACAATTACACCTGCCCCAACTGACTTGGAAATCATTCTGTAAAAGTCAAGGAAGAAAATGAAAAAGCAGAATATCTCCTCAGAAAAAAAATATTTCCAAGTCTCTAGTCCTTGGGATCAGCTGGAGCTTACTGGAGCAGCCTGGCTGAGCCAAGAGCGTCACGCCCTGCATGTGCTGGAACATGTCCACCATAACGGTGGAAGATGATGATCTCATCATTCAATCTCAACCCCACCCACATCTTTTGCACTTTTACACTTGTAAAAACACCCTGATCTTTTACATCACAGGAAAAATTTCAGTGCAGAGTTGGAGCAAGACCATGTAAACAATTTACAACACCTGCCTTCATATTTTATGTTCTGTAGGTTGTGCGAGGGGTGGTGGTGGTGGATGGGGGTCAGCAGCTTTACCACCTGCTCTGAAGAACAACATTCCCAGAATTCCTTTCTGCCCATGAGCTTTTTTACAATGCTTAGAGATGCTAAGTCTTGACTTGTGCCTGTCTTGCACTTGTCTTCTTCTCCACCCATTCAGAACACACACTTGTTTTTAAAGACTATACTTTTTTCAAGACCAAAACATGACACTGACACAAGTGATCACGTGTGTGTGGTTTGCATGGGAGGCTGATTTATATTGTTTTTAGAGTCAAAATGAGAGCTGGAAAAAAAGGACAGGAGCATCGACCTTTCATTAAACTGTCTGTGTAATTTGTATCACTTGCATATAACGCCGGCCACGCAGTCCAATACTGTCAAACTGTCTTACAGTTGCTGCTCTTCTGCTGCATTTCAATTAAAAATACAACACAACACACACACACAAGCTCCACTCCCAAGCAGTGAGTCAGTCCCAAAAGCATTGTGTTCCCCATTAAGTCACTCTGAACCAAACACGTTCAATGTCAAACAGCTGTTCAATTGAGAGGATAAGCTCATTACAAGCGTGTCGTGTCTCAGGCGGCTCACGCTGCCAATAAAAGCTCACTGACATTTGATGACACAGATGACATTTAATACAGCAGCAGCAACCAATACACTATTGATCAAAGTTTTCAAGTTCAGTGCAGACAAACAAAATACAAAGTGACCGTGGTACTTGTGCTTTGTGTTGCAGGTTGGATGCATGTGTTTTTCCAGCGTGTTTCTGCGTGTATGTCATTGTGCAGTGGGAATTATGTGGAGCTTTGAAAATCAATACACCAAGAAGGTTGCCAGATTTGTCAAGGTTAAAGACCAAAACAAAATCCGAAGCAGTCTGTGTTTGAGAGCATGTGTGAGCTTGTTGAGCAGTGATTACGTATTTATCCCTTTCAGTACTGCCTACAGTTTACAGTATCTGAGCTATTAATGTGTTTCCTCTAACTTAATGCACTGGAGAGTTACAGGATTTAAGTGAAATTGAGTAAGATTGACTCCCAAGAAGGATTATCGGTAATGCTCCAAGACATGATGGCTGTGTGGCAAGACAATATGTATGCATGTGTTTCAAACATTGTTCTCAGTGACACCAACTTCCTGTGTGTGTGTGTGTGTGTCTGTGTTTAAACACTGGAGAAACACCCCAAGGCTGCTCTGATGATGGTCATGATGATGATGATGACGCAGGATGGGGGATGGGCTCATAATTGCTGCCAGTGGTAGCATACTGACATCACCAGTGAGGGGGGAGGGGAGCCTCACGTGCACTTGTTCCACGTGCACTCCCATCAGCCCCAACAACCATCTACCTAAGTGTACAGAGTCTATTCCTGTCCTCCATGCTGTGTGTACTCTAGCATGAAGCTTGCATGGCTCTCCTGTTGAATTTCCTCACACGAGAGCAAAGCGCACCCACACAGACACACACAAATACACGCCCAGAAGGTTTCCAGCCCAGAGACATATCTGAGCCTCCCATGTTTTCCGGACTCGGTGTGTCACATGGCATCACATTCACATCAGCATCACTTCGAGGACCGGAGGGACAACAGCAGAGGAAACAACAAGACCTCTGTTACCAGACATGCCTGAACCCAGTGGCTAAAATACTTACATCCAACTAGACATTTCCACAGATATTCACTGGAAAGATATCTGCCTTGAGTCAGGAAAATATGACATGATAAACAAAGGGACAGGAGCAGCAGAGAACACGCTACTGAAAAAGTTCGGATTTTCACCCGAGCAGCAGCATCTCATCAAGTCTAATGGGACACATGCACATATGTGTGTATATTTGTGTGACAGGTGTGCATTTTTGTAAATGAATATGAGCATACTGTACTTTGCCAATGTGCTTCCAAGACAGATTACCATCAACAGATGCTGACTCAGCAGTTCAGGCTGTGATGAGCAATGACCTCGTTTCCTACTGACATCAGGTTAATGGAGAGGTAATTTCCTGTCCAACGTGTAGTCTGACCACACACACAGACACACACTGACCCAAAAACCCACTAAATAGAATAGTTTGTAGCAGAAAACTCTTAACCTGCAGGACACAAGCCAAAAGTGGGTGTAAAACATCCAGTCTGTCAAATTTAGCTGCATTCACATGAAACAGGTACCACCTTTTCACTAAAAAAGGAGGATGAATAAGTCATAGGGTCTGTGGTGTTATTGTTCGCTGACAGCTGGGCCATTTATCTAAAGCAACATATTCATGCCTGAGAAAAGGTGTACAGCAGTGAGTGCAAAGCCGTGAAGATGCTGAAAAGGATCATCATGCATGTTTTACTGTAGTAATAACCGCTAAAGGTTGTCTTATATGCATGCTTGCATGCATGCCTAATTGTGCTCAGCTCTCATGGGCTCTTACGACAATAATTACCATGACATCAGTGGGAACAGACGTGTCAGACATTGCACATGTAGTAGCAGTGGGTGATATGAAGATGTATGCAAATTTGTCAACTGTAACAGATTTTGCCATGCTATTTATGTTGTGGTAACCATCCCTTTAATATTTCTATCAGGCCACTGTTGGTTTTGCTCTATCAATAAGCAATAAGCATGGATGCTTTCAGGCAACATTGGATTTATATATAATTTTAACATCAATGGAACGAACTGTCTTTATTTGTCAGATATTTAATTCACTGGAAACATTCCTGTCTGGCATGTTCACCCAATTACAGTCTCTTGACTGATTTTCCAGAAAATTCCTCATCAAATTTCTACACTTACAAACAATAAGCTTGTTGCTTTTATTAATTGTTTTATCGTAAAATTTTGCACAGGGTCATATGGATTCTTCTAATCCCTATCATGCATGTTGCACCACGAAATACACAAAACATTAAAACCTCAGAAATTCAGGCTCACAGTGGCTCAGTATTGGTTCAAGACAATTTCTGAAAGGTCTAAATGTTCCCATCAGACTTCTAAATTGAACCGATCAAGTCCAGGCCAGTCTAGTTTGGGGTAAAAATGTAAATTTAGAAGAAAAGGAGGACAGGAGTTTTTGTCAGTGTTCATTCTGAATATTATTCTGGTATTTTGAAGAGTACCCCAACATTAAAATTTGACATTTAAATAACAGGCCAGCTCATGACTTCTTGAAGTATGCACTTAAATACTGCTGATTTTCAAAAGAAAGCTTAAACAGCAGGAAAGTCCTCTTGTGGTTATTAAGCTGTCTGTTCTGTAAGTTCATAGACTGAAACTCTGCATTCTCATTTATAATGTAGATACATTTTCATCTTCCTCCTCCCACATGTTCAGACTGCACACACACCCAGACACAAATGCACACACCCCGAGATATCCCCTTCCCAGAATTCCAAGTAGCGGGCTCCATGGCAACCATTCATTGACCCCAATCACCATAGCAACAGGCATCAGCATTACTCACGCTTTTTTTACTGACCAATTTCCTCTTTGTCTGATATGTCTCTCCCTGTACATCTCCCCTTCACTCTTAGCTCCTTCCTAAGATATGTGTTGCTCCAATGCCTTTGTTCCTGATGGAAAATCATTCAAAACACAGGAAGCTATTGATCCAATAAATGTCACTGACAGGTCAATGTATACAGTGGTGAGTTAGCTGTAGCACAGCTGGTGGTGCAGCTGCAGTGCCTGCTGCCACAGGCAAAATGCCCTTGAGTGGCACACTGATCCCTAAAAGCCACAAAAGGCTCTGTGGTCAGTCCTGCACATGGCACAAAAAATATAATAACAAGTCATTTTTTTCTCCTACATTTATGACTGACTGTGTTTAGATTATTTTACTTCTTTTTGAATCTTCTTTCATGATGTGGTCTGCAATATTCTCCGGTGTGTCGACATACCATCACCTCAACAAGACATCCACGGACATTAGATCAGATGATGTATTGGTGTGGATCATTTGCTTTTGTCTGTAGTGAGCAGACGCAGGTGGTTAAGGGAGGGGACAGTAACGGCAGCCCATCCCTCATTTCTTTGTCCTTCTATCCTAACCCACATTCAAAGAGTTCCTGCAACCCGCTGCAGTCAACTCAAACAAACATTTACTGCCTTTACATACAACTGTCTGAATCATCAAAGGTTTCTCCTTAACAGGATGAGCCTCTTTATGATTATATTCCCAAACATAGTCTCTGTGCTTTGCTCTAATTTTCTCTTTCCCTCCAAAAACCTCCATTCCCCTTCTCTCTTTGTTTCATTCGTGCACGCCTCCCTCTGTCCATCTGACAATCTGTCTGTCTGCTTCCTGTCTGTTTTCCTGTAATACTCCTTCATTAGCTGTTGGCATGGACAATGTGTGTGTGTGTGTGTGTTTTCTGAGCATAAGAGAGAGGGGGGGCATTCCAGTGTACAAAAGAATAAACAGAGAGAGCACCATGGTAAATTTATTCTGTAGGCATGAGTACAGATCTTACACAGCTGTTCTGAAATTAGATATTAAAAATCTCAGATTTCATGACAAAAAGTCACAAGTTTATGTTTATCATGTGATTTCTGCATCTCCATAGCCCAAACTCAATTAAAACAGCCTCCAGTAAATGATCCTCAAAAAAAAAAAAAAAAAACAACACACACGTACACACACTCACACACACACACACACACACATTTGCCTAAACAGACTGCCTTTTCACACCAATAACAAGCCAGGCCAAACACTAGTATCTTATGTGGCTAACAAAGATGCCTTCACTGCTTCCCTGTATGCCCAACAAACATCACACTCATTCCCTGAAAAAACATTTGACTGCGCCGATGGCTGACGAGACAGAGAGACCAAACATGATGCTGACAAAAAGGACAACCCTCACTTGTGTCCTTGAGTCTCAGTTAAATGGTATTTACACACAGCTGACTAGAGACAAAGTAATGTGCTGATCCAGGGCTCAGCAGCAAAACTGATCAAATCTTCAGTCTCCAGTCATGCATATTTTGGTGGACTATTCCTTTAAGACAAAGGCCTATTTACATTGCATGATGGGCTAAAATTAACTATATGTCAACTATGCTTTAAATTTTCAATTCACAGGTTATTTGTTTTGTCTATGAAATGTCAAAAAGGTCTTCTTAAGAACCCAAGGTGATTTGAAACAATTTAGGATGACATAAAACACTTTAGAATTTGGAAAAAGAAAATGTGGCAATTAATGAATAATCTGTCGTCAAAGTTCATTGTTGAATGGGTTTCCGTCATTTGACAGCTCACAGCAGAGACGTCCAAACAATGCTGTACGTTCGATGTAAACCAAGAAAAAACGCTGACACCACTGTCTGCCATTTTTCTGTGCAGGAAGACCACCGCAAGACCACCTGTCCCCACACTGAAGCAGCAGATCGGTCCGAATGTGACGTGCCATTAATCATAAGCAGCTCTGCTCTCTCGCTGCTCCCTATAAACACGACACATTTCTAAACATTTCTGGCACAGTACAGTTGTCTGGGGATGTGGTAACGTCATTATATCATTCCAGAGTACATTCCAGCAACAGGCCACAGGAAGCGCGTTGGAAGCATCGGAGTGCAAAGCAGACAGAATTTCTCTCTAATGTATTGTAACGGCAACTCAAGCCAGGTGGAACAGCTTTTTCTTGGAAAACACATTTTCTCCCTTTTCTTGCCAACAGAGAAGGGCAAGGAGCGAAACAGGGAGAACGACTGAAAGTGAGTTTTCCACAGGAAGCCACACTGCTGACTTTGAGAAATGCAACGAGAGTTACATCATCATCAAGTGACATTAACCGTTCTGTTGCCAGAAAGTCTTAAACCTGGGCGAGAGGAAGAAACAGAGGGGTACAGACTGACATATATAGCCACAACATGCTCCACTTCAACTCTTAACATTTCTTTTACAAACACACACATACACACATGCGCGAGCACATACAGCTGTCTCCCTCCTTCTCACTGGTCCTAATGTTTATCCCTTCTGTATATTAAGTGTTATCAAATTTCAGCACATTTTCAGCTTTAACAATTCTGATTACTGTAGCGAAAAAAAATCCCTCTTAATGTTTTTCATGGTGTGTGGCGTGTCGAGCTCATTTCTATTTCCACTGCATCCTCACAGCAGGTGGCAACAGCCCTGATCTGCAATATTATGTTTACGATGGCGTGACCAAATGCTGTCTAGATTTGGCCACTGTGCTCTACTTTAATGTTCATGATCATTTTTCAATTTTGAAAGGAATTTTCAATTTTGAGGAATGGGAGAAAAGTGGCAACGGCAAATTGATGACTGCCACCTCAAACCTCGACCATGTAATCTATAAGCTACTTCTCATATGGAACCATACACGCATCCCAACAAATTTTAGTTTTGACAAAGGATTTTAAAAGTTGGGTCCAAAGAGATTTGTTTCCTCTGTCCCAGGGGAGGGTAACTGGGGCCTGAGTTGAGAGTTGCCATTGAACCATTTAGGGCTTGAGGGCAGATTTTGATCGTGCTTGACACGCACTCAACAGAAATGGGCGCTCACAGACTCACCATCCACATACTGCAAATGATGGGCCTCATCTGTTCAAATTGGGGGTTAAACATTTAGTTGTAAATTGGATTAATTGGACAAGACAGTAAATCTAAGACTTGGATTAATGTCAAGATCATTAAACAACCCCCCATGTGTATTACAGCATCTTTTTTTCTGTAAAATATGACCCAATTTGTAACAGTGATATGAACTAAGAAACTGTACAAGCTCAACGAAACATAAAAAGACAAGGCAGTGCATCGGCCACAGACTGAAAGCAGCAGGAAGCCAAAAAAGCAAAAAGTAGGGCTGCTCATCCCAACCTCTAACCTCTTTAACCTCCACTTACCCCCCAGTGGGATATAAGCAGCAGCCGACACGCACTCAGACGCGGCCAGCATGAGAAAGGCAGGGGAGGAGGAAGACCCCTGTGGTGTGTAAGCACTCTGTTCCCAGGACTGTTTTGCTTCTGTCCTCTTTGCATCCATCCCACCCACAGCCAGCTGATAGTGAGGGATGACAGCAAGGTGGTGGAGAGATGGAGGCCGACGGGAAGACAATCGCTGTGTCCCACAGCCATGGATGGATTGTAAGACATTAGACCACTCAACACAGACATGTAAAAGGCCATCCACCTCCTCTACACAGACTCACAGATTGAAAGAGACATCAAATGACCACAACAGACACAGCCCACTTGTGTCTCTTTTTAGTCATCTCTTTGTAGCTGTCCTAGTTCTCTTTGTAGTTGTTTTGTCTGTGTTGTCACTTTGTGTCCATCTGCAGCTGTCTTATGTCTGTTTGGAGTAATTTTGTGTCTCTTTGTAGTGAGTTTGCATCTCGCATCTTCTCGTACACTTATAAAAAAGAACATAAAATTGAGTTGGGCTGATGATCTGTAAAGGATCAGGATCACTAAACAGTGCTGCTGGCTTTGGCTCAAGTATAAGATCATTGTTGAGAGTAACATATTGAAATAAATGCAAACCCGGAAATACAAAGATTTGCACCGTCCTTATTAGCTTTGTGTTGCTTCAATAGTGCAATAACATTTTGTAAAATCACAGTTTTATGCCGTGAAATATACTCGATGTTCACACCATACAGCGATGACTCTACATTGCACCAACTCAACAGATATTATGATGCTGTGATGCCGATGACTAACCCAGCTATGTATCACAACCCACATACGCCTGAAGCTGAAAGCCAGAAAGAGAAACTAAAATCAGCATGAAAGTGCATGTTGTCCTGTAGGATATTTCAGCCCTTCCCTTTCCCATAAATCAGGCTTTTTAGGACACATGTACATTAAGATGGCAGCATGAGTCTCTGCTGAAAAAAGAAACAGCAGCAGTCAGTTAAGAATGCGATGATCGAAATATACAAGAATCTGGATTCAAGCCATTTTTACAAATCACCTGTTGAAACTTGTGTCACTAAAATACAGGAAGCGCAATCTCTCCTCTTCAAACATCCTGTTGAAAACAATCAACCAACCGGTTTGTACAATGCCCCTATGTGGCTGAAGAGAACACAAACAGATATTAATGGACTTATACCGACAGGTTTACAGGTAAGCTAAATCTGCATTCCTTTCGGCTTTGCTTAGCACAAGGAGCCACTGTCCGTCTTAACTCGGCACAGAGCATGACTTCTTTCTTAAAGAATGTCTGGCACAGATAGGGCCTGCTTTTTGTTTCAGCACTAAAAACACACACACACACACACACACACACACAGTGTATGCATGAGTGCTACGCTAATGCAAATAACGTATATACTGTATTAAGTCAGAAACTAAGTCCTCTATGGGGACAGGAGGACATCAAGAAAGAGATTTTTTAGCTGTGATGTTGTTGATACTGTGTTTGATACTTCTGACCTATAAATGGCAGACATAGTTTTTGCATTTGTATTTATGCCTTTTTGAGTTTATCTGATAAGAGGCAGAAGAGGAAGAAAAATGTGACATGAGCCAAGATGTTCAGAAAATTAAATGTTGTAAATCTGCCATTAAATGAGCGATGAAATACATAATTCAGGTGGATGAAAATGGGTTCCATTACGTGATTTGTAAATACTTTATCATTACATACTGATACTGCTGTAACCCATAGTTTTTTGATGCTGGTGGTGACATTTGTGACTTCATCTGGTATAAAGGGCGAGACTTAGATTTTATGACATGGCTTCCTTCTGTACTTGTTCTGTGATTGTAAAAAAAATGAAAAAAAAGATCAAATGTTTGAATGTGCCCTGATAAACTGGACTGAAGCTCGGGAAGTCCTCCATGCTAGATGTTAATGTTTGTCAACCTGAGTAGCTCATGGCTTAGTATGAAAGAAGGTGAAACAGTCACAGTGTGTTTTAATATTTCATAAGCTCTCTTCCCACACTAACCTATAGTAAAAGAACTAAAAATATAGTTAATGTGTCTATTTATGGCTCTGTGCATGTGTGCATGTATTTTGATGCACACATGTGAGACACCAGAGATGCTGGTAAGGAAAGATTTGAGCTTTGCACAACAGCCTGTATAATAACCCCTGTTATCTTTGGCAGCACTGATTGGACATCAGCGGAATAAGCCTCCTGCAGACACCACAGTCGGATGTGCCAGAGAGGAAACAACCACCGATTTACACTTTTATCCATCTAAGAACAGTACATCAGTGCCAAAGGCTCAGGAGGAGGCACATTCTGGCTGTCTGGTTGGCATTAAGCAATCATCTGATCATGTATATAACACTCACGCAATTCGATTAGATCTTGGACACAAAAAAAACCTGAGGTCTGGTTTTGGTTTTCTGGGGTTAGCCGTGGCAAACTGCAAAACTGTATTTGAATGTACTGGACAGGGATTAAAATTCCTATACTGTTAGATGTAAACCCAGTGTTCCTTTGACTTTGTGTTGCCATCTGACCATCTCTATGCAGCATGAATTTGCTTCATTGCCTACGACTCCTGTTAATTTGTTTTTTTCAATTAGAAGTTGTCGCTTCCAATTCCAGAGCACACTAGGAGCTGGCAGGGCATTTTTGTCTCTCCATACTAGTGTGTGCACTGTGGCAGACTGGTGAACTGTCCAGGGTGTACCTTGCTTTTCTCCCAGTGCATGCTTGTATAGCATGCAGCCCCCTGTAATTAAAGTATAAAGGGATGTTGTGCTCTAAGCTTGCATTGAATGTGAATATAATCAGTTAAATCGTACTTTAACTGGGGTCTGACCAATTGCAGGCACTGCATGCATGCAAACATACAGTAATTCAGTGTTCTGCTGTAATGATATTGGATCATAAAGGTTGAGCCTCAGCCAATTTTAACTGTGAAAACCATAATCAGACTGTCCTCGTGTTGACATATTGAGGGTCATTAAAGTGTCAGTTCACTCGGGCCTGTCAGGAGAAACTGGTGACCGCATTTTCCATGTCCTGATGCTGCCATTGTTTTATCACAGATGACACTTCCAAACATCAATACACCAAGAATACGATGTCACTCTAAACTACTGTGAACACAAACACACAAAGCAATGCACTGATTTTGTTGGCAAAAAATAAACAGTGACCACAATCTCCAAATCCCAAATGAGTGTTCAGCACATTTTTAATGGTCACTTATAGGCCCGAATGTTTTCAGTGACTGGCTGTTCAATAATTGACAGAAATGGTCCCTCTATTTTTTTGTATGTAAGAAAGGGAACTGGGAACTCTGCTGTAGAGTTTGAGACAGACATCTGGGAATCACATGGAGAGCTCACAGAGCAACCAAATTTAGCTTTGGGATTCATACATCCGATGAAAAATAAGACTGGATTGTGATTTCCATTACTGTTTGTAATTGCTGAACAGTTTCTTTTGGCCTGATTTGGCATGACATTCATTTCAGAGTACAGGCTTTCTCACTGAGTGCTTGGATTAAGGATGCAGTGACAGCCAACTCCAGAGGATTATTTTACACTTGAGGACTGAAGCTGTTTTCTACTTCCTTTACTAAATTTCAAGCATTTTTTTTCAGCCAGACTGTGATGGCCGCTGAGCACACGTGTTGCAGCATGTGATATGCTTGTGTGTGTGTGTACTGTACGCATAGAGCGACGACTATGATGTGTAGCGTCGTAATGGGAGAAATAAGAAACCGGATGGAGAGTGGAGGGAAGATTCAGGGTTTGAGAATGAATGAAGAGACAGGTTTACATTAACACAAGGGGTGGTCTTACGCAAGACCCCCACACACTGAGACAGCTACAGAAACAAAGCATGCAGGACAGAGGGCCGGGGTCTGGAACATGTATGAATGTACAGTTAAAGTGCATGTACAAGAGTATATGAGACAAATGAGACACCAAATAAGCGTTGTTTGATTCCAAGTGGCTCTACTGTGATTGTTCCCTGGTACATGAGGTACACACATTCAGGTATCATTTTGCAGGTCCCATAATTTCCAAATAATTTCTGAGATAGTTTCCTGAAAAGAACTAAGTTATATGGTGCCAACGGCCAATGGTCGGAAAACTGAAAGATTCATTTAAACCCAAGAAAATCTTAATATATTCATATTCTTCCCTGCAGATATTTTTGTAAATCTGCCTCTGGACCGAAATACAAAAGGTCTTGGAAATTAACTGGAATGAATTACTCGAAAGTAAACTGAACACTCACACTACCAAATTACATAATACTTCCCAGGAACATTTTTTTTAATCTACAGTGATTTGTAGGAAATTTTTAGACACATGTCAGACTGTACGGATTTTAGATCTTTGGACAGAATTGGAAATCACTGGACGCAAGAGTTGCAGTCTTGTATCATTCTTAAGAGGTAATAAAGTTAAAATTTACAAATGACACTTCTACTATTTAATGGATATTAAAAAAATAAAAACTGGGGGAAAAATGTGTTCGGCTGCAGTGACAATGGAGCCTTGACTGGCCAGGCTCCGATCTGGTTTATTGCTCTGAGGTCCAAAGTAAACTGCAAGCTGCAGTCACCATGAAACTTTTAGTTATGCTTGTTTCATATAGTGTTGAGCCTTAATCTCCCTTCTCTCGGGCCAAAACCTCCCCTACAGAGCCTCCCTGTTCAGCTAGCTACATCTGTCTACTCCATAGTGACATATGCATGCACGCACACATGCATGCACACACACACACTAGACACCCACTGTAATTCCCACTACACCCACATACCGAAGCAATGGTATACTGAGCATGGTCATCCTTCCTGCTCCAAGACATTTTGTACATTATCGAATGGTGACTGTGCTTCAGCTGTTCTGATTTTTTCCACTCATATGGGCAATTCATTGAACAAATGGAAGAAAGCATTCCCCATGTCAGAGAGTGCATGCATGTGTGTGTGTGTGTGTGTGTGTGTGACTTTGAGGGGGTGGGAACGATGGATCCAAGAAAGTGCGGGACTGCTGACACGGCAGATGGGAATGTTTTCATTTGGTTGCAAGGAATTCCACAGAGATCTGCGGCAGGGAAGCCGGCTGAATAATGTAAGGACGGAGAATGCAAAAAGGGAATCCATCAGGTCACGAGAGCGCAATCAGTGTTCATGTCTCTCCTTGTGTCTCTGTAGAAGATTGGCTTGTCAATCACACTTGTGGTTCGAGCACTGCAGGGCGTTTGGATTCAGTGAGTCAGGGCTGGTGGGCTGCCAAATGCACAGCAAGCCTGTGCAAACAACCTGCGAGGGAACAATCAATGAAAAATGTCACAACGCACTGTGGCTGAGATTACGTGGGAACATCTGAGGAAAAGAAACGAATCAAAAAAGATGAAATAAGCCGATGAATGAAGATGTACACTGAAGACACCGGAAGTTAAAATCAGTGGACCAAAAATTCTGACGCAATCCAGTTTGGCTTCCTCCAAACAGTGTCGCATACTGCCTGCGGCGACAGGAACGTGGGTGGATGGGAAGGAAAAAAAAAAAAAGAAAGAGTTGAAGAAAGTGCACAAGTAAACAGGAAGAAGAAACAACACATTAAAGCAGAAAGTAATAACAGGATATAAAGGAAAACCAGAATGCACAAGACTGAGAGGACAGAGCTAAAACAAAGGCAGAGAAAGTTGGGCCAAATCTGAACCAGCTGCTCAACTGGATCCCAGATGTGAGAGAGCGAGAGTCAGCGCACACACAAAACACACGCACAATCTCCCCTCCTCGTCTGCATGAGACGGCTGTGAGCCAGAGTAAACCCCATGACTATTTCATTTGTCACCTCAGGGAAACCGTGTCTGAGCAGCGCCCGTCATTCGACGAGACAGCTGTCCACTTCCCCTGCTCAACTCCAGCTCTGTCCTCTCACGCTTCCTTTTGTGGTTATTTGCATGGAATTGTTTTCAGCAATACATATTACCATTCATGCTTAGGTGCCTGGATGGATCTCTGACTCATACGACGCATTTAGTGAATAAAGATGTGAAACATCAAGCAGCTTACTGGAAAAGATCACACTACAGTAACAACGGAAACCATTAATCTTTCTCCTCTTTCTACCTTCCTTCCTCCGTCCTTTGGTCGACACCTCCTCTGAGTCCATTCACCCCTCCAGTCCACCAACACTTTTACCTCTGTGCTTCTTCTCCCCTACAAACATCCTTTCAGCAATTTCCTACCTCTATATTCTGTCAGCCTGTCATCCCTCCAGACAAATCTCTTTCTCTACATGCATCCTTCTTACCACATTCAATTCAAAAACGGACGGACAGACTCGGCTATCTACTGAAACCCAATCTGCTTTGCTGCTGGAGACGCAACATTGATTCATGTCTATCCCACATCGGCATTACCAACAATGGGCAGGAGGAGAAAAAAGGGAAGTGGGAGGAGGAAGAGAGGTAACGGGGTGAGAACAAGACAGAATACCTGTAGGAAGATGTTGAAAGAAAAAGTCAGGGAGAAAAATGTGTAAACGTGAAAGAGACCACAGTGAAAGAGAGAAGGATGATAAATGTTGACAAAGGAGCTGTCACCCTTGTTCTGTCTGTCTTTTCTCTGCCACTTGGTTAAACTGGTTGGGTCAATTTTGAAGGCGAGTCGCAACAACCACATAATTCCCACACTATGTGTAAATGACAAATATCCACTTGTGGCTCATAAGTCTTTTTTTTTTGCAGGAACCCAGCAGTTAGTCATGCCAACATGACACACAACAACGACGCAGGGTTTTTTCCCCCTTTTTTTTTACCATCTCTGAACTTGAATAATATACACATAAACAACAAAAGAATTTGTGCCTGTGTGTTTGTGTGTGTGTGGGGAGAGAGAAAGGGACGGCTGGTCTTGTGGAACAGGCTTTGCCCTGATACTTTTTGTAAGTTTTGACGTGAGTCACTTGAACTGGATGTAAACAATGAGGACTGCGGATGATATTTCATCGAATAGTTTGGTTTCTACACGGCTTATTCTGACCAAGAGATGCTTCGGGAAGAGACAGAGATGATTTACTGATCTTTCAACTCTACTGTATAAAGAATTGCAAAATCATGTATGAAAATTTCCAAAACAAACAAAAAGCCACCAAGAAGTTGAAAGTTCTGGGTTTTGTTTTTTTTGCACTGAGCAGTTTAGAGAGGATATGTTGCTGCTCCAGAACCTTTGGATTTACACAGTGTGAGAAACGGGCTGCTCGACCCTTTCACCCTGAAGAATACACCCGTATAAAGAGTTACATCACACTATAGTACCATATGCTGCATACAAACAGATATAACATATTGTATGTGCAAACACACACGCTGCTACATGTTTTAACAGTTTTTTTTATGTGTGCATGCTTGTACTAATGTCTTGAGTGGGCTTATCCATGCATAACTAAATGTGTGGCAGTCAGCACTGAAGTCTGGACACCGCAGATGCATTCCACATATTACATGCCGGCTGGTCCCGCTGGTTTCCCCCTGTGAGGTTTAATGACTTCCTGGGGAGTGAACTCTCCACAGCGCATTTTGGGGTTCACAGTTCAGACATGGCTTACATTAACCTCTGCATGCCAAACCCAGAAGTCAGTCAGTCTGTTTGTCTGTCAGTGGTCGTGGCAAAAGATACTGTATAACTGACACAGCATGCCAAGCCAGCAAACAAGGTTTGGAAACCGGGAAACCCCTTGAAATCTGCAGTATGCAGTGAAGGCGAAAGAAGTGTTTAAACTGGGCATGACACCCGAGAACAGACAAACACCTCTAAATGAGAAAACCCTGTGCAGTGCCAAGATGACGAAATTAGCCCACGAACAAGATGCAGGCAATTTACTTAATAGTTTTGGTTCGAGTTTCAACAAGCCTTGGCAGGACTTTAACGAACTCTCAACCAAATCCTTATCTCAGCTGGGATGAATGATAGCATTGAGAGACGTTATTCACAGTGAATGGTGAGACAGCAGGAGAGCTTCCAATTTGTGCCACAGACAGGACAAGACAGGAATCACATTTGAGCTGAGCATTGCTGGTTAGAAGTGGGACCTCTACAAAACTGTACTAAAGTTGTTTGTCAATGATTAATATAGACCATTACAAAGTGAACACCCTGTTCACATTGTCTGACGTCCCGGATTTGAGCGACACTGGTTGGTGAGTAACGCGAGGCATAAATACTGGTTTTCTCTTTTCAGAGTAAATGCTTCTGATAATGATCATGTATTTATTGACAAACTTAGTTTAATTAGGAGTTTTAAATGAAATTGCCTATTAGCCTTTAGTCTAGCAAGCTAGACACCAATCACTTTTGTTTAATTCAGAAACATTACAGAGGCAATACAGTTGTAACCAATAATTTACTGTTCAATTGCCCTTTCAAAGTTTAGTAACCATAACAAGGCTTGGCAGGTCTTCAACGCTACAGATTTCATCACATGTTGAAGAAGCGTGAACGTTGCTTTAGTGGGAGAAATACCATTCGCAGGTCCATATTTAACCTTTCCATTACCAAAAACACAAGAGCAAAACTGTAACGATTGAGGTGTGGCGTTCTGCTGTAATGTAAGGTGCAAAATCTTAGCAAGTCTGACTAAATAGCTTACTACTTACCTACAGCACTAACCTAGCTTTTAAGGCCAAGAAGCATATCTTTAGCTAACTAGATTATATTTCTGTATTACAAAAAGTAGCCCAATCTGATCTGATAACCCACCAGAATTAGCCCATTTTTTTATTTTCATTTCGGGGAGAGAGCTGAAGAGAAATAATAGGCCGTTTTGTTTTATCAGCATCCGACAAACCCAAAACCACAGTTAGTGAAAAATTTATGAATCAGCTTATACCGTCAGGAAAGGTCTTAAAATAACCCAGGGTAGACAGTTTAAAGGTCAGACTGCTATTATAATAAAACCAATGGCAATGGCAACTGGCACCTGAACTGGCAAAATGTGAACAGTTCCAGGAAGCACAGAAAGCAGGTCTGCCCAACAGACTGAAGGCTCAAAAGTCCACTGAACTGCAATCAGACATAAACTGCATCAACCCAATTGCTGCAGTTCTACATTATCCTGCCACTGAACGACATGGGAAATTGTGTTGAGGATCTCGGGGTGAGAGGCTGATGCTGTGTGAGCTTTAATAGGGTGTGTAGGCTATCCAGTTGATTTAATCAGAGAGTGTGGTTACTGATAATCCTATTTCATAAATGGGTCCCACTCTAAGCTCCCCCCCCCCGGTAACACGTGCAGCAGAGAGGCAGAAAATCTGCTGCGCCGCGGATTCAGTGGAAGCGTCCACGTGCCGGACTGATGCGCTCTCATGAACATGTCAAACTACTGTATGCATGACAAGACGGCAGAGGGAGGAATATGATTAGCCTACATGCTAGCCAGCAGGCACACACATAGGCTGTATGCGTGTACGTGTGGAACAAATGCAAAAGGAGATAGGGACAGTGAGGCACAGTTACTTTGTTACTGTTACTGTAATCATTACTGTAAGTATAGATTTGCCATCCCATCCTATAAGGATTTTAGGAACATGTACCATCCTCTGATGTTCAACAGTTTCATAATATGACAGCGTAAGCTCAGGGGTTAGAAGAAGTGACAACTCTGACTATTTCTGCTCTGGTTTACTGGATGTATCAGCTTTCAAAAACAAGGATCAACACTTGCACTCATGACAAAAATAGCCTTGATTTATTAAAAGCACAATTGTGAAAATCAGTAGTGGGTGCAGCTGGCCTGATAAGACAGAAATCCCTGTTAAGCCTTCTTGATGTGTTGTAAGCCTCATTCAATCAATCAGACAAGACACTGGCAGTGACACACCTGCTCTTATGTCATGCTTCCAATTAAAGCAAAGCTTAAACACTTCCTCTAAAGTATTCTTGTGGATTATCATTATTATCATCATATATCATTATCATTAGTAGTAGTACTAGTAGTAGTGTTGAAGAATATGTAGAATTGCACTTCTGAATGATGATTTTTTTCCCCCCAGGCCGTCACTATGATGAACATCTAACCGTTC
Organism: Psettodes erumei; assembly: GCA_016785225.1. Classification (NCBI taxonomy): domain Eukaryota; kingdom Metazoa; phylum Chordata; class Actinopteri; order Pleuronectiformes; family Psettodidae; genus Psettodes; species Psettodes erumei. Next base: position 1,212,057 of record JAFBJZ010000007.1, read on the forward strand.
ATATAGTGTCAATAACCCCCTGCACATAATGTCTATATAAAGCATTTATTATTTATTACCACACTAACTCACCGATCTATTTGCACTCCACTGACCACCTTTATTTAACTCCTTTGTATATTATTGTACATTTAAATCCTTTTGCATATTTTGTACACTTGTAATTGCACTGAGTACGGAGAGTGTAACGTTGAACCGGAATCGAAATTCCTTGAATATGTGCACATATACTTGGCCAATAAAATGATTCTGATTCTGATGCGACTAGATTAAGCATTCAGATCCTGTTTATTGGTAAATACCCAATCTCGTGTGAGAGGCACGCAGGAATTACAGATTTGTGAGCAGCGGCCATGATCTTGTTTCCAAGCAAGTATACAGTAGCCACTCAGTTTGGCTCAAATGTACTGATGCTGTGTGCTCATACAGACTGACATGGGGGCATCAATTCAGAGCATACAAACAGGAAAAACACAAGTTGAGCTGCCCTCTCTTTGTTCACCTGCTGCACTATCTTTCGACAGCGCATCCTCTTTGTTGAGGAGAAAAAGAACGACAAATCTGAATGAGACACACGCAGATGCTGCAGTACCAAACCGAGTTCGTACAATTTTCCACACTTCTGACATGAAAGACATGTTTTCCAGCAGTTCACTGTTGGAACATTCCACCAACTCCATTCCCTTTACACACGCACAGCGGGAACTAAAATATTTATGTGAACTGATGGGGGATGTCAGATATTTTTACAAGCCCCAATGCTCGACATTGTCTTTTTGTGACATTTGTGGGTTATGAGAGTTTAAAAGGTCAATTGGTGGTTAATGGTTGCTTTCCTGGGGAGTAGGAGGACAGTTACTGATTTCACCATTGCACCACTGACACCATCAGTTCACTAGAACTATCCACAGTATCACTCTGAGTCGGGCTGCTCGATTATGGAAAAAATCATTATCACGATTATTTTGGTCAATATTGAAATCACGATTATTCAAACGATTATTTTTTAGTTACATGATGCGTTTATTCAGCATTTCTCTTTCTCAAAAATTGTGAAAAGTTTAAAGATTTGACAGTAACTTCTCTTGTGACCTCTCAACAATAAGCTTCAAGAAAATGTCTCTCCTTCAGTGGAACCAAACAAAAAAAACAACAACAAAAAAACTAATAAAGTAAAAAAACGTCCCTGTTCCCTTAAGCACCGACCCCCTGAACACTCCACACACAAGCACCATCCAAAAATCACCACTTGACTACTCCTTAAAACTAACATGCCTAACTGATACCTTATTGGGCCTGGAGCTGTTTTGTAGCCTATATAAACTTATATCACTCATATATTTTTTTTAAAAAACCCTCAAATGTAAACATAGTAAAACTCGCTTTAACCAGAAATAAATTAAAGTTCAAGTGCAATCTCACATCTATAGGATAAGCTCCCCTTTTATCTATAATGTCCACAAAAAGGGGGACATGGTGGGGATATCGTTGCACTTACATAAGAGTCACTTTATAGTTTGTGGAAACGATATGCAGGGATCGTTCTCCCCTCAGCATGAGAGGAGCTGTGACGCTGCACCTGTAGTCACCGCCGGTGAGCAGCAGGACCAATCGCATCCGGGGAAGTTTCGCAGAAAAGAGGTGTGATTTGAAGAACTTTTTCCTCTTCAGGTTTGCGCTCAGATCTGGGAAAAACATCACTGCATTTCCATTGAAAGGGATCGGTTCACCTTTTTTCTCTGGATGTTTTAGCAGCTATTCGGAGAATTTTATCCCGGTCCTGGTACTTAAGTAGACGGATGAGAATGGGTCTGGGTCGTTTCTCTCCTGGTGGGCGGGATGTCGGGGACCGACGCGCACTTTGAATAATCAGTGACTTGGGAAAGTGCTGTTGTCCCAGCACAGAGGGGATCCGATCTCTAAAAAAAAAAAACGCACCGGATCCGTTCCCTCTCCGCCCTCCTGCAGGATGACATTATTACATTATTACGCCGGCTTTGATTCTGGAGTTGGTCTACTTTGTCCACAAGAAAATCCTTGACATGAGAGTCTAACTCAGTTAGCTTGACTCCAGCTGAGCTAATTCGCTCCTCCGCCTCTGTAACATGAGCCCATCCCGTCTATCAGCGTTTTCAACCCCGAAATAGAATGATTAATTTCGGCAGTTTTGGCGTCGAGCTTCTGGGAGAGCGCTTCATTGCCGCGTTTTATTTCTTGTAGTATGGCGTGGCTTCCTCCCACTTCATCTTGCTCTTACGCAGCCATGTTGCGCCCATTGCTCGTTTAGCATGCTGCAGCTTCCCGGGAAGAAAATTGGTCGATTATTGAGCTTTGCGTCTTATTTCGACGTCTCAAGTCCATATTAGGACAGTCCATAAGTTAGTTAAGAGAGATTTTTTTCACAGCTCACTGCTGATCGTGTGTGTTCACTGTCGGCTTAGTTTGGGGAAGAAATGGGTAAAGAACAGATGTCACGTGCTTCTGTGATAATTCACAGTCAAGGCCTCATGGTCAGTCAAAGCCTGAGGTCATGACATCACATCACCTGGCGATGATCCTGAGCAACAGATCCGAGTGATGCATATTTACGTCTCTAACGGCGATGTTCAGTAAGAGCCAATCAGCAGTCACCTGTGAGGGGCCTCTTTTCCCACGCTGCACTGCCACCATGTTGTGTGAGAGACTGAGAGGAGAGTGCTCACACAAAAAACAGAAGCAGAGTGATCGCAAAGGAGAGGAAATTTTCACGAAAACGGACCTCTGAGGATCAACGGACCAACGGAGTAACAAGTGGCAGCAGCGAGAAAGCAGGCTGACATTTGGATGTCTCCAGACACCAAGGTAAATAGTCATAATCCTAAATAATATTTGTATCGATGCTTAAGAACAAGAACATTTTAAAGAAACGATCTACAATTATCTCAAATGAGTTAGTAGCTAGCTACTGTGTTACTAGTAATTATTAATTTTTATAACAATCTAAAAGACAAGCTAAGGTTTTAGCATGTGCAAGTGTCACCATGTTAGCAGAAGCAATATGTGTGAAAGAAGCTTTGACAGGATGAAGTTTTGTTAAGTTGTATGTTTCTCATGACACAGGAAACAGTAAGATCAGTATGAGATGAGAACAAAACATTTGCAGGGGAATGTGAGGTGATTTTGTTGTCGCTATGTCTCCTGTCGACACATCTGTCTTTATGTTGTTGTTGTTCTTTTCATTCTGAACAAGGGCAAAGAAGACCAAGGTGATGCCCCACGTCAGCGCCATCAGTCTGAGGCTCACTTCTTATTGGCAGCTTGCATAAAGTCTACCATCCGGGAGTTCTTTGAAAGCATCCCTGAAGAGTGGGTTATTGCTCTGATGCTCCACATTTATGACGTGTCTTTGCATTGTTTCTGCATTTAACGTGTTGCTTCTGTTCTTTCCTTTTCAGGCAGCGTACCGAGGCAGACCTGAAGATGGACATCGAGCCAGAACCCGAAATTGCCCACTGGCCAAATGAAGACAGCATCTCCGTCCTGACCAGCCCCTTCTCCTCAGCGGGCTCCCTGTCCATCAGTGTGGAGGAACCCGAGGAGGCTTCCATCATCCAATCTGAGGCAGCACAGTGCACTACTGAGCAAGCGTCCACCAGCGCCACCATTCCTGCCTGGTGCTATGGCAAGATGGAGAGCCGCAAGCCAAGCTCAAGGGTGAAGAAACTGGAAGGATGAGAAAATTGGTCACTCTGGCGCAGGATTTTCTCTGCTAAACGGAGAAAAATCCAGGCCGCCCCACAGGAGCCCTCACTCTCCATCGCCATGGAGGCAACAGAGGAGGCTGGCCCCGTCTATTCAGAGGCAGCACAAGCCTCTGTGGCAGAACAGTCCACCAGCACCACTGTTCCTGCCACAGAGGCAGCAAAAGGCGCTGCTGCGGAGGCTTCCACCACTGCCAATCCTCTTGACTGGTGCTATGGAGACACTGCAAGCTGCAAGCTGAAACCAAACAAGAAGACGCAGAAAGGAGAAGATGATTGGTCACCGTGGCGCAGGATCTTTACCCCTAACGAAAGAAAAGTCCAACCCGGCCCACAGGAACCGAAAACAAAAAGCAGCTGCCGTGTCTTCTTTGAAGGATGAATTTTCATATTCATCGAAATCAGTGAGAGACCAACAGGATAAGACTGACATGTGGTCCTGTGTCAGAAGAAGCTGGATTTTTTTTTGTTTGTCTCATCCCTCACCCACGAGGCCTTAAAGTTGTGTCAAAGTCAGATTTTATTGTAACTGTAGCCTGTTCTTTTTCACTTTTATAATGATGTGTTGTTGTTTTTCATCATTTCTAAAAACATATGGACAAGAAGAAGAAGAAGGACAAAAAAGCAGAAGATCTGCAAGCCCATGGAGCACAGAAGGATCTCTCTGTGGATATTTGGCTCGATGTGTAGTTGCTGCTTCTACAACGAGTAGCTCCTGCATCCCTTCCTCCTTTTTGCCCCCCCAACTGGTCGAGGCAGATGACCATTCCACTCTGAGTCTGGTTCTGCTGGAGGTTTCTCTCTCTTAAAAAGGTTTTTCCTCCCCACTGTCGCCATCGGCTTGCTCATTGTGGAAACTGTTGGGTTGGGAAACTGCTGGAGAATCTCAGTTAAAAAAACAAAACAAAACAGAAAACCTTTTCAGTTTTTCAGTTCAACCAAACGACTCTGCCCTCCCTCTGCCGTTTCTCAATCTCACTTGCTCTGTTTTTTTGAACACCAAACACAACACACCTCCTTCGCTCTTCAGCTGCATGAGTGTATACTGTAAGTCAGCAGGGCTGCGTGGAAGGGAATGTATTGCGCACGCGCGTCTCTTTCTAAAATTGTGTAAAGAAAAATGGCAAATAAATCATTTCAACTCAATTATATGAGTTTGGAGATCGTTTGACGAAAATCGAAATCGCGATCAAAATTCTATTAATTGCACAGCCCTAACTCTGAGCCTCAATCAGCTGCAGCTCAATATTTCAGAGCTTTACAATACACAAGTGTGGAAGTATTAGTAAGACATGAAGTAATACTGCATCATACTGTAACAATAAATGGAATAAACAAAAGAAAAGTCCCATCTTTTGAACTGTTTACACATATGAAGGGGCAGGGGGCCCTCAAGATTAGGGCCAAATGCCAGAGATGTGCTTGCTGTTTTATGGTGTTTGCGAGGAAAACACTGATGGAAGGTCTGGGGGTGAGTGGTTTAGAGAAAAGACAGAATTCTCAAGCGGAGCAATTTTGTTAAAGTCGTCTTTAGCGTAACAAAAAACAGGGCCGATAGAGGCTTTAAAATGGATGGGGAACCTCCATATATGGAGGGTAAGAGGATCGGGATTCTAGGCCAGCAGGGTCATTTTCTTTCTGTCGGAGCACATCTCCTGTGTACAATGATGCATTAGGGAGAGTGGTTGGGAATGAGTGTCTTGACATTAGCAACTTAATGTGAGTGGTCTGGAATCTTTCTTAACATTTTGCCAAGGACTTGATGTTGCAGGAAAGATCTATTTCTGGTGAAGTTCAGAGGGTCACAGTGGCTCTGGAAGAGGTTTTCACCCAAATAAGTTAAAAGACGAGCAGACAAGGACATTGCGTTGAAAGCTGGCACTTCACGCCTCTAAGACTTGAGCCCGGGACGCTTTCCAGGCATCATCACATTAGCGAACACGCAGGGCGTCAATGTCTGCCCTCTCTGGCAACAGGTAATCTTTATTTAGCACTTTAATACAGTTTCTTTTCTACTGTTAAAATCACCTGCTCTCTCTCTCAAGGTCACAACATGCCATTCCCTTTCTGCTGCAAGTGCATGTGCATATCTTTATACTGGCACACTGGCAAACAGCTGTGTGCCAGTGTGTGTTTCTGTGTTGAAGGGGGCAAATATGAGCCTCTCCCTGAATCCCAGAGTGAGACCGGGGGCGACATGGTTGCCATGCCCGTCAAAGTGACTGATTACTCGTGGCAAGAGAAGGTCCTCAGACTGGGAAAGGCAGTGGGGTGGATATTTACAGATTTCACAGGCAACTGACCAAAAGGAATTCATTATCTCAGACAAATGATGAGGTGTGTAAAAGGAGGATTATAGGCGATGATGATGCAGAAAAAGCAGGGGTGAAAGCCTCTTTTTACATAATGCTTTCAAATCATTTTTTTAACCAAATGAGTTCAACTCTTCAAGGCTTCAGATTTATGTTAAGTCAGTATGGAACGTGACACAACCAACTGGAAACGGAAAAGCAGTACAAGCAATAACACCTCGTATGTGTTATTTAATGATGGGGAAGGGCAGGGAAAAAAAATGATCCATTTAGTTCAGTCAACTTGCTAAGATCTACCTAGTCTGTTTACATTTCCCACAGAATATGGGGTTTCGTAGCTGCCTCTATTAAAAACCACACTGACAAGTTGCGACCTCTCATTAGTTTTTTTTTTCCTGCAGGTAACCGTCACAACCACAGAGCAGGCTCACACCTAAAAGGAGAACAACAGATATCAACACTGCAAATGGGAAAAGAAAATATTATAACAAAAAGAATCTCCTGTAATTGGCCACCGGGCTGCTCAGACGTAGGTTCGATGAATAAAAGATTCTACTGACATTTATCTATTTTAAAAGTTTAGCAACTGTTAGCTTTAACTTGCTTTTCCTGTGTGACATGTCACTACCTGAATCCCAAAGAGTTTATCTGAGTGTGAGGTAAGGTAGAATACAGGTTAGGCAACTTTCAAGGGCAGATAAGGTGGCGAGTGAAACACAATCCTCTCAAGTCCTATGGGAAATTATTCATGACTGATGGTTACTCAGTCACTGATTTTGATTTAACCAAGGTTTTTGTTTTGTAATCAATCAACCCTGCTGTGAGTTTGCTTATAAGACTGAGCTTGAGTAACGCACAATGACAACTCCGGGCTTTCCCTCCGCTCGGCCTGTTTTTCTCCTCCTGTCATTTTCGTTCACTCACTCAACCTGTCTGGATAGCCTGATGCTGTGTACAGTATGGGGGTGGGATAGAAAGAGACAGAGGAAACTCACACTCCACATCGGTAATCACAGAACTGTATATTCATTTACTGACCTGAGATAGGCGCTGCTCGAGGAAGCATCTGTATTTCAATTTTGTCTTGACATATGATACAGAGGCACCGCAAAGCATCTACTGGAAGCTTGATATTATCAGTATAAGGGTTTCGAAGTGCAGGCAAGACTTTTTTAAATTTACTCTAACAGATCTAGCTACAGTGATAATATTACTTTTATTACCCACAAAGAGTGGATGGACAGACACCAAACCTTCACTTACATTGCTTCTCGAGCTGTAAAAAAAGAAACAATTCTCTGTATGGGAAATTCTAAATAATGACGGTGACTTTTCAGAGCGCTCATCTCCACTCTCTTTCTTCAATTTTCTGTCCTCTTTTCTCCCAGCTCTCATTTGTCTCCCTTATAGCAGCTGTTGCTAGGCAACAGCTCACACCCACATACCCATATTAATACTTATAGCATCACAAGACAGTCAATGAAAATACTTAATATAAAAATAATGCAATACTTCCCCTTCAACCAGTAATTGTAAGGTGATTTACACGAAAAATGATTTTAGTTATAAAAATGGAAACCACAAGCATGATAACCTCCATGAACCATGAACATGGACAAGCTGAAAATTAAACCAGTGGATGCAAACATTGGAAACCATCGTGCTTTATGACAAAATTGGATTACAACCATTTAGTACCAACAACATATAGGCAGGTGCATAGGTGTCATCTGAGCTTTTGTTCTAAAAAGGAATGAAAGCAGCAGGTGAGTGCTGAATAAAAAGCAGAGCAGTGAGTTCAGTAAACAGAAACGTTGGGGAAGAGAATGAACAAAACGTCAGAGACGCTCGGGCATACCTTAAACATTCCTTCATGCTCACCCAATCGTACATACACGCATGCAGCACCGGCGCAAGTTAAGACCTGCAGTGAGAGGGTGTGTGTGAGCTGTTTCAGCACCATGTGCGGGAAGACAGACCCAACTGTCTTTAATGTACTTGGCAACAATCCCACAACACTCATGCCAGACCTGATCCCATGTTTAAATAAATGTTTAATTTTCAGGCTGTTAACCTTGAAATGAGCCAACAACACATTGTCTTAATTAAAACTTTTTAACAGTCAGGCGATTGCCTTTGGACCATGTGTCCTCAAGATTATTGCCTCTGTCTTTGTTGTCACTGCCATCACATTCACCTTCAAACTTTTATAGGCAAGATTTTGTTACATTAATTTTCACTAGGCTGTGTTTTTCAGCAGTTCTTTCTTTGCAAGTATCACTATCATTTTCTGCAGGAAATAGTATCTGTGTTTAAATGAGCATAAGTGTCCTGAGCCCTGTTCTTCTGGCTAACATGCTGTTATCGGGCCAGAAATAATCATGTAAATTCTCATTGGATTGGTTTGTTAATCTTGGACGGAGTTATTTGGAATAACAGTGCACTCTTACTTTGAAATAAATGCAAAATGAGCAGCAAAACAAACCAGCCAAAAAGAAAAATTTGATGAGAAACAATGTAATGATGACCTACATGCTGAACAAAATGACATCATTAAATGGTCACAAGAAGGTGAAGCTATCATCAAAATTCAACAGAGTGCCCACGCAGTCAGAAACCAAGCTCAGGACATGTCTGCCCTGACAGATGTTCAAAAACCTGGATAATATTACATGAAAAACAAGGTCTTTCACGCTCCATGTAAACATCATATCCCAACTATGATCAAAACTGGGATAAAACCCAAAACTGACAAACTAGTGTGCATGTCAATGTATTCAGTTGGAAAAGAATGATGCATTTTCATTGTTTTGAGAGCAGTTTTACAAATTGAAACCATCACAGCTATGTGTACAGTATGCAAAGGACACACTGACCATATTTATAATTATCACTTCTTTCTTTTTTTTAATCCCTGTGTTACGCAACATTTCAGTTTCCCGACTGCTTGTAAACGTGATCCAAGGAAAAGTCAGCTTCCTTTGTCAGTGGTGGAATTTTCCAAATAACAATCCTCATAAGATCATGGGAAAGTGAACCAGGCATCAAAAGGGAAGTGTGTGAATGTGCGCTCCTTCTCTGTCTCTTCCTGTGACCTTCCGCCTCGGCCATCCATCATCACCCGAGGAGGGATTTGAGCAGCAAACTGAATGCCTGTCTCACTCAGTCTCTTCCTTGTTTGCCACTGTCTATCTGTTAATCTGTGAACATACATAATGCTCAGCAAGCAAGATGGGTTCTGTGTAAGAAAGAAGGATGCAACAAGATGACAAACAAGACAGCAAACACACAACCGGCACTGAAACAGAGAAGCCCATCTTTGTCTATAAACAGAACATACTCACGTTCTATTCCCTCTAAGTCACACACTGAACACATATCTGCTGCCTGTCCAACTGGCCTAATTAACAAGGGATCCCTGGCCTAGATGTTGTTAAAATCTCCTCTGCTAGTTTCCCCATCAGCCCGCACAGGAGTGCAGCCAGACTGGCACGTGGACTGAGTGTGGCTACAACCCTCCAGCGGGCAGGCGAGGGACCAAACAGCTGGATCTGTGCCCGGGATAGGAGCTCCATCCCTGCAGAGAGAGTGTACTCCTACCCCTCCTGCCTCACGGTCAGCCTGGCCACTGCTGCTGCTGCTGCTGCTGCTTTCGCAAGGGCATCTCCTCTCCAGTCTGCTACCACAGAGACACGCTGGGAGACTGCAGGGCCTCCTCTACGAGCACACGAGAAGACTGCACCCAACCTTAATACCATGCTGCAACACTCACTCACACACACACACACAGGAGGATCCCCTGAGACACCCTCAGTGAATGAAAGACTGCTCTTTACTACAGGGTTAATCGAAGCATGACATCAGGACTAAAAAAAACATTTAAAAATTTTACACTCATGCAAAATGGATCCTCACTGTACGAGTCAACGAATGTTCCTCCTCTCCAATGCACTGTGCTAACGTTACAAGCCACATTTTTTTAAAAATCACACTGGAACCACCTACACAAGCATGACTTCCAGTAAATGTATCATCATGCCACTACGCGTTTTAATAATCAACCAAATGGTGACATTAACGATTATAAGTAACACGACTGATGATCGAGGAAAAATAATTAAAAATTAAATAAACGGAGTGAAAATCACCATCCTGTTGTTGAGCACATGGGTGAATTCAGACATTGAACACACTCATCTTGTACCATTTACCCTGTTGATGTCACCGCAGATTCTGCATGAGAAGAAGCGTTCAGCCCCCGCGTAAAAAAAAATCATGCGTAAAATAAGGTGTGCCATTTTTGCGCACCGCTGTGATGTGTGTGAGAGGAGCAGCCTTACCTGAATCGGGGTGAATCTTTTATACATTCTTCAAAGTCCACCGTCATTTTTGCGTTTCCTCGTGTATTCCAACGTCAGTCCACCAATGTCATTGCCCGCAGCGGGATGTCGCTTGAACCTTGCGGATAGTGGCTGGTACACCCCGGACACGCAGCGGTCTGTCGCCTCTCTCCCGGTGGCACCGTGACACGAAATGCGAGCTCACTGCTCGGCGGGCAGATTTTACTATTACACTGCTGCCGCTGCTGCGAGACAGGCGGGAGGCGTAGCTGCAACGTGGAGACTGAAAGAGGAGAGGAGAGCGCCGACTACTTGTACAACCTGCTCTAACAACTCTGGAGAAACGAGAGGAATCATGGGAGGAGGCAAATCTCCAATGATATCTAACTACATAGATCGTTTCCTCTTATAAAGTTAATTCCACTAAAATAACACCAGTAGAAAATCGTCTTGTGGCAAAATTCTAAAAGCAAATAATTTATGACAGTTTTTTTTAAAGTATCATCTCCATATCCGTTTAGAGATTTACGGAAAAATATTGAAATAAAAAATGAATCCTTGAATCCTTTACTTTAATCGAGGAAATCAGATGCTGTCTATTGTTGCTTACAGTAATGACGGCTATTCAATGTAATTCGCAGGTTTAACCCGAACCCTGACAGAATCGGAATCATTTCAGGAGTCTGCTGTCCTTGTCTCTTGTCTTTTTCACGTTGATCTTTAACTGGTCTGTGTCCTGTGTTGACTGTCTTTAGTCCGCTCGCAGCTTTCCCATCTCCGCTAAATTATACTCTCACTGGCTGCAATGATTTTCGAGGAAGATGGGTTTGGGGACTGGTCACTTGTAGACGACGGCACACACCCCCTCTGTAGATGATGACGCAAACAAAAGGGGACCGAGAGACGAATTCTATATTCAATAGCTATAGCTACATATGAACGTTTGTAGTTCATCTACAGTGGGTAGGTAGTACAGTACTTGTTTTATCGAGAGAATATTGAGAATAAAATTCTGCCTGGAATGATGCACTCACCGTCGCTCTCATTACTGAAAGTGGTCGTGGTGATGGTAGTGGTGTGTGTGGGTGTGTGTGTGTGTGTGTGGGGGGGGTGTCTCTACCACGCTTCCGGACTACAAATCCAACAGTAAGCTCACCAGGAAACACCATAAACCATAAAAACCAAGCTAGCAATTATTATGTACGCAGATCGTTCAACTCGTCAGTCTAAATTTTGGTGATCCTCTGACATGACGAGTCGATTAATCTTAAAGAAGGAGGACAGTCAAATAAGTGTCAGAAGTATAGACTGTGACTTCACAGCATAAATGCCTTAATAACCTAATAACCTAATAACCTGGGGCTCCCTTTTGGCCCAGGGTTTAAGCTGTTGAACTTAAACTGCAGTTTTCCTAGTTCACACCAGGCCAGGGACCTTTGTTGTATGTCATTCTCTGAGCAGGCTGAAATAAGGAGGCAGAACAGTGTGTGTGTGTGTGTGTGTGTGTGTGTGTGTGTGTGTGTGAGAGAGTGTGTGTGTGTGTGTGTGTGTGTGTGTGTGTGTGTGTGTGTGTGTGTGTGTGTGTGTGTGTGTGTGTGTGTGTGTGTGTGTGTGAGAGAGAGAGAGAGAGTGTGTGTGTGTGTGTGTGTGTGTGGAGAGAGAGAGAGAGAGTGTGTGTGTGTGTGTGTGTGTGTGTGTGTGTGTGTGAGAGAGAGAGAGAGTGTGTGTGTGTGTGTGTGTGTGTATGTATGTATGTATGCATTGCCCCTAATTGTTTGGTTGTCATATCCATGTTATTCATGGTCAGTTATCAACAGCTTTGCTAACAAACCTAAGGATGGCTGTTCTTAATTTGTTTAACTACCATGTAAAGGGAAATAAATTAATAAATTTAAAAAGTAATGGTCAACAGAAAAGACAACTCTGCAACTAACTGGTCTACAGACTTTGACATGAGGCAGAAGTGGACTTTCCAAACACAGATATTGGTCAGCTCTTTCCTATGCCACATGGAACTTATGACACTGCAGTGGGAACACTGCTGTTGAAGAGATGAAGGGATGAAGAGAGTCACAGTCAGTGAGGGAGAGAGAGAGAGGAGGTAAGGGGAGCTCCCATCATCCTACTAATCCCTGAACCTGCAGAGAGCAGGTTAGAAAGGAGGACCCCTGCTCTGCATTTTGGTCTAAAAGCATCTGTTAATACACACACACACACACACACACACACACACACACACACACAGCTAGCTAAATGGGAACAACCCTCATGATTTGTGTGTGAAACCTGCTAAAGAATTAATCATATATACACACTTCTTGTTCCGTGTTATGACAGTATAGCACAGGAGGAGGACAAGGAGTTTTTGTGAAGGCAAAAATCAGAATAAACAGACTGCACACTGTAAGTAAGAAAAATCTTCTCTGTTTGGCCTGCACTTGTCTTTCTATGAAAATCGACCCCAACTAGCCTAAAAATGAACAGCCCTTTTCCCATAAGGGGAAAATGCTGAGTAGTAAAATGGTGCAACGCCAAACAAAGCCCTACTTCCCAAATGTGTGAGCCCATGCTTTGTACACTGCTTATGAAAATTTTATGTGTGTGTGTGTGTGTGTGTGTGTGGTTATGGGGCCAGGCGAAGGCTGTCACTTCACATTGGAGCAAGTGCTGGAGGCAGACGCAAGGGTTTTCTCTGCCACGTGTCACACCCAATCTCCTCCCCTGGAAACATAACCTAGTTTTTCTGACTCACACACACACTTAGTGAGCACATGTATGTGCAGTCCTACATGTTGTGTGTGAATTTGATCTTTATAGTTCCACATACTACGGGATGCTTACATGCCCCTACCACGTTCTGTAACACGCAAAAACACAAACACACACACATGCATGACTGCATACTCTGTGTGCGGGCACAGGCACATGTGGATGAACACAACAGGGTGCTCGTGTGCTTTGTGCAGTGACAATCAAACTGGCACCGCTGGCTGCAGCTCTTTGTTCTTTCACTTTACAGATGTGTGCATTGAAGGTTTCCCACCTGCTACTGTATTGACCCGTCGAAGAGACAGTGTCAAATTCCCTTTTTCTGTGAGCTGTGACAATGTGAAGAATAATAATGAAACCAGACATTATTTTTCTTTAAATTTGGGCATACTATGTTAACAAAGACTGGCACCAGAGCAACTGGAATCCTCACTCAGTCTCAGTAATCACAAGAGCTGGAAACCACAAAAAGTCAAAATATATTAAAATTCTTTTTGTTGAAATTCTCAGTAAATCTCTGATGTTTTATTACCTAACACAACTTGGCTTATTGTTTCAGCAGCACAAAATAGATTGTATGAAGAGAGATTCAAGTTCTTTGATCAGAACTTATTCAGTTCAAATCATAAACACTCATTAATGGATCCATGCTGACTGATTTATTCATTAATGGAAAATCTTTCTGAGTGAATTATTATTGTGTGTGCAAAGATACACAGGAAGGGTCCAGTGTTGTGCCATTGCCCTGCTGGAGTCACATCAAAGAGCCTCGGCCCCTCAGTCTGTTGTGATGCTTACTGTGTGAACAAAAGCGCTTGGTGCTTCAGGGCTCTTGGCAGCCAGTTTCGCACTTTAACAATGGATGCTGCCTTTTTATAAAAAGTTGCAACTTTGGCACTTTGGGCAATGACGTTTTTCTTTGCTGGCAGTACAAAATGTGAGTATTAACATCACCTTTGTCTGGAGAATATTTCGGTCTGTTTGAAACATGGCATGTTGTTGAGTTTTTGTCTAAATAGCTCCCAGACTTTAACTTTAATGCTATGTGTAAATGTGTAACATTAATTATGTCATTTTTTTACACCCATGCGGGATAGCAAGACACTTTCATGCAGTGTTAGCTGCATGTTGTATTAATGCGTACTATAAATATGAGATTACTGTTCATCACAGTTTTAGATATAGAGTTTAAAGCTGTTAAGGGCTTTTTTTTCACTTTTCCAGGGTCACCTGTGCCCACTGTGTGCCTGAGGAGTTCTCTGCCTGTTTTAATGCTAAGTCTCGTACCTATGTCTACAGGATAACCCTGGGAATCCCTCACCAGTCTCTACTTCCCCGCCCAGACCAAGATCTGTGCTGGAACCTCGGCAGCATGTTATGTTATCTGTCCCTCTCTTCATTCTTTCATCTGTCTGATTCGGATGATTTCCCATTCAAGATAAAAATTGAGGCTTGACTCAAGCGCAGTCTAACACGTGGGTCCGCATATGCACAGACACACACACACACACATACTAGCACATACCCGCAATAAGCTCATGCCAAGCCTTGCAGAAACAATGGAACGTTAAACACATGAATAATCCACACGTGCCACAGCGGAACAGCAAATTAGGGCCAGGCAAACAAACTGTTTTATCTGAGTCGACATCCCTAAAAAAACAAATTGGAGTGACGGAGAGAAAGGGACGGGGATGATTATGGACAGAGTATAAAAGGGGAAAGAGATATTTGCACAATGTTCTTTTAGCTGTGGATGGACTAGAGGGAGTGCAAAGAAACATTTCAGAGTGCGTACATATGAGCATTTGTCTGCTCTTCCCTCCACTTTTTTGGGGGAAAAGTAGGGCAAGATAAGCTGCAGGCTTATACACATGCAGAACAACACCCACGCACGTAGCCCTGCTTGTGTGTGTGTTTTTTTATTCTCCCTCTCTCTTTCCCTCTCCCTCATTTCTCTCTCTCCCTCTCCCTCATTTCTCTTCTCTGGCGTCTGTGCTTCGTTATCCCTCTCTCATTTCCAGCATCCATCTCTTCCTTCCACCCCTGAGCATCTCTGCCCCAGCAGCCTCTCTCCGGTCTCTCTTTGATCTGCCTCTTGTTCCTCATCACACCCCCTCCATCTTTCCCACTGCAAAAAATTTTAATCTCCCTAATTCAGTCCTGAAAACTCACATTTAGAGGAATGCAGTAATCTGACTCTCAAACAGCTGAGGTCCTCAATGGCAAGAGGGAAACCTACTTATTTTTCAAGCAACAAGACAAACAGTTTACAGTGATGCTATCGGTTCTGTGAGGTTCTACTTACAGGCAGAGAAGTGCTTTGCAATAAATCTCAACATGCTCATAATTACAAGGCCAATTAATAAATATAAAACTTAATGACAATTATTGGAAAATTGTAAAATTCAAATTAATTAAAAGCAGAACAAGGCTAAGGCTAACCATGTTAACAGCCCTGTGTGGCCATATTGTGGCTGTGCTGTGAGCAAAGCCAACACTACTGCCAACAATGTTTATTTATGCTAACTCATGCTAACGCATGTAGTAATGATATTGCTATTATGCAGATGTTTAGCTGTCTAATGTTCACCATATTTAGCATACTAACATGCTAACATTTCATAATTAGCGCTGAAGACAAAGCAAAGCCAAGGATGTTTTCAGCATCATTAGTTTTTCAGCTATTTGCTCATTAACAAACAATTAATTTAAAATTGAGTCTTGAATATATGAATATTAGCAAGAAATTCTATTACTGCCTCAGCATAGGATAAGAACAACTTTTTCTGAACATCTCTTTCATGTTTCATCTTAACACAAGAACAGATGAGCTGTTATTTTTTGCAGTGCTCAACCACATCTTCATTCATGGTGAATTCTCTCTTCAGGATTTTAAATTACTGCTTTGAGATTTTAATTAGTGAGTCACTCAGCACACTCCTCTATGTCCCTGCAGTCTCCCTCGCTCCCTCTCTCTCTTCATCTGTCAGATCATATTTAAGCAGCGACAGAAGAATGAGTCTGGCTCTTTCCCTCAAATGAGCTGGTCATAGCCATTGCTCTGCTCTTTCATGTGGCAGTTTCATTATGTTTAAATTAAATGTATATATAAGGAGGCTTGAAACCAGTTGTACCTACATTACATCCCAGCTTCCTGACAACAAGGAACCTGTTGATTTAAAGTGTCTATTGATTTTAGCAATCTGTTGTTAATGTTTTTCATGATCGCTTAATAAAATAAATTCTTCTCACGTCTGTCGTCAGGGAGCTAGATGTTGGAGCCCTGTGTTAGGCCACTGCCCAGCTGGTTGGGACTCACAACTTCAGTAGCTTCAAACCTAAGCAGGGTTTTTCATGCAGGACTTTCAGGCAGGACTCCTAATCAACCAAAAGATTGGAATACTTCTACCTCCACTGTTGATGAGAGTGAACTTAAACAGTAAAGTTGCAGGCCACACAACAAAAACAGGGAGCTGAAAGATAGTAAAATGTTATGTCTAGCTAGCTGAGGGGAACTGCTGAAATAGATGATAATTCTCTGTGAGTGCGTCACTGCGAGCAAATTTACATTACTCAATCAGTTCAACCATTGTTAATATATTTATTAGTGCAGCTTCAAGATGAAACAATGAGAATATTGTACAACATTTCATTAAAAATTTTGAGAAATTAGCTTTCTTACTGATGTTGAATAACAAAGTCATTATCATTATAATTTTTACTCTGAGCAGCATCAGTGTGACTTATTGCTGGGCCAAAAGTGGAATGAAGAGTGGAAAAAAACAAAGAAATTATACATGTTCTTTTCCATCCCCAAAACAGATAATCTTCGTCTTTCTCAATCTTGCGTCAGCTGCCGGTCGAACAGTTGGCCAAAGTTTTGAATCATTTACAGTTACTTCACTCAGCCAACTCTGCTTTTACAGCTGAGAAAATCTCCCTGTCAAGCTTCAGTCGGACTCAGCAATGTGCCTGATGTGATATTTAGGTGAATAATGGGTCGAACAGACTCAAATTCACTCTTTTCCAAATGAAGTGTTGACAAACTGCAGTTTCTCAGCACTGAATCATCTCCAGTATGGAACATCTTGACTTTTACTTACTACAATTATACACATCACTGCAAAATATGTTTTAACCACCACAGCAACAGATGCATCATGAGAAATACTTGCAATTGTAGGACAACTGACTCATGCTATCTGACAAGTAAACCCATGTGTGAACTACTGTGCTGTGTGTGACTGCAGGTTTGAATATGCTATAGCTATATAGAGAGTTGAATATTCAGTAAGGATCAAATATAGTTTCAGGGCAAATTAATTCAATTTCATAATATTACATTCAGTTTCAAGTTTATTGAAATTCAGGTCCAAACTAATAAAGTCAATTTGAAATGATGCACTGACTTAGTTTTTCAATGCAGTTGTTGAAGTTGAGCAATTCAAATAAAAACGATTCAAATTCTGAATCCAGTGACACACAAATGGTATTTCTGCCCATGTTGTGTTAACTGCCATTCCCATGTTAAGAAATTTGTTGGAGAAGACACACAAACACAGATGCACGTGAGTGAATATGCAACATGAGCCACAGCCTTTCTCCAGCCTAATGTAAAGACATTGTCCCTCCCCAGAGTCCATGAACCAACGGCCCTGCTCTATAAATCTGTCTCTGCACTCTTACATGTCAAATGTAATCACACAGCAAGCACTGAGTCAAATTTGCATTTGACCTAATTTTTCCAGGGTGCCTGTTTGCTCAGTTCACTCTTTTCTCCCCAAAATTTAAGTCAGTCAGTTTTTTTTCCTGTTGCAACATTACTGAAAAAACAAACATCAGTTAAAAGAAAAAATGAATGTCAAATTGCAAAAACAACACAAAAAAACCAGAATCATATTTTCTATGGAATTGCACATAATCCTGTTGGGCCTAAGCTGCAGTGGCGTATTCAGCTTGTGACATTTAAACAAATCTTTGCATGAGGAGAGTCCCGGGCTCTATCTGATGTCTGGCATAAAAATGAATGTCACATCAGCCTCCAACTCTGTCCACACATTGGGGGATGCATTGAAAAGCGTAACAAAAGAGAGATAAAGCAGTGACACATAACAGACATGAGACAGGAGCCTTTTTCAAATAAGAACAAAGTGCTAGGTTTGTGAGGTCCAGGGAAATACACATTTAAAGAAGCATTATGATTTATTTTTTTATCATTTCATTTTTTTTTCTCACAGAGAATTAAATCACTAGGTGTCACTCTGATCCACACTAATACAGTGAATGAATAACTCTGTATTACATTTGACAACCATTCAAAACATTTTTTTGCTTGTGCAGTGTTGCACTTAACCCCTGTGGCAATATTTAACCTTTCTGTAGCATCACACATTCAGTCAGTGATGCCAAGAGGACTCGTTGTGGATATGCCTTAAAGTCCATGTGCACCTTTCATCCAGTGTGCAGACAACACTAAGCTATGATTTTAAATGACTAGGTCTATTAGTAGATACACATCTGGTTTGTAAATATCCATTTGTGAGAGTTTAACACTCAGTTTTGTTTCTTTTCCAGGGACATCCTTCCATCTCGAAGATCTTTTCTCTACAGACAGGTGCAGTCCCTTTAAATGTCTTCAGTTGATTAAAAATGTCTGATATTTTTCTGTTCATGTGCGTGTGTCATTGTGTTGCAGTTCATTGTGAGTAGGCATTGCCATCTACTGGTGAGGACTGAAAACTCTGGATCATAAATAAGATCAAATATGTCTGACCCATTTCCCCCCCGATGTTGTGGCTTTGGCTCCATGGTCCAGGTGCGGAAGATGAAAGGGGCCCTGGTGGCAGATGGCCAGGGGCAACTCAGGACTCTTGCTCCTTCCCACAAAGGTGAGGAGACTTGAGACCAACTTTGGTAGGTGGGTTAAAGGTCAGATTAAATCAAATCCACAACCTACCTAATGTACCTTTTTTCTTTGCCCCCTTAGACCTGCAGCTTTCACAGCAGGCATCAGAGGAGCAAATAAAACATTAGACTACATGCAGATGGACATCTATATGTTCTTTTAATTCAACAAATTAAGAAGACATAACTGTGTCCAGAATGCAGCTCAGCTACAGAATACCGCACACCTTGAACCTATCATTGTCTACACATGACCTTCAGGCTACAACAGACTTGCTTTAAGCCTGGTTAGGCAGCATTACCCCTATGTATACAGGTGTGAACTGGGTTTTGCAGGTTCTCACAATTATCAAACAAGATATACAACATGTGGAGAAGTGTTAAGTTCTATAGCCAGAACTGCTTTGTGAGTCCATGGCTCTCGTACAGTGGTATTACATTATGGATCAACAAAGTGCACACACTCTCACTGATAATGTATACATCCAGATGTCCAAATAAAACTGCATACACGGCTTCTTTACACCCCCCAAAAAGTCGTCAAGGACCATGCTCGTGGATTCTCAGCACACTCGCTTCTAATTTGGCTGCATCTGCTCACCGAGTTGAGTGATTTTTTTTTTAGCAAGTTGTCTATAAAGTCCATAAACAGTCCATTAAAACCAGACTGCCGCCGGCATTCTTCTCTGCTGCCGGCGGGAGCCAGATGAGGTTTGTTGAAGGTTCAGACCGACCATTCACTGCCCTTGACGTTCCAGTGCATTGACTGAATACACCAGACATCACACCGTATCCTTTGCCCAGTCACCCACTGATGCAAGGTTAACCAATATAGGCTCACCAAAGTCGAAGTGCTGCGTCTGTCAAAGCTGAACCTCATGAGGAATGTTTCTTTTTTCTTTTTTTTGCACTTCTTAGAAGTGACAAACTGTCAAGAATTCAGTCACACTATTTCTTTAACCTAAAATTTTTTAAAATATGTACACAAGTACATGTTTTCTATCCATGCAACCATGTTGGAACAACACAGTGAATCTGATTGGCATAGGTCCTCTGGTCCTCAAGTCAATTCAGCATTTGGTTTCAAGAAGATAATTCACACATCCTAAAGACGCTCAGAATTCAATATATAATCAAAATTTCAAGTGTTAGTCAGAATATCAAGCCCAATGTCTTAGAATATCAATAACAAAATCATATGTATATATAATGCACTTGAGGAAGGCATTGCGTATTTTTCTAAACTCACAATCCATAGTAACAGCACAGTCTGGGTGAAGAATGTGGCTGAGCTTAACTCGAACTTGGAGACCCTGATTGAGAAGATTGTTTGGGACAGTGAGACACAAAGGGAAGCTGATCACATCAGACCTTAATGGCCACATTTTGCAGTTAAAATGAGGTTTCACACGAGACAGATGAAAGGGGGGAAATGAAAGAAGACTAATGATTAATGCTCAGCATTTGACGCCAAGCCTGCCCTGATAATGGCTGTAAAAGTTTTTAATAAAATGACATAAAAAAAAAAACACACACACACACACACGTGTAAGATGTGTGGTTGGCTGATGAATGATCACTGGTTAGACACAAAACACCTAAATGTCCATGACTCGGAGTTAGTAGTGTACTATCACTCTGGGCAGCCATTTTTTTTGGCATTCGACTACACACCCTGATGCTAAAGCTGAGGTTAATTCAGGATTAATTTGTGTCACATGAATACAAGTTGATAGTATTTGCTAATAGCTATCACAGGTTGATAAGTTTGCATAGACCCTTGAAACCCAAACATCGCCACCTCAATAACATCATCTTAATGATTAAACTACCACTCAGCGCAGCATACCCAACTTCACTCTTTGTACTGGTTTTTAGTAGATATAACAAAGCACAGTAGAAGCTGTAATTGCTAACATGATATAGTTACATTCAGTTACACTTTTTTTCTTTATAATTAAAGAAAACTCTGTGGCACATAGAAATGGTTATTTCTCTGTTGGGGTTTTTGTGAATCTCTTTTATCGGAACAGCTTGTATCATGCCACCACTACAGCCAACACTAAAAAAAGTGTTGTTTTTTTTTTTTTAAATCCACGTGTGTTCTGTAAAACACTAGACTATGCCTGCTTCTGCAGCATCACGATACACAGCAATAAACTCATAGACTTTATTGAAAGGAGTACAAAGAGTGTAATGGGGTATGTTCCAGAGACTTACAAAACACTTGTCTGAGAGGCGACATATCCACGTGTAAACATATGCTGTGTTTGTGGTTTTCGTCTTTCCTCCGACGGCTAAAAAAATAAAAGCATAAAACACTGTAGGAGCGTACAGTCCTTGGAGAGCGAAGACGGGAAGGGGAGTCGGGTCGGCGTCCTTCATGCGATCGCGCCCTTCTGTTTAGCTGGCAATTTTTTCAATTTCATCCAGATCATCTGTGTCTAGTTTTTCAATTTTTTTATCTGTTGAGGCAGAGACCATAGAACACAGAGGGGCACATTTAGAGGGTTGACATGTGGAGGATAAGCAACCTGACAAGCACCATCACCCCAAAATAAATGAATGTTTTAAAGCAAAGAACAATACATATGGAGACAGTGTATATTCACCCAATCGATTTGATCCTTGTGTCAGCCTGTTTGTATGTATGAGAAAGAAAGGACGGCGTCGCCGCTGTCACACTTACTGAAATGCTCCTGGATCCTGTTGAGGATGTTCATGCTCATCTTGCTGTCCACCATGTTGATGGCCAGTCCCCTTTTGCCAAATCGACCTGTGCGGCCAATCCTGTGCAAGTAAGTCTCGTTGTCGGGGTTGCCGTCCTTGTCCACTGGCAGGTCAAAGTTGATCACCACGGAAACCTGCTCGACATCGATGCCTGAATGTAAGACAAGCAGAGCGAGAAATATTCGGTCAACAATCCCACATGCAAGCAGTTTTTCCAGAAGTAAATTCCAGAAGAAAATTGTGAAATCATTTCTCTCAGGTGTGAAGAAATGACTAAATATGACAAATGCACTTCAAACAGCTTGATATAAGTTGATAACATTGTGTTCTTTCCTTTCTGGTAAGACATGGTCTTTACCTCGAGCACAAACGTTTGTAGTAACCAGGACCTTCTCCTTGCCGTCTCGGAAGCGTTCGATGACAGCGGCCCTCTGCTCCACCTGCATTTCTCCGCTGAGCAGCGCCACCTGGTGGCCTTCTCTGGACAGCTCCCCCGCCAACCAGCCTGCCGTCTTCCTCGTCTGGAGCGCACAGAGAGAAAAAAGTGTGCTGTAGCTACTCCTGCAGCCAACCAGGTGCTTTTGCAGCAAATATGACAGCACAAATTGGCAACAGCAGCTGATTTACAGGAAGAGCCGGAAGGTTAAAGCACCCTGATGAAGTCCGTGTCAAAAGAGAGCAGGCTAGTGTTGCCAAGTTTTTTTCCTCACACTTGGATCTCACAGAGAAAAAAGTACAAAGCTGGAAAGAGAGCAGGTAAAGAAAATATTTTCTTTTCTTTGTTTCAAAATTACACTTGGAATTACCTCCTCGTGGTTGTGTGCCTCTTCCAACCTGTAAAGTTGCTGTTTATACCCATTTCTTTCCAGGCTCATAATACAATTACTGAAGACTTTGAAGGAATGGAGTAAATGGTATAGGGTGTATTTTATGATAATTGGTGTATAAGTTCATGAGTTACCATTGACCACAAACATAAAATCAGCTCATCCATGAGTCAAAGGCTTTTACTGAGACAGACGCATAAACGCTCCACTTATACAAATGACAACAAGAAACACAACGCGTCTCCACTGGCAGCTGTTAATAGAATAAACAGACAAAAGTCTATGTAACTCACATGGCAGAAGATCATGGCCTGGGCGATGGTGATGGCTCCGTAGATGTTACACAGGGCTTGGAACTTCTCCTCCTTGCAGTTGCAGAGCACGTAGTACTGTTTGATAGTATCCAACGTCTCCTCCTCCCTCTTCAGCTTAATGATGTTGGGGTCGGGCACGATACGCTGGGCGAAGTTCCACACCGATTCTTCAAATGTTGCAGAGAACAGCAACATTTGGCAGTTTTTAGGCAGCATCCTGCACGGCAGCGGAGAGGGGAGTGAAAGGTCAGAAAGTCAAAAAGGGTAAAAGTTGAAATTCAAGGCTGTACATCCCGGAAAGCAAAGCTTCACAAAATGTGTTTACAAGATAGACTTTGCATTGTACTGATGTGAAAAGATGAACGACAAGCTTTTCATGGTGTCAGGACAGGATGATCTTGCACAGCACTCATGACCGCCTGACTTCTCTCGAGACGTTTTCAAGCTTTTCACAAATGTGTATTTTTATGTCCAAATAATTTCAACTGACCTCTGGATGCGGATACTCTGGTCCTGGTGACCCTGCGTGGCGATCATGACGTCGGCCTCGTCCAGCACAAACACCTTGATTTTCTTGGGGTCTATGAACTTGAACTTACTGCACCAGTCTAACATGGTACCAGGCGTGCCAATAACTATCTGTTCCTGCAGCTTCATGCCCCGCTGCACTGGAACAATCACAAGAAACACAAGAGCTCATCAAAATACAAGGCAATCTTTCGGGTGAATGCATGTCAAGAGCAACAGGGGAATCTATGCACTGTAAAAAGCAGAGAAGCCTTACATTTATTTCCTCTGATGGCGTAGACTAGTTTGACCTCAGGATAGTTTTTGCCCATCTGCTCGATCACTTTACCAGTCTGAAGTGCCAGTTCGTAGGTGGGAGACACACACAGGCACTGATGGAGAGAAAGGAGGGAGATAAATGTTCTGGTCTTTTAGATCATCATCTGAATTTTCTTAGTATCAAATAATTATTATGAGAGAAAGAAGAGAGGACACAAGAAGAGCATCTAGGAGATTTTCTCCAAGTCACATATGTGAAATAAGAAAGATTTCTAGTAGATGATTTCTACAGTGAGGGATGTGAATACTAACCTGGGGATATCTGTTGTTGGGGTCTACATGGCTGAGCATGGCCAGGACAAAGGCAGCTGTTTTCCCTGTTCCCGACTGTGACTGGGCAATCAGATTCTGTGGACTAGAGGATAGGGGGAATTAGATCACAGGCAGTGGCAGTAAAATTGTTACTGGCTGTGGCACCACACAAGACATACTGCTGAATAGTGGTTTAAATGAATTTCAAAGGTTATATAGTACCATTTCTATTCCTAACCCTGAGACACATCATTTTTAAAGGACTTGCATACAGGGTAGAGGATACTCACGGTTCAGCCAGCATCATTGGTAAGGCAGTCTCCTGGATTTTAGATGGCCGGTTGAAGCCCATGCCGTACACGCCCTGAAGCAGTTGAGGTTTGCTGCACACAGGGTTAAATAATCAAATGTCACTCCTTCAGCAGACTGTACCTTTTTAAAAATGCTTCACCGATTTGTAGGATACACACATTTCAGTGTGGGTGCACACGCACACACTTAAAAGATCATCCAATAAAAAAAGGCTCTACACCATCTTTTTTCTAAATACCGTACATGCATGTGTCATAAATAATAAGTATGTCCTGTAAACAAATAATAATAAGGATCACTGATGCCCCCAAATGCTGCGGGGCGACAGGTGAGATGAACAGAAGATTTGCTTACAGTCGCAACTCCTCAAAAGACTTGACAGAGTAGAGCGGCGAGTTGGGATCCTTCTGAAGAACTTCCACTTGGTTGGTATTGTTGACAAGATTGTTCCGGATAAGCTTGTTCAACAGTGACTGTGCAGCTTTGTCATCTGGGAAATAATTGCAATAACTGTTACAGCCTCAAATGTCAGAAAGTTTCACCAGAGGAAGAACAAGTCACGTGGCACATAAATAATCAAGCGCCCACCTTTGTCATCCTCATCTGTTGCCTTGTTCTCTCCTTCACCTTCTGACTTTGCAGCTGCACTGCTGGAATCTGACGCGTTTGCAACGGTACCTGTAATGTTTAAAAATATAATCACTGCGCTATAAACTGTTTTAGGACTACCGTTTTCTGACAATTTAATCTTGCACCTGATCCAGCAGAACGCACTTACCATTTTCTTCTAGTTTCTCTTTTATTTGAAGGTTACCGATCTGAAAGGAGGAAAATCGCAAAGTTTACAGAGTTGTCTGATGCTTGCCATTCCATGAGAATCAGTCCGCGCCACTGGTCATTAGACATGTGGAGTAAAAACTAGGACCGAGTTGGGACCACGGCACCTCCACTTGAGCTATTTTGGAGCCTCTTGCATCATTTACTCGTTAGCCAGCTAAGTGCTAAGGCTAGCAACTCGCTGAGCACGCAGCATCTCAGCTCGAGCTAACTTGCTTTAGCTCCAACGCAAAACCGTGACCACCCGGTAGTTTTGTTTATACGTACACGAAAGCATTACTGGGGCAAGACGCCACATGACCCAAACTATTCACCGCCAGCACTGTCGCTGTGCAAATCCTTAAATCGAAAATGATTTTGAGCGGTTGATTATCATTAAGATTGCACTGGAGCAGGCCAGAGCATCCCCTGAACAGGCTAACAACATATTAGCTCGTGTTGCGTAAGTTTCGTTTTACCGATTCCGCCGCAGCTTCTTGCTCGTCCACTGCCTGGGCCCAGGAGTCCGTAGCCATCGTAGGACAATTTCTTCTGCAATTATTATACCCCGGATAATTCAACAAGGAAAGCTCGCTCAGACTGCGGAGTCAGTAATGAGAAAGTAACTATTTCCCACAATGGCGTGCCAAAACCGATGCCAGGCACATGTGCAACGGCTCACATGTCCGGACAGAAACGCAAGTGCTACGAGATAACTGTTCCCATCCTAATTAAAGTTCCCTCTAGGTTTAAAGGAAGTAGGAATGAGTTTGTTGTTCAACATTTGGGTTTTAAGTCAATTTAATGAACTAAAAAAAAATCAATCGAATAAATTTGTTAAAATCCAGCAGAATTGATTATAAATTTCAGAAACATGACTGCTAAAACCTGTGGGTGGCGCTAAAACGTCTACCACAGAGTCACTTCTCTTAAATACTGCATATACCTGTCTGTGGAATAGTAAAATGTACACACACAAACACACAACAAAGGTCCTGCACTCCTGTACTTCTTTTTATTTATAATCCAAACAAGGGGCCTGGAAGTACAGAAGAGCAGGCAGGACTGGAATACCAAGCAGGTAACTGCCCCAAACCCCAATTTAACCCAGCTTCAAAAACACACATTTCAGTCAAGCAGTTTATGAAGAACCAAAAACCAAACTCCTTATTTCACCTAAACTTTCTGGAAGTATATCTTTTCTAAGCAGTCACTGAAGTCACTGCTTAAAGCCTATTTTAGGGTAATTTGATCATGTTTTCAGATAATAATCATTGTTGTTGTAAAATGACTACATCATTGACAGCCTTAAATTATTTTATTGAAATAATGAGAAGAAACCTCCAAATATGAAGACCCCCAAATTAAGAAACTCATGCACATGAACTCACGCATAAATTAACTAATTATTAACTAATTAACTAATTATCCTCCATCTTTAGACAGTAACAAGCAGTAGCCTACAGGGTGAGAGTAGCTGAATCCCATGATTTATGTGAAACAACAAATACAACAAATAATACAACCTAATAACCTAATAATAATACAATCTAAATGTATTGAAGGACAGTAGGATGAGTTTTTATACTCTGGTTTTGTAAGGATCAAAAACACAAGATATAACAAGTTAGTTAGTGGACTTTACAGGTGCTGGTAAGCTGTTTTTAAAAAAAATTTAATTAATTTTTTTACCTTTAGACAGAATTGGATATTACTTTGCAAACATGAGAGGGATATCAAGCTTCTCATTTCACTCTAGGCAAGAAAATGGAATAGTGTATTTCCCAAAATGTCAGGCAGTTTCTTTAAATGTGCACTGCAGAATGGAGAGTTCGGCCTTTCATCAGAAAAAGTCCAGCAGACCAAACTCTTCAGTCAGGATACATGTACTGTACCTCATTGCCTTGGCACAATTAAGTATCATGCTGCAATGAAGACAGGCAAGTTTTCTATCCAAGTTTGGTGCTTTAATGGAAACCAGGCTATGAACCAGAACAGGCCTCCACTAAGGACCATGGAAGAGCACTTGAGGTCACCTCTGGAGCCAGACTGCTGTGGCTGGCTGCTCCTTAATTGAATGCAGAATTGATTTCACACATTTCGACTGTTCCACTGGGATAGATAGATAGATGATGACAGTGGCTTTGGATTGTGCTGAAGGAGATTACATTGATCTTCGTTCTGCTGTCATCCAAAGGTCAACACCACTGCATGTGTGTGTGTTAGCCTGAATTTATCTTCATGTATGTGCACACATACGTTAGAGGGTATGTGTGTCAGCGTCTGAGAGACGATACAGGGAGTCCCTTAGATCGTCAGTTCAGAGACAAATTTGTCAAAGGCTTGAAAGAGCTGAGTTTATTGTTGCCTCCAATCAGCTGCCTTGCCTGAGGTAACCATGGCAACTGAAAGACTAAAAGTAAGGTTTGAGGTCTCCAGAGAATTTCTAAGAGAAAGAGAGAAGGACTTTGTATTGCCACATAAGGACTCATTTCAGGCACTGAATATGACAGAAAGCATATCAAAGTCGAGTGGTCACGGTTTTCTGTGTGAACATTCTGAAGAAAGATAAACACTCACAAATACAAAATGTAAGCTCACTCAAACACTACTCCATGCTCATACATACACCACAGTGTGTCACCATTTATGTAGACAATGTAACTCTCCTAAACTCTCTATGCATTTTTAGATACTTCAGGAGCTTGAACCTGCATGGAAATGAAAATGATATGTGTAATTAAAAAAAATACATTGTTAGATGATAATGTAAAGAGAAAAGGATAGGGGATGTAACACATCTGTTTCAAAAAATATTCATGAGTGAAATTTAATTTAATTTATTTTAACTTTCTTTTTGTTTTAACTTTGTTGTTAGCCAAGGAGCTATTTTGAGCACTATATATGAAAACTGGATATTATATTGATTTGATTGATTGAATTGCTTTTTGTTTTTGTTGGGAGACCCTACATGGACCATTTTTGCAGATTATCTGATCAATACAAGAAAAAATGTGTTTCATAGGCAACCTTGATTTTGTATGTCTCTGTTTCGTTTAGTCAAGACGTGATTAACTTTTTCCTTGTGTTTATTTTTTGCTTTTTTTCAAACTTTCTTTTGCAAAATATGCAATATATTTGGTATACATCAAGAATTTATGTTTCTTTGGAACATACTGTAAATGTCAAAAGCCGGAAGTCTTTTCTTCTATGTGTCTCATGTGTCATGTAATCCCTTGTGTGGTAAATCATTCCAATGGTAGGACACAGACATAAAATATTTATTCAGTCGTTCATTCAATCATTCATACACTGCCTCAAGGCAGTTTTGAACTGTGAAAGGGTAAACAAGCAATTCAGCAGTGGTCAGGTGTGCTTTTAGTTTGGAAGTAAATGTAAAAGTGTTGATTGTGTCAGATAATTATCACCTATGGTGAATTTTATTCTGAAGGCCCCCATAATAAAAAATAGGAATGAGTACTTAGAGAAAATTAATTATGGATCAATTCCCACCCTCTGTGATTGACCAACCACAAAAGATAGTTCAGATTAGATATAAAGTGAAATGTGATAGTGGAGCACAAATCATAAGGAAGAAGGAAAAGGGAGCCAATCCTTTTAATAGGGATTAAAAACCAGAGACATGAAGATGACATGAAGGCAAGTCAGAATTGAACAAAAGGTAGCAGCCTTAGGCAAGCTGGTGAAAATGAACCATAGGTGTCCTCAGTGCATCCTGGGACTGAGGAGCAGTTGGTTGTGCAGACAAGTGATGGGGACAGGTGAGGTGGGAACTGTGGTGATTGATGAGCAAGTTCAGAATGGCAGTTCTAAAAGACAAGGAGGTTTTGAAAAGCAGCATTAATCATGTCTGATTTTTCATGTCTGTTTTTTCTTTTCTTTTCCATTACCTTGCCTCAGGACTGTTGGATCTAACGCTGTATTCACTATATACTGGAAAATGTATCACATTCTTCCCCTAAATGCTCATCTATGCTCATCAACTAGTTTCTATCTTTGCCATTTGGAGATGGGCAGGTGTACAGTGGGTTTAAGGAAGCTTTGAGGAAGCTGAAAATAGCTGTCGGCTGTGGCAGAATATGAGAGAGAACCCCAAAATCTGAAAAGACATCTGAAGTTGTCACCTTGAGCTGTGGGAAATTAAAACCAGCATTTTCCACTATTTTCTGACATTTTATAGACAAAATGATTAACTGAGAAAATAATCAGCAGATTGAGCTATAATGAATATAATCATTGATAAATATGTTGCTATTAGCCTACACTCCTCCGAGAAGGCTTCCTCCAAGATTTTACAACCAGGCTTCAGGAGTTTGTTGCCATTCAGCCACAAGAACATTAGTTAGGTCCACTGATGTTAGTTGACAAGGCCTGGCTCCCAGTTGGTGTACGAGTTCATCCCAAACATGATGGATGGGGTTGAGGCCAGGGTTCTGTGCAGGCCAGGTAGTTTTACCTGACTCTGTGGACTGTGGTAGCATTTTAAAACAAGAGAGGACCTTCACCACAATGATGCCAAGTTGGATGCTGACTGCTGACTGTATAAAATATATTTGGTCTCATTCCCATTAATGCAGATTCCCATTACATGCTGTCTACATGCATCCTTCTGAAAGTGGTTACCGATGTGGTTCCATTATAAGACTATGGTGCTGCAACTAATGATTGCAAATCTGTGTGTTAGAACATGGGTCTCATTTGCTACAGGGGTAGCAACAGTCTCTCTCCTCCGGCTTGTTCTCTGTGTCTTTAACATGTCAGCATTCAGGTCAGTGGTTGTCCACAGTCAGCTAATTAATCTGAATCAAAGACAGACAAATCCTGTAAACACAGGCAAGCTGTGTGCATGGGTCCATAGGTGAAAGAGAGACAAGCAGAGGGAGAAAATGGAGATTAAGGGTGGACTCTCCCCAGACCTCTTCTGCCTACTTTCTCCTGTTAGAAGTCATTAAGATTCATACCCCTGATCCTTTGCCCTGTGCCAGCTCCTCATTGCTTACTTCATGCATCTCTAGAAAGACAAAAAAACAATGGAACCTGCACATCCAGAATTAAAATGGTCATGCTGTCAACAAGAGAGAGAACAGAGAGACAGAGGAAGACAGTGAGATGGTATGAGAGAAGGTAAGAAGAAGGAGAGTGTGTGAGGGAGAGGGGGAGAGAGAGAGAGAGAGAGAGACAGAGGGCCTGACAGCTGGTTGGTATTCCTGAGGCTTAGCCGGAGAGGCTGATGGTGCAGAGTGGACATGACCAAAGAATTTCAATGTGGATAGAGCAGCCCGCTGTTGTCAGAGTCACAACTCTAACCTTTATATTAGAGGCCTGACTGTTTTACAAACTACTGTGTTTATAATTAAGTAAAAATGTAATGTAATTTTTTTCCTGTTGTTTCTTTCTGAGGATCACCATCATCATCATCTTTTTTGTATTAATTTCTTAACATTGTTTTCCTGTTTGTTATATGTTTTATAAGACAACAGGAGGCATTTCCTGGACACATATGAAACCTAAGATCAAAAATCGCTTGACATATTGAATTGAAATTAATATTAACAAGTGAAGGAAATGAAACCATTGGTCTAACTAAATCAATTGAAATTTCTCAATTATTTGAATTCTAGTGGAGAACCCAAAGTTTTCAAAGATGCAGAATATATCAGGCTGAATTTGGAGGAAATGTGTTAGAAATGATCCACAAAACTACAATGGCAAACTTTTGAATGATTCAGCCATTGCAAAGCATTTGGTTTCAATATATCACTCTGTATATCACAACTGAAAACATATACCTACCTTCAATAAAGAGCTGGAAAACTTGACGTGTAATGTGTGATACTATCAGACAGAGTGGAATTAGAGCATTTAATAAACCTTAAAGCTACATAAGAGGAAAATAAATACTGGAAAAAGAAAACTGGATGTTAAGGGATTTGTGGAAGATTCAACCTAGATTGTATGAAAACCTGTCCTTTACTTCTGCTCTATCGCTGCTGCCTTTAGAATCTTAAAAGTAGACAAAAGAAAGAACAAAGATTCTAACATTACATTCTGGAAAAAATATTCCCTAGTTCTGGTTTAACACGTTAGTGCTAGGATATGTAAAATTTCAGAGGACTGCTTAGCCATCAAAACAAACAGGTCACAGAGATACTGTACATTCACAGCGTCTTACTCAAAGGTGAAATAAAGTATTTTCAACCAGTAAGTAGTTTATTTAAGTCCATGATCCATTTGAATATTTCACCAATAAGTTCCTCATTATAACTGATCCTAAAGATAACTTTATATGGTTAGATTTGTCGCTGAATTGTGGGAAAGGTAACATGGAAGTATCAGTATGTTGGGATAAGCATCCAGGATCCAGCAGTCCCAAGTTTGGCCAAGCAACTGCAAGCATCTGCATCCAGCCTCCCTCCTTCTCCAGGGGAGACCCAGCCATCACTCAACCCAACCAATCCACTCAGTTAACAGCTGGATTATTACATAACATATTGTGGGAGCTAAATAGCCCTGAGTTCTTTGAAAAACCTGAAAAAAGAATTTTTGTTCACTCGTATAGTTTGGAGTTGAACCATCATTGACAATCTTGCAGGCGGTGTTCATTCATCTGCTGGGGCCAAAGCGCTTCAAGGCTGTCAAGCCCCCGCTCAACAATTTTCAATTCCTTAATAATTTATTGATGGCAGGCAGTCAAATTGCATATCAATAATGTAGAAGGGCTCAGTACTGCGTTGATACAAAACCCTTTCATTCGGGCTCATTCATGCTCAGAGACCTGCAGACATATGTACTATGTTTAGTCCCACGTGCTGCCACGTTGGATGAATCCAATCTGCATCAGTGA
Source organism: Psettodes erumei (assembly GCA_016785225.1). Lineage (NCBI taxonomy): Eukaryota > Metazoa > Chordata > Actinopteri > Pleuronectiformes > Psettodidae > Psettodes > Psettodes erumei. The sequence continues at coordinate 1,244,087 of JAFBJZ010000007.1, forward strand.
ACTGCGTAATGTTAGCTGATGATGGAGCAAATAAAAATCTTTCTCATGTTTTCTTCTATGATTCTGTCTTTGAAGATGTGTGCAGGAGAAAGCCCCCAGAGGTGAAAGAAATTAGGCTTTTTACTTGGAGGAGGGGGGCTAGGAGAGAAAAAAAATAAACACTACAAAGAAAAAGGACAAATTGCTTTCCTGGTAAACTGATGAAAAAGTGATACATTAACAGTATGTAGGATATGTTTCCAAACACCTCCCTAATGTTCATTTAAAACACATTGCTTTTTCAAAAAATTTCGAGCAATTTCTATACAAACCTGGAAACAAAAGTTTGTAACATTTTCACAACATTCCCCTCACATACATCACGACATGACATCTTTGCTCTCTGTCGATTGGACAGCTATATTGTGTGTTTGGGCATGAGCCAATCACACATGTAGGACAAATTAAGTGACCAATGGAGGATTTCCATGTAGGCCAGCATCTTTTATTCAGGAGGCACGCGTACACAGTTACATGCCATCCCGCCCTGGGGGCCCTGCAGAGACACACTCTGCCACCGAGAGATGGCCCACCATTTTGTTCTGTTTTGAAAATTATCTCCATGCATGAGATTAGCTGGGGGGCCCGCGAGCTCTTCCCTTTGTTGTGTATCCCAGTTTGGATATTTCCCGGCTGTGTGTGTGTGTGTGTGCAGGGAGTGCATGCATGGTGCCAGGCTGCATTTGTGAGTGTGCATTTGTTTATGTGTGTGTGTGTGTGTGTGTGTGTGTGTTTTAATGGGGGCTTTGCAGGGGCGAAAACGATCTCGATGGAGACATCTGATGCCCATTCTGTGTATGAAACTGTAGAGCACTGCTGCTGAGCTCGAGGAGAACGCTTGTAGCATCTCAATCTGTCTGCGGTGTTTACAGCACTGCTCAGTTCACCATCCAAACCCTTTCACACATTTGTTCATACAGTAGATGTCTCTGGGTTGGTGAGTGTGGCATGGTCAAAGGTAGAACAAACCATGTATTAGGATCACAGGAGACTGTTCCTTGAACTGTTCCTGACCCCACACTGGTGCGCTGCGCTGCGGTGCCTGGGTAATCATTCCTAACACTTAAACATACATAAGCTTTTGTAGCGAAGCGTTTCGTGAGAGGCAAAAAAAAACTGTGTCTATTGACACGGTTCCTTCAGTAGAAATCAGCTGTCAATAACAGAACCAGCAAGCAGAGCATAACGTCATACTGAACGTACAAGGTCGGGAGCACAAGTATGTAAAGTTGGTTGTGAGGCTTTACGATGCCACTGCACCAAAATGTAAAAAGCTGCCTCTCTCTCAGTCGTTGGTTTCCCTCCACAGACTTAAAGCAGCTACAAAGCAACTAGGTAGAGAGCGAGAGAGAGAGAGGGAGAGAGAGACTGGGGATGTGGTTGCTATAGCAACCATCTGGTGGGCCTGAACTGTTTCTCCCTGGTATTTATTTCATCATATTGAGCCCTGTCTCTCTCCCTCTCTCTTCCTCAGTTCTCACTTTTGTTTATCCTTCTCTTTCCCTCCTTCTCTCCTGGCTCTCCATCTCTCTTATCTCCTCATCTCCCTCTTGTGCCACTCTCCCACTTCTCTCCCCAATCTGCCTGCCTGCCTGCCACCCTTCCTCTTCCACCCCCCCCTCCTCCAGCTCTCCTTACTTTCCTTGGAAAACACTGAGAGTCTGTTTAACATCAATGCGGAGTGTTTCTTCCATCTCTGTCTTTTTGGCTGTTTGTCCATTTTTATCACTCTGTCCTGACGCTCCCATCTGTTAAGCCTGGACTCTTACCCTTTTTCATACAAGAGCAGTACACGAGGACAGCGTCCGCAGTGCCAGAATTTTGGGTGGTTCTTCAGGGTTTTTGGAGATGAGTAAAACCTGGATTGATTGGCTAGTTTTAGAGGGAACTTGCTTGAAAGATTGACGTCATCTGCAATAACAATTGAGCTGCAACCAAAATGTTCTTCACCGTTGTGCAAGGTTGTTTTTATGGTCAAATGCTCTGATTCAGCTCTGCTCCTGAAAAACGTGACATAAAACATCACTCGGGAATGGACGGAATATTTGGGTGCTGTGTCTGAAGGGATATTTATTTATTTTTCCAATCATGAGTTCTTTTCCTTTTTGACTCACATTCATTATTGTGAATTCCCAGTAGGGTCTTAATCAGCGAGACAATACCTGATCCCCAAACCAATTGAGTTTTGCTTCCACACACACACACACACTCTTGGACCCTAAAATAGCAAAGATCTGGCACATGCACATGTACATGCGTACAGCGGAATGAAATGCAAACATTGCCACAGTAATTTGCATTTGCCGCACATATTCAGTGATTACATCATATAAATCATATTGATTCATGTCAAGAGAAAAGTAGGAAGTGATTTTCCCGGGGATTGGATCAGCATGTGAGGTCACAGCAGGTATTTCCCTGCAACCTGCCACAATATTTACCAAATACTGAGTGGTAGTTAATAATGAGCTTCCCATTACATGGAAGATCTATTGCTTGTAAAGTGTAATCAACTTGAAATAAACTTTACATCACAGATTGGCTGGTTGAGACTTGTTGCACTGTTGCATGATTCAAAGAGGATTTTATCTTCATCAGGACTAAAGAAGCACACGGTAGCTATGCACACTACTATGTGAAATGTAGGGTTAGGTGGAAAGATGTGGTAAATAATGCCAAGAATGTCCCAACAGACTGATTATCAGGAAATAACATGGAAGTCACTGGATTTACTCAACAAACTCCTACATCTGTGGTTTTCATGGGCCTCAATTTAGGACTGACTTTACTACATATTTGAAAAGCGAGTAAATTATTTCTATCCTTCCATGAAATACTCAAAAACTGGTTGCCACAATCATTGTTGTTACCTTTTTAACATTTTGAGACTTTCATCTGCACGTTTCATAATTTCTTCCTCAAATCTCATGAGATCATAACCTTGGATATACTATTAGTTGCAGGGTCAGAGGTGTCAATTAAATGTGGTCACCCCTTTTTAGGATGCAGTTTGAGGTGTTGTTAAGAAACAATTCCATTTAGTGTCACATGTGACTTTGCTTTTGCAATTTTTCAATGTTTAGCGATAGGTCGTCATGACTCCGGAGCAGTGTAATATGGCGGTGTTTGTGATTGACACACCTGAAATTCAACAATTCAGATACTGGTTCTTCGGCTTCATTTTTGCTCTCTTGGTTGCCGACAAATTCCAGTTTTCCTTTCAAACAAATTCTTGTAGTCAAGTGTTTCTACAAGTCACGTTTGCAGCTCTATTTGTGATTTACTATCTGTCTCGATTGCCTGCTATGTCTGTTGCAGTCACTGCAAAATAATGTAATGTGGGAAAGAGAAGAGTTGCAAAAACCACAATAAGCAAACAGTGCACCATTAAAAGACACTTAATGAGCAGTGTGCACAGCAGATAACGACATCTGGCATTCTTGAGAAAACCTGGCCAGAATGAGAATGCTTGACTAAATTGGTATATACATCAGGACTACTGTAATGTGGTTCTTTTTTAACTCTTCGCCCCCTGTGATCTTCAGCGGCATGTAACTGGTTAAGTCCTACAGGTTTGACTGTACGGGTATAGCAATGTGAAGATTGATCAAAGCCACGCTTAGTCCAGTCATATCAAGCTTTCACTGCAACGCTCTGTACGGAAGGAACCACAGCACCGCTTATCATAAAGCATTCCTCCCCAAATGCAACATCCTCTCGTCCTGTGTGAGGGGATAGGCTGTTACTGCAGTAAGCGCCATCGTCATGGTTGACTGCCGTCTTGGAAGAAGGAACTATTTTGGCAGGATAATGCGGTCACTCCGCTGAGTGAATAGGGGGGTCTTGAGAGAAAAGGGCAGAGATAAGAGAGGGGAGAACATTCCATTAAAGATAGCGATGGTATCAAGACGAGGCTCAGGGAAGACTATTCTGCACCGAAACCCACCGCAGCACCCATCAAGTGCAAGGTGCATCTGTTACCATGGTACCCGGCCCAGGCAGCCCCTTTCATGTCTGTCAAGACTAGGGAGGGAGAGACTAGCAATATGTTAGTCTCGCCTGCAGTTGGAGCAGAAGCGGACACGCGTGTGCATGTGCACGTGTGTTCCCACTGCATGTCCCGGCAGTCCGGGGATTTCAGACGCTGTACTCTGACAGAGGCTCATCACATACCATGAATCATTTAGTCACCACAGCAGAGTTGGAAATGTCATGTCTCATCAGTGTTCCTCATACCTCGGTGCCCCTGCACCATTTACATGGCAGGCAATGGCGTTAAAGGGAGGACTTGATTAAAGAGAAGAGCTGAGGTTTTAGATGCAAACAGGCATTTATTGCATTGGGAAGTAGTGGTGTACATTTTCCCCACAGAAGCATTTGCAATACTGTAGCACTTTATGAGATCGTAGTCTGTTGCGCAGCTGTCGGAGCCGAATGTCTCAACCCTCCTTTAAGCAAATCACAACCAAGTGCAGATTCCAAGTTCTCAATGAGATTATTTTGCTCGTCCTTCTTCCCATCTCTGTCTCCTTCCATGTCTGATCTTTCCAAGGAATGGGTACTTTTTCACAGTGGAAAATACTGACTTGACCTCTCATGGCAGCCAGATAGCCAATCCAATAACAACAGGGGAGACTGTACAAGGAACATATCCAAAAAGTCAGCCGAGCCATTTGCTATTGTTTCACCTCTCTGATACAAAACTATACGTCTGTGTTTTTTTTTGCTACAGTTTTAAAACAGTTCAACAAAAACAAAAAGCAACATCAAATACATCATTCCTTTTTGTAAATCACAATCAACACTAAACAGTAAATAGTACTTTGTCATAATCTTTATTACAAGATATTAGGCCACTGTACAAATCAGTGTGAGTCGTACAGTACAACGCAGAATTAAGACTGTTTCTCGAGGTTTGTCATTCAAAGCTGTATACGAGGTGCTTCAAGAGTACACAAGAGTTTCAGAACTTCTGCCGTGCATGCATGATTTCATATTTTGCCATGCATGAGTTGGTATTTCAGTGTTTTAAGAAAGAGCCCTAAAAAATGGCAACCCAACAAAACAACTGAACTGTCTGAGTAAATGTATAAAGCACAAAAAAGAACAAGTTATCCGGTACAGTATATCTCTCACGAGATTTGGCACACACGATAATGCACAATGCAATATAAATAGTTTATCAATAGGGTGTGTACAGTCAAGTTACAGTATCAACCAATCCAGGTGAAATCCTGGGAAGCTTACAAACAGGTGGGAGGTACACTGTATATAAATGACTCATCAGCTGCAAAATATGGTAACAAAAAACACTCAGGCAACATCAAGAATTGTTAAGTGAAAAAAAAAAATCACTCTCATTCGCTCAAAGTTTTCCTGACATACAAAAAACACTCCCTCGGGCCTTAAGTCACTGCAAAAGACATATTCCAAAGGATCAATAAATAAAGTCTTCAACACAGAGAACAAACCAGTTTACCGATTCCCACTTTGTGCAAGAAAATATGGGCTACCTTTTTCATATTTACAAATTCTGTTATTCAATTTCCCTCGCTCAAAATGAAGAGAAGAAAGAATGGTACCATAGATTTGATTGATAAGATATAGGAGAAGTGTGTGCTTTAGATTTTATATTAGATTTATTTCTGCATCCTGTCCCTGATTTCTGCATTTCGACAGCGTTGCCCCCCCCCTTCCCCTCTTGTTATATTGTCCCCTTTTGGATTTATGGCGAAACCCTGTATCAAGGGCGCTTGTGTGGTTGTGTGTTTGTGTGTGTGCATGTGTGTGTTTGCATTTGTGTATTGGGGATCGGGGGGGTCCACCTGGGGGTCTCCTTCGCTGCCATCTCCCGCCCATGCCAGTATGTGTCACCCGGATGGCCATGACTGACAGGGAAAGGAGGGTGTGGAAGTGCTGCTTGCTGCCACATGAGAGAAAGTGCTTATATACAGTGTCTTTGGATTAAAACTAGTAAATATCGCCATAAAAAATTTCAAGAGTGTCTTTTGGAGGGGTTGGTGGGCTGAGCGCTTTAAGCCTCTGCTGGGGTCTTCTCTGTTCCATTTTTCAGCGCTTCGTCGTCGCCATTCTCATCCTCGATCACAACTGTGGATGACAGGGAGAGAGTTAATGAGGAGGGGGGGCTCATCTCGGTGTGGCGTCTTGAAAATTCACCGCTGACCGACAGAAGGGCATTAAAGCCCAGGACCATTAGTACTGAGCAGAAGTTGCATGTGCATGCATTAAAGAATTAAGAGCATTCAAAAATGGAAAGATAGCCATGAGCGTGACTCTGTGTGTGTGTGTGTGTGTGTGTGTGTGTGTGTGCGTAAGTGGCTGATGCACACTTGTGAATGTGCATGTCTGGATTCCTGCCTGTCTTCTTGCTGTGCACCTACAGATGCGGTTCATACATGTCTGCCTCTTTGCCATGTCTACCCATCATATGTCTGCACACTACTGGACATGCAGCCGTGTCTGCCTGTGCATGTATGTGCCACCACATGCGAGCCTCAATTTTCAAAGACCATTACATGGGTCTTCATTAGGAATGCAGGACACACACACACACACACACACACACAAAAACACAAACTGCCCGAATTCATCACGCAAACACGAAAAGATCATACTGGCATTTAAATCTCAGTTACACCAAACATTCATTTGGGAGAGGGCATTCGGCACAACTCTGTTGAGCGGGATTCAGAAGGCTTTTAACAGCACGCACTGCGCATCCAACTTGTGTTGCAATGCGAATAGAATATTTTAAAAACCCCATACACGCCACACGTATGCAAACAATAGATCATTTCTCTGATCTTACACTCTGCTGGAGAGCACGTCAAGGCAACGGTGGTGCCTATCTGGCTTCACGCGGAGACATCCTCAATTATGCTCCACTGGTAACCTATGTGCGCATTCAACACATCACCGTACACACGAAAACGCCTCAATTATATAATTACCCCGTTTGCTCCTGCCTATTTGTCCGAGTTTCGGCGGACGTTTATTCTGTGAGCCGCTGAAGAAGTTGTTGGTGTCTTGGAGACGACAGGTGAAGGAAAGGTGTCCCTCTTCGCCTTCATTTCCATAATGGCTCATCTTTTCTTCGTTAAAAGGCAGCACTTCCGACATCTCCAAATGCGTCTATATCGCCAAGGCGCACCGACTGGAATGTATAGCTCGTCGCCGAGCCTCAACGCGGTCGTCTACAACAAACAAAAGGGGGGTGGGGGGCAGCAATGCAATCTGCTGACACGATCTAGCCCTTTCTGTTTACCCCGAAGACACGTGTCCGTCTTCGTGGGTACGCAGCATAAATAACGGTATATCGAAATGTCCTCAGTTTCCTCGCTCGTGGAGCTTCGGCAACATTATTCAAAATTTCCAGAGTTTTTTTTTTTTTCTCTGTGCGTATTGCTTGGAAATGGAGGCGCACGTACAATGGAGCCGTGGAGCGCCCGCTTGTTTCGAGCGGCTGAACCCGTCGCACGGAAAATCTGAGGAAGAAATGCAAATTGAGGAGCGATGCAAAACACGGATCCCGGGTAGACCTGGCGAGGGAGCTGTACGGGGGTTTTCTGGCGCAGACCAGAGAAGCATCCAGTTGGAGTCGTGGCGTACAAATGCTCCACTCTCCGGGATCTAGATGCAATCAAACAAATGGCGATTGTACATTATTCAAAAATGGCATATAAATGTGAGCCAACACAGGTCTTTGGCAAACGTCGTTTACGCGGCGACCAGTTTGGGAAGTCCAATCCATCAATGTGTGTGTGTGTGTGTGTGTGTGTGTGTGTGTGTGTGTGTGTGTGTGTGTGTGTGTGTGTGTGTGTGTGTGTGTGTGTGTGTGTGTGTTTTTTTCCAAAAATAACTTTTACAAATGTTTTTTTTAAATTTTGGAATTAGGGGGGTTTAATAGTCCCAGGTATCCACTGAGGTAGACCTTACCAGAGGATGGCAGTATTTTCATAGACTGGGATGTGACTTTGGGGTCCAATGGCGCACTTCCACTTCAACCTTGAGGGCATGCTTTATTTGTTCATCAAGATTTCAAGAGAAGTATAATAGACATATGGAACGGTTGGATGGGAGACGAAGATGTCCCACCTGGCGGACAAGGACCTATTAATTATCTGGATATGTGCTGGATATCTAGATATTCTTTGTTTTTAAACCATAAACCATGTTCCCGATTTGAGGGGCGTACCAAGTTTTACTCAGTAAAGGATTTAGATACTGTGGTAAAACAGCACATTGCGATTTTTTAAAAGAAACAAAAAAATACATCTTGATATTTAATCGGATTTCCAACTGTGGCAGAATACAACACATCCTGACTGGGTTTCCTGCCCACTGCTGTTTGAACTGTACATAAATCTGTCTCTTATGAGAACAGCATAGGGCTGGTCTTACAAAACAGATATACAGAGAAGGACAGCAATGGATGGCTATTAAACTTTGACATCTTAGCCATCCTTTCTCTTGGAGGACTTCAAATATCATTACACGGACAATGAAACGAAAGGTGATAGCCAAGTCTGCAGTAGAACTAACTTTAATGTGCCATCAGCTATTCATGAAGGAGGTGCAGTTAACACACCCACTCCCTGTAGACTTAAATAAGCCACGATTTTATCAGAGGCTCACCTTTCATATCAGAACATCTTGATACCAAATCTTTTGCGTTCACAAATATTAATGCACAATATAGTTTATACTTATATTTTCATTAGAACTGACTTCTGATTTCTATTGTTTCTTATTTTTGTTTCCATTGTCATCCCGTTTTAAAAACAACATGTAACACTGTGGCTATGAGTGAAAACTGACAGTAGCACAAGTGGAGGAGAGTTACTTTAAATTACAGCTGTATCACTTGATAATGGATGTGCTTGCATCTCCTGTGGTAGTTTTAAAGACTTTAAAAACTTGGTAGTTGGTAACTATTTATAACATGAAACAATAAAAGAGCAGCAAAGTTCAGAGGAAAAAACAACTTTTGTTATTATTCATTGGGAATATAATACTTAAAAATCAAATCCATACCTATAGCTTTTACAAAACATAACTGCTAGGCTTTTAAAAATTGCAAAACGATATCTGATATGACCAGTCCATTGTAGATGTGATTTAAGATTTTACTGATCACATTTTAAGCACTTCATTGGCTGGCTCTGTGATGTACTAGGACTGTAATTCAGCCCTAATCCTAACCGTAGCCCACTTTAAGATGGAGAGGCCTTTTACAATTACATGTGACATTGCCATCCCTACACACAAGGTATTCTCAGCCCAATCTGTTCTCGTGATTCTTCTGTGTTGTTGTGATTCCCCGATGCTGGACCTATCAAATGCCATCAGAGCAGTGGCATCCTCCTCTTGGTTCAAGAGTCTTGTGAAGACTCATCTGTTCCGAGAGCACCTCCTCTAACACCCCTAACATGCCTAAATTGCATTTACTGTGCACTTCTGTATCTGATCTCCTTGCACTTTGTCTTACTGAACAGATTTAGCTCGGAGTGCCTACTTTAAGGTCTCCTACCATACTCAGGCTTAAGTGTTGTTCCTTATTTGTAAATCACTTTGGATAAAATCATCTGCCAGATGAATAAATGTAAAACCATGGGTTACAAATTCATCAAAGGAAGAGTAATAACCACCCTTGATTGCATTTGAAGGTGTTGCATCACCATTTTATAGACATCTCCTTTGTAATGCTGGTTGATGGTGAAAATGCTTTGTGGATCATATTATGATGCAAATGTTGCAAAATTTTGATTGGTACATGAAAGTTTGCACCATCGCTTTTTCCCTCTGCCATCGCTTTTTTTGGTGTGTGTGTGTGTGTTTTAATGTATGACCCTACTGCTCAAAGTAATATATAGGTTATATAAAATATATAAAAAAATAGGTTGTAGGGACTTTATGTTGAAAAAGGCACAAATATGTTTAGAAAAAATAACTGCTTTGAACATAGAGTATACGGTACATGCAAAGTCAGAACTGAAAATAAATCTTACTTCATATAATTTTAACACAACTCATTTGACACATTCCATAAATTTGAACATTGTTTTGCTATAAAGGGTCGTTTTTACATGTTACAAACTTCATATCTCTGTAATTGTACAGTGGGTTTACAAAGTGCCCTGTAGTGAATCCCACAGTCAATGTAGCTGGCAAAGACAAATGCTCACAGCTAGATAATCTGAGAATACGAGATGGATCACCATTATTCAAAAGATTATCAGAAAAATCAGATCAGTACTGACTGTGAAAACAAATATGCCTCTGAGACAACAAAGACTATCTATCTATCTCAGTGGTTGAGAACTTCTGCATATTTTCCACAGAACCACCTTTGTTCCATGCAAGCTGAGACTTTTTTACTTTTGTTATTGTCTTCAGTATTTGGTGCAGCGTAAGTAGGACCCATAGATGGTTTGATCTATCCACCGGCGGAATTTGGACACTGCTGTGTACACTCCGGGAAACTTCGCATCACCACAGCCGTTGCCCCAGGAGACCACGCCATAGACACGCCCCCTGCACACCAGCGGCCCACCAGAGTCACCCTGCAGGGACAAGACCACGCCCTCTATCATTTGTCACAGTGTGCCTCATGGTAAATCTTTCATGTTCACACCGGTGTTGCTGTGAAGCTGCATTAATGTCCTTGTTTGGTGTTATGGGATACATTGAATTATACAGAGCCGGAGTAGCGAGGCCTTGGAGGCAACCATTTAAAGAAGCATTTACTACTCCAGGGGCTCAGATGTCTCAGCCATGACAGGTCACTTGTTTGTGGTAGATTGATAAGTCTAAGGTAATCAATAAAAGAGTACAATAGTCAGTTTTAATTCTAAGTAAAATGACATTCCACTCTCAAATTTCCTACATGAAATCACGGTGTTTAACTCAGATAAAGGTATTGAAGCAAGAAATAAGTCATACTTGAAATGTAATTTTTACACAAAGTATAAAACATGTCCATCACTGCTGAGATGCTATGTTTCTGTGCCTTTATCATGTGAATTTAGCATTGTGAAAAGTGTTTTTGCGCTAAATTCACATGTGACTTTATTTTAATAAGGGAATTGAAGTGGCCAATGGAGACTGTTACTATTTGAAACTGACCAAATATTGGTGGTCTACAGTACATTCACCAAAGACTGGGGCAGAAAGTCCTTTACATGACACAAATAACCAAACAAGAGCATGCAGTTGTCTGTGACTACAAATGACTGTACCTAAAAAATTATAGCAATGTTTTCTATCCTGGTGCTATTTAAGGGTTACTTTTCTACCTCCACTGCAACTTTCATTAGTATTATAATTCCTGAGGGCAGACTGCCACATCTGCTTAATAAGAGCTTGTAGCTGAACCAGCGCTGACATGATGAACTGCACCTTCATACCGTCATGGGGATGAGCTTCCCAAAACTGTGTTATTGTTTCGCTCTAATGGGAGTTGATGAAAAGAGGATGTTGCTTTGCTATTTGATATACACTGGGAACCAAGGCCAGTGCCTTGGAGAATTTATTATTTCAAAAAACAGATTTAATGGCTTTTCAAAGATCATGTTTGTCACCATGGACTAGATTGGACTTCAATTACTGTGCAACACACACTTACCTCAAAGCTGAAACTGTTATTAGTGGTCAAAATTAATTCATTAATGTATAATGGCAATTGTTCCCAGTACCTTGCATGCATCTTTTCCTCCAGTCCTGTAGCCAGCACAGATCATGTTTGCTGTGATGTTTCCATTAAAGGACTCGCTGCTGTTACATCTTGCACTCGAAACAATGGGTACTGTGACCGTTCTCAGGGTGAAGCGGGCCTGACCTCCAACCAGACTATTGTAGCCCCACCCAGACACCCGACACACTCGGCCTTCGACTACACCTGTCCCCTGCCTAGGAAGAGGCGCCAGCGACACATATTTGTTCAGCACCATGGGGGCCCGCAACTGGACAGAAAATAAGAGGAGTTTCCATGTTAGCATATGGCAGCATGAAAATAATACTATGATTATCTTGTTCAGTGTACAAAATATACTATGCCATCTTGACAGTTGTCAAAACTGCGCCAACAGGTGTTTTTTGTATTGACAATGGATCAAATGAGACTATTCAATGAGCTCTCATAAACTCACTGTACATCATCTACTCAACACCTAACAGCAGACAGACAAAGTTAGAAGCTGGTGAACACACTGGAGCATTAAGCAGCCAAAGATTCAGATGTGTTTATTAGGAGTTGGTGGAGTTGGAAACAGATCTAAAATTTTGAACTTAAATTTATGTGGTCACCTGAAACACAATCTCAGGTGAATGCTAATGATTCTCCATGTCACAGAGATAACTGGAAAACTACTGACTGGTGGAGCATTTTTATGCTGAATGTTAAGGGCATCAAGCAAAGCACAAAAAGATAAAATAGACATTGATACCACTGATAACGTTGTATGTCTGAATTACCGCACTGTTTCTGCAGTACCTTAATGAGCATGATGTCAGCGTTGTTAGTGGTCCTGTTGTAGAGGGGATGGATGACCAGCCTATGGGGTTTAGCATACTGCTCAGTGCCCTCAAAGATATTTACTGTGTAGTCACCTGCCACTATCATCATGTGCTCTGCCCTAAAAGACAAGGTATTTCAACTTTACATCACATTCATCAACAAATAAAGGACAAAATAGATCATGTGCTTGAGATTTGATTATTACTGGCCATTCCTCTTGGGAAAAAGAGGAGGTACAAACAGCACAGGCCTTTTTACAACACTATAAATTGGAGCAATTGTGATATTCATTGAATCAGATATATCATTAGGCAGGGGCGCTGGGAGTGATGCTCACATATTAAAAAGCCACAGGTTGACCGTGACTACTGTGAAACCAGAAGTGTTTGTCTGCCAGGGAACAATGGCTTACTGTGTGCAGAAAGGGCTGGGACAGTATAACAGCAATACAGCCAATCTCCCGGATCTAGACAAGATCACACTTTCACCCCCCCACCCCCCCCCCCCCCACACACACACACACTGATGATGTGCCAAGGTCAGATGACTCAACCGCATCTGTGTGCTGTTTGACTTCCCAGTGGCCGGTATCCAGATTTACTTTGTGTTGTGATCGTTTTGACATTACCTACTTGTAACAGAATGAATGGTTACTTTAAGGCATCTGTTAGGACCTGCTGCTTGGAGTGTAAAATCATGCCAAGTTAGTATCTGCACAGTGACTTCAACAGTCTATTGAAAGAATGCCAGAAGAATGCCACAGCCTGTGCATATGTCACATGTCTTTGATCTTCACCCTGGGCAATGTTCACATGCAACTTTGAGGTCACATTTTAGATTTAGAAGGGGACTTATATTGAAAATACATTTATTCAGGTGGCAGAAAAAACAGCTTTCATACTTGATGATCCTTCCTTTATGTGGTAGTTTTTGGGTTCATAAAACCAAACATTGTATGCCAAGTCTCCAGGCATGTTGGTGGCTAATAGCCAATAGCTATAACTTTAAATTGATGCTAATGTCGGCATGGTAGCATGGTGACACTCACAAGGCTAACATGCTGGTGATTAGCAAGTGTCATGTTTACCGTGTTCACCATCTTAGTCCGGTGCAATACCATGCTAACATTCGCTAATTAGCGCCAAACGCGAAAGCTGAGGCTGATGGTAATATCATTCATTTTACAGGTATTTCATGTCATAAACATAAGGCATATGGAAGGTATATGACATATTAAAATTATCACCTGATGATGCTACGGCAGGAAAGGTTAAGGGATACCCAAGTAGGATTCATTATCTGGGGAACATGAGTGTTTTTTTTTAAAACTACATTTCATGGCAATCCACGAATAGTCATTGAGATATTTCATTCTGGACCAACATTTTCATCCACAGGGATATGCCACCAGCAATGCCTATGATTTTAAAACAAAGAAGCATGTAACAGCATGTACGTCAGACTGAAAATATATTTCAGTTTTCATCCAACAGCTTATGGATGACAGCTATTGAGCACGCTTACCCGATGTTACAGTGCGCTGCAGTCAGCACCCAGTACCTGTGAACCAGTGATCCACCACAGAAGTGTTGACCCCTGGTGCTCTGCAGTGACACAATGTATTTGATGGAGTTTGGTGCCGCTGTGGAACCACCTACTATACGGCCCTCTGTGAGCACATAGCCTGTGTGGAAACACAAACACTGACAAGAAGAGAAGGGAAAGGGAGCTGTGGCACAGTAATTTATAATAGTTTAATAGGCGTGCGTAGATTGTCGGCCAGCCTCATCGTAGGTTATCCAGAGGTAATTCATGGAAGTCAACAGGACTTGCTGGATGTTTTCTCCTCCAATTAAAAAAATTCTCTCCAGTTTGAGTGACTGGTGGGGACTGACAGTTGTTGTAAGTTACTACTCACAAAGCTGATGGAAAGTGGATATTAAAACCACTTTCCTAAAAAGCATACTTTCCCATATTTAAAGCATCCTACGAGTAGCAGTATAGATTTCAGTCATGCTTCAAAAGTCCATCTTATAAAACATGGCGAGCCTTCAGTGAACAAAAGAGAAACATCAAGAGTGAGGCCCTTCTAATCCCCCCTTTAAGCCAATTGACCCAACTGACAATTTGTGGTTTTCTGTCACCTGGGAGGCCACAGCATAATGAAGGTAATCCAATATAACCTGACCTTCTAGTGTCACTACTAATAGTACCAATAGTGTCTCACTCTGGGCTCTGAAACATTAGAGTGGGGGCTTTCCCCACCTGCCTTATGTAACAGCTCGACTACTGTACATTGGCTTCAGGCTATATCTACAGTCAGAGATGCGATGGGAACAGAGGACCATTTCCTGGAGATATTTCTGTCCTGTCATCGTGGGAGGACATTTATTTGAATTTTTGATGAACACTGATGAAAAGAACTCACAAGCTAACCTGTTGAGCCTGTAAAGTAGAGGAAAGTCATTTAAATGAATGTGGTAAATGCTCTGTGTCTGTACAGCAAATATGAAGTTGCATCCAGAAGCTGCTTATCTTAGCTTAGCACAAAGACTAAGAATAGGGAAAAACAGCTGACTTGTGTGAAGGTTATGAAATGTACCATCACCTCTAAAGTTCACCAATTGCAGCATTATATCTCATTTGTTTAATCCATCCACAGACTCAATTTTTAAAACAACATTTTGGTGTGTTATGGGGAGGTATGTGTGCTGGACCATTTCCTGGCAGGGACCAGTTGCCAGGCAACCAGCAGAGTCCAGGAGGTTTCTATTCCCAGTCAAGAAACAAAAAAAATAATCCACTGTAGAACTGCGATTTTTTTATATTACAACTTTTACAAATTAAACAAACTAAATCTAATTTTTGCATTTGTAAACTTTAGAGGTGGTGGTTGGTTTTAGTTACCATTGTACAGAGCTACCTGTAACAGCCAACTCCCCACAGTTCTCAGTCCATAGGATGAAATAAACCATTTTGATCAGATGCTGGCCGTAGCTTCATACTAATCATAGAACCACAAGGGTGGTATTCAATATTCTGATCAAATCTCAATTAGCACATTTCCAAAAATGTTAAAATTTTCCCTTAAAAATCTCTTGTCCTTTCAAAACAGGAGACAAGTTCAAATCAAAGGAAATGCGAATTGAGGAAAATAGTGAACCAAAAAAAACATGAAACCTCCTCAAGATGAATGAAAAGACATTTAAAATGCAATCAAATCAAACATTCAAACAAAGCATCACATATTTTGTTCACAAAACTGTAGAAAACGTACTTACTGTGGACTGTCATGAGGTCCAGCAGCACAACACGTAAACACATGAGCAGCTTCATCGTACCTGTGGAGGATTTGGGATGTTAACCTACACCATAACAGCAGCTACACCACTGCAGCCAGACGAGTGTCCTCTGCTTCTGTCTGCCGGCCCAGCCTCAGCAGTCACTCCTGTCTGAAAACAGTGGGAGTCAGTTTCTTCCAGGGGGAAAAAAAGTTTTTAATTTCATTGTTGATCTCTTTGCTCCAACACTGTTGCATTGATTGAGAAGGAAAGAGACAAGATAGAGCAACAAAGTTCACCTTCAGAAACTGCACCCCCAGCCAATCCCAGCACTATCACAACTTTCTCCTGACCCTCCTGACTTGTTGAAAGGCTTTACACTGTTGTCACGGCAACGTGGGGTACGGTGCTGAGTGGGTTCATCTATACTGTATCAGCACGCTCCGTCTGTGTCATCATTCGAGCTTATCCGTGCTGAAATGTTTCAATGGCCTACTATGTGAGCCTGTGAGTTTGTGTGTATGTGTGTGCATGGCTGTGGGGAGATTCACATCTGAGTAAAGACAACACAGAGGTATTCTAGACAGCAGACACACAAGTGTTTTTGTGTATGAATTGTCAGTCATCATCAAATCCACATCCGCATTGGTAATGACTCATTATCATCATCATCAGCCTTCTCACAAGTCAGCATCATCCACAGCGTGGGAGGAGAATCTCGCCTAACCTCCTCTTGTCCCACATTTAGAGCCAGCTGAATAATTGATGCTTCACCCAGCAGAACAGGGGAGATGGCTTTGTGTGGCCTCCCGCTGTCAGGTGTTTCCTGGCCCAACTTCACCAGCATTTCCCTTCAAACATAAGGTTATCTCTTCTATTTCATGAATATAGACAAAGCAAAGAAGACTCAAGCAGATGTTTTGGAACTATTGCAAACTAATAATGGTAAATTTAATGGTCAGTTCAGCCAAGGTGCCCCCAAAAAGTCCCATTTACTACTTCATGCTCTGACTACAATTCAGTGACACGTGCGCCGCAGACTTAAAGCTGATCTGTATATACTGCACATGCAGGTTTATGTAAGGCCTCACTATTGCTCACACACACATACACAGAGGCATCCTGTTTGTCACCTCGGCTTTGCACCTGAGTGAGAGGGGAGCACGCTATCATCTTTCACCCTCACAGTTGGAATGACACCTTAGGGAGAGTAGACTGTATGGAGGCTATGAGTTACAAACCAAACACCTCTGTGTGTGGAAAAAAACCCTGCTGGGAACCTGCAAAATGAGAGTGACACCTTGGATGGTTGGGGGGGGGGCTGGGACAACACAATGCAACGCTGTTGGATAGGTCTCATTAACATGAACACAGGCCAGGCTACAACGCTGATGTAACTCGGAAAATTGAACGTGCTGTGTTAACCCTGAGGATGAAGTAGAAGTACAAGAGAAGTAAGGACATACTGTATGAGCACATGGCATCCTCAGTCACTCTTATTCACTTGAATAGAATGGATGAAAACTATTTAGCATTCTTACCTCATGTGACAGTGCACTGCAGTCAGCACCCGGTGCCGGCGAACCAGTGATCCACCACAGAAGTGTTGGCTCCTGGTGCTCTGCAGTGGCACATTGCATATAATTCGATGAAACTGAATTTCTGAGAAGAGGATTTTCCTTGTTCACGTAAAGAAAGAATGCTGTCATTTCATAGGTCGCACATTGATATCATACTAAGATATCACAAAGGCTTTTGTCCTGCCCTCTGTAACATAATTGGATACAGCAACAACATGTCTGGCAAGTATATTCACTTCTCTGGCTTGTTGGGTTTCATCTCTGTGACGCTTCACTGGACAATAGGTTGAATCCGTGAGAACAAAGGCCTTAGAAAGACAAGCATAATGAATAAGAGGGCGGCGTTTTTGTTTTTGTTGGGGGGGGGTTTCTCTACGAGGTCAGATTCTGCTTTCTGTACATGAGAGAGACACTTAGACACTTTAGATATGTAGACAATGGCAGGGAACAATGAGTGTGACAGGCATGGTTACAATATAAAAGAGGCCTGAGAGCTCTCAAGCTTAAGTGTATTTCCCGGCATGAGAGGAGTGTGTGAGATTGTATGTGCCAGTGTGTTGGTGCTGGACTTGGACGGTTTTCTTACTTGACTCTCAATAAGGTGAGGCAACCTTATATAGATTGGATTACAAAATAAACTAGCATTTGCATGAATGGGTAGTTCGTGAAACAAACATGAACTTGGCTGTAAAGACTGTTCTGGTCTTTCTTTATTTTTCAGAATGGCTCTAAATCTGGCTGCAAATCATATGGCAGTCAAGAATAATATGTATATATTTGATGTGCAGTGAACTACAGCAGTGACTGGCACTGCATATTGCATTTCCTATTTTTGTTCTTGTATTAGTTGACCATGTTATCAGATTACCCTTTTTGTTTGCAGAGTTAAAATGAATGAATGAATGAATGTGAAACAACATCTAATTTCAGTTACAATTGTTTAATAGGCGTTTTTCTGTCATCCACTATTTTTGTTGGTAGCTGCTAAGATGAATCTGGCTCCATCCTTTCAACTCTCACTGCTGTTTCTGGTTGTTGTAAACCTAGCAGGTGAGAAACAATTACATTGGAGAATACTGTCTTACACTGACAATAACTGACCTAGTAAGTGAAAAGTAAATTTTATGAGCTAGTTTTTTGTTATTTAGCGCAATGTTTCACTGATGAATAGGATTTTTAAAATAAGCCTTTCTGTCTCTGTGTCCAACCCCTTCCTTGGTTTTTAGCTGTGCACAGGAACAGAATCATCGGGGGTGCAGAGGTACTCCCCTACTCCATCAAGTATCAAGCATCCCTCCTTTTCAGGAAATACCACTTCTGTGGAGGAACCCTCGTTCACCCACAGTGGGTGGTGTCTGCTGCCCACTGCTGGAGGCCGTAAGTCACTGCAGTTTTACACCTGACACTGAGGGCCAGATTTACAGAGATTTACAGATTTACTGAATGACAAAGCTGTATTTGATAGAATATTAGCATTATATCTAATAAATTTTATGTAACATTGGCAGAAGTGGTTGATTGTCTGATAAGTAGTTGATGAACCTGATGCTTAACCCGATGCATTTTAAAAATCCTGACTTTTGCCTTCAACTGTGTGTTTGTAGGAGTCACCTGATTCAAGTGGTCCTGGGTGAGCACAATATCAACAAGTTGGAGGGCCATGAGCAGATTTTCAATGTCTCCCTCGTCATCAGGCACTACCAGTACCAATACTGGACATTTGACAATGACATCATGCTGCTTAAGGTATGACACATATGAGATAGGGTTGTATGTTGATGCAGATGTGGATTTGATATACACACTGTGATTTGGGACATTAAGTGAAAATAATTTCAGATACTGGTTAAGGTACTTATTCCAGACACTGACAAGTCAGTGACCTGCAACACAATTGTAAGTGGAGACTTTATTGAAAATTTTCCATTTTCCCGTGAGGGATGCTTCACACAAATGTGTCAAAGTATCATGGAAAACATGAATGAAATTCATAATATTTGTAAACAGAATGTAGTCTGATGAATGATTATATATAAAATAATCTTTTAGATGCATATATAAAACCCAAATTACTAGCTGTATAAATAACGTGTATGTTTTTAAACAAGTAGAATAAGGCAGGTCAATGTACCAGAATCATGACAACTTGATTTGACCAAATTTTTCAAAAAGATAAACTGTAGTGAAATGTACTGAAATGCAAAGATTACATTTTTTTCATTTTCACTAATCAATGCATCATGTTTCAGAAGCTGTAGTGAGAAATAATCAGCAAAATATGCAAAGTAATTAGTAATTAGTCACAGATGTGAGGTACATGCAGTGGGATAAAAACTAATATTTCCCTCTGACATGTAGTAAAATGGAAAAAATAATATTAATTTTCTTAGTTTCCTATGACACAGAGGTCTAGTGACTCCACTTCCAATCAGTCAGAATATTGACAATTTTTTTATTGTGACAACAGGAGGTTTTCATTGAAACAACACTGAACCCCACTAGAAATTATCCTTCTGACAAGTAGAGATGACAACCAGAGAGAATATGTTTCACATTCATGTACATTTGTGCCCTTTTCTGCTTCCATCTCTTCAGGTTCACTTTAACATATTCTGTCTTATATCGTGTTTTTATCCTTTTTTTCAATGAGTCATCAATCAGTTGCACTGCCAGGAGAGTAGTTCGTTTTTAAAAGCACCTCTTCTCTCACACTTTAGAAATAACAGAAAATGTACAATGTATTATACAGGATAAGCATGCAACGTTAACTAATTGAATGACCGATTTGTTCGGCCTGGGTCAGCTTGAACGGCCAGCTATCATCAATGCCAGAGTCCAGGTGGTATCTCTGCCAGATCCGGCATCACCCCCATTGGCCGACCTTGCCCGATGCACGGTCAGTGGCTGGGGCGTGACCTGGCTCAACAGCTACAGCCTGTCACCCACCCTGAGGTCTGTGGATGTAAACATCTTCTCCAAATGCTCATACTACTACTACTTCAGGATCACAAAAAACATGATCTGCGCTGGCTCGATCTTTGGTGGGAAAGATTCCTGTCAGGTGAGCCACAAAGTTTTGCGAGAGAGCGTTCTTTCCATTCTCATAGCAACTATGAGCAACTGGTAATGTACTGAAATATAAATCTTGCAGTGAACATGGAAAAAAGGATGAAACCTAAAACATTGTCATGGCATTACTGGGCAATATATTAAGGCATGAATTAAAGGCCATTCTCATCATGTCCCATTGAGATGTCAAATTAGGGAAGAGGTAACGACAATGTTATTCAATACAATATTGTATAGAAGTAAATCAGCCATAAAAAGGTGTGAACTGTCAAATTGTTTGATAGCAAGTTATTCAATTTTTTTTAAATCCCATTGCAGATGTGTTAATAAATCTTTGCCCCTTGGGTGCAGCGGAACAAGCTGTAAACACAACACTGACATATTATCACCTTCTACATTTGGGAAATGGGTTAGAGAAGAGTAAAAACATTTTATTTTTGGAGTAATGTTTCCGCATTTCTGTTTTCATGTGTCTTAGAGTTTATGGAATAAATAATATGTGTCTTAGAACAAAACTTTTAACTGTTTTCTTTCCCATCCACAGGGTGACTCAGGAGGACCTCTCGTCTGTAACAATAAATTTGAGGGAATTGTATCTTGGGGCATCGGCTGTGCCTATTCTTACTACCCTGGTGTCTACACCAAGGTCAGAAACTACCTCGACTGGATCAACTGGGTCATCCAGAACAGCTAATGAGACTCTACTGTGAAGAAGATGTGAATGGATCCCAATGGACCCAAAGGCCTTATTGGATATCATTTTTTGTTATCTTTTATAGAGTTCTGTCTTATAAACAAGAGTAGATTTGTCAAAAAGAAATGATCTGAAACATACAGCCCATGAGTGTGAACTTGTTAAAGCACACAAGGACAAAAATACAACCTTTCCCCAAGTTACTGGAAATCACCTGAGAGTGGTACTCAGGTACATATTCATATGTAACTAAATGCACTTTTTTATTTCATAATTATTCTATTGTGTTTTTATGTTTTCCTGAAGATAATGTTGTAGATTTTGGACAACATTCATTTCAGGGATCTTTTTGGTCTCTGAAGCCTCCACAATGCAGCTGACTTGGTACTCAAAGAGAAAATGGACTTAACAATAAAGATACATATTTTCACAAACTGCCTCCTCTGATGTTGTTAAGCTATCACTCCCTAACCTGCAATATGTAAGAACAAAAGAAATCAGGAAAGGTTTTCCACAGACTTGTTGAGACAGACATACCATTTGCTCAAACCACATCTTTACATTGCACAAAAATATTAACCACACACTGCTCTTGCCTCCCATTGCCTCATGACAGCGTGTTGACACCCTAGCCACTGATTGGCTGTGACTGCACCCTGTCCTCCTTCCCTCTGTCTCATTCACATTTAAAGCTGAGCAACAACTCACTCATTCAGTGACTCAAAACAAGCTATACACACCCCAGGAGCAAGAATGGAACAAGTCAAGTTCAACGCAGAAGTGGTGCATATTAAGGACCAGGCCTCAAGACACTTTTCTCAAGAAACCATTAAGAACCTTATTCAGCAGTCTCAAGAGGCAAAGAAGCAAGCCTACTGCCCCTACAGCAAATTTAGAGTGGGGGCTGCTCTCCTGACCATGGACAACTGTGTGGTTACAGGTAAATTACACGTCAATCCAGGCCACCGGATTGTTGGATCTGTTGAATATTTGGTTGTACAAGGGGTGAAAGTCAGGATTAGGTTTAACAGGAATCTACTTTTTATTTGATAGGCAAGAATTCATACTAAATTTTTAAAATTCTTAATAAATGTTTCACTACAATGTATCTGTCAAGTCCTTTGCCATGATCAGAGCTACAGTATTATCCAACTTGTGTTTGAGTCTGTTCAGTCTGTTCTCACTGCTTCATTGTTGTTTGAGATAACCTGATGTGTGGGAGAAGTGTCCAAATTGAATTTATCTGACCATTTACCAAGTACATCTAGGCACAGGGTTCAAATGAGTTCAAATGAGTTGAGTCCCATTATTTAAAGTGTCTGTTGTCAGGTAACAAAACCAGACTCAGTGAACTTGGTGAGGAAAGCTCAGAGAAAAAGGTTTAATTTTAACACGTCTCTCTAAAGCAGCACATTATTAGATCATTGTCAGGATCACCCACTTGCCTCACACACTGTTTATACTAACAGGAATGTCAAATCATTCATAACAGTGAGAAAGGACACAACCGTCCTTTCCATGCTGCTGGACAAAGTTTAGTTAGACACGTGTCCCTGGACAGAAATGTTTGGGAGCCAAACGGCCGGCAAACAGATGTGAGTGCAAAGACCCACAGAGTTACTATTTGAGCAGTACAAAAGAAGTAAATAGACGGCGCCCTTTGATAATGGTAGGCTGCTTTAGGCAACTCCAGGTCTTGACTAATCAATTTTCCAAAAGTGACCACACCAAAAATAACCTTCAGCATTTGTTTTCCTGGCAGGTTGCAATGTGGAAAATTCAGTGTACAACCTGGGTGTTTGTGCCGAAAGAAATGCCATCTCTAAGGCAGTGTCTGAGGGGTACAGAGCCTTCAAGGCTATTGCAATTGCCAGGTACTCTTCCCTTTGAGTAATACTGACTAATTCTCTCTATTTACTGGAAAGCCCCTCCCTTGCACCATCACTTTTCCTTTTTTCTTTTTCACTTCCTGCACATCACCAACCCTTGCAAACCGAATCAAATTGCTCTCATAATTTCTCAGAAGTCCGTCAATTGCGACACACCAAAAGAGAAACTGGTGAAGCAAAAACACGACAGATGAGATTGTGTCAAGCAGCCGTTGGCAAAATGAGCATAAGAAAATGTACGGTAGAGCAAACAATGATTAGGAGGCAGTGGGGAATGTTTGAAAGAACAGGGGAGGCTAAAATCTGATGAGATTAATAAATCAACAGTTTGACTCACTGTCATCATTCCCAAACGTGCAACACTGGTATGTTTTATAATTATGTGCTTATTTGTCCATTAGAAAAGCTTTTGTTTTTGTTGAAATATACTTTTGTCACTCATATGCTCCTTGCAGTGACCTGAATGACCAGTTCATCTCCCCATGCGGTGGCTGCAGACAGTTCATGAGAGAGGTATTTCCTGTGTTCACTTTCAGTTTCCAGTCCCTCCAGTGCTCCTTCTCGGACAGTATAAATGTTTCCCTCTTGACATTTTTTTCAGAGAGACTGGTAATATTTACACTGCTTGTACTAACACATAACAGGAGCAGTTTGTCCCAGTCACCCCATGTGCACTCTCGAACTTTGTGTGCAGATTTAGCAACAAGTAATTCTTTCTTTTTTTTCTCCTTTCCTTTACAGTTTGGATCCAAATGGGAAGTGTACCTGTCAAAGCCCGACGGCTCATACCTGAAGATGACTGTGGACGAGATGCTGCCGGTCTCCTTTGGCCCCGAAGACCTGTCCATGACGAAAGTAATCGACAATGAGTAGTGAGCCTGCACTTTAGTAAAAAAAAAACACACACCGCCTTGTACTGCGTTTAATGCACATGCTGAACGTGTATTCATGTTTATCAGCAGTTATATTTATGGTACATATATGTTCTTATCTTCTGCTAATTGTAAAAAATATTAGTTAAATGTATTCAATGTATATTGCAACTAAATAATTCTCTAAAACTTAACTAATGATCCATGTACCTACATTAACATATTGAGTGCTGTGCTGTAAAAAATAATATTTATTTGTAGCATGAAGGAAAATGACATAAATATCAAAGCAAATCAAACTCATCCACACATTTTAATAAATAAACCATTTTAAAAGGAGTTTCTTTCAATAAGTTACATTTCAGTTATTACAGTTGGATATGGACATGAATGAAGTTCAAAGGACAAAAGAGAAAAAAAAATGTTATTTAGAGTTACACTGTACTGCCAGTATTATTTCTTGAGCAGGAGCAGAAAGGGAGGAGACAGAGGGGGAGAAACATTTAAATTTCCAGTGCAAAATTCACTCAAGTAAAACATTTATTAGTAATTTTAGGTCTACTCATTCCATGCATTGACATTTACAGTGGTTTAAAAGGGCAGGACAAAATACAGTAGGATTTGTTGTTTCTCCCCAGTTGACTGACAAGGGCTTAATAAATAAGTGAAATTTAAAAATTAAATTCAACAATTATCACAATGCAAACTTGGGTGGTAGCATATTTAATTTACAAATCAGCAGCAAGACATGGCAACCTGGTCTGATCGGTAAAAAACATGTGGAAATTCCTTACTCAATCTTTTCCCATCTATAAAAACAGGGAAATGCAAACTGTATTACATGGATAAGTTGATTATTGCTGTTCAACATGCTGTGAAACTCTTTATACCCGGAAACAGAAAGGCTGCGTCATGTCTAAAACAGCAGACGACGGTCAATAATCAAGTTCAACTGAGGGCTCCTGAAAGTTCACAAATCATGTGTAGAACAGATCACATACAGCACAACTGTCCATCGCAGGGACATTATGCCAAAGGTCAAACTCATAACAGAGGGTTGTCAATAAAGATGTGGTTACGTTTGAAAAAATTTTAGAGGCTCTGGATGGTTCAAAGTACTTAAGCCAAAAAAAAAAAAAAAAAAAAAAACTCCACTTACTGTACACCGTGCTGTGTGATTTCACCTCACTAATGTACGCAGGCAACAGCAAAGGGAGAGGAAAATCAAACTAAACGCTGTAGCTCGCTAGCAACATACACCACCTGTGTGTTAGTGTGAAGCTTGTCTGTGTTACAACTCTGACTCATTTTAGACATTTTTTAAACACAACAGAAGAAACTCCATCTGCTTTTGTTCATATGGATTTTCTCCTTTTTTGCACCTTCTGTCTCTGTGAAAGGGACATGAAGTGGTTTCATACAACTCAGGCTTTACCTCACCATGCGTTTGTCTTCACACGGCCGCATTTTAGTTTTGCTGTTGCACACTATTTATCCGAGCCTTTGTTTTTCCAGGTTAAATAAGACCTTGGTTAAACTGGTTGTAACTGTTCAGTGCAGCAACCTAACTCTGCAAAAGAGGACTTAAATAATAATTGGAAAACTGCAGCACTCTGTAGTTTTTCAAACAGAACTTAATCAGAAGGCAAGAGCATAAAGTGTAGCTGCTAACATTGAACTCAGCTGTCTGTGGAGAAAGTGGTAGCAGTTTCGAGAGAGGGCCATGCAGGGACCCGTAATCTGGGCAGGGTGCCCTCCATTAGCCTCTCCATCCACAGTCCCAGCCTGTCAAGCTTATGGTGGACTTCTATACTGGTGGCCCTACCGGAGCCTCTCTTTACCCCGTCCTCCCTGGAATGGGATCTGGATCGAGAGTGGGAGCTGGACCTGGACCTGGACCGGGACTTTCTCCTGCTGTCGGAGGAGAACGAGGCCTCAGATGAGGAGTCGTTGGGATCGTCCCCTGTGAAGACGGGTCTGAAGAGACAGAAGTACTTCTTGTGGCCGTTGAGGGCCAGGACGTGTCCGGCGTAGTCTGAAGGCTCCTCGTCTTCATCTGAGTAGCCCTCGCTCTCTGCAGCGTCAGAGGCGGAGCGTAGGAGTGAGGGCATCCAGTGGCAGTGCTTATCCGCGTTGAGAAAAGAGAAGTGCAGGGTCTGAGTCCTGTAGTGGCAAAGCGAGTTTGCGATTACTAGGTGGAACTAGGTGGGACAAAAAACCTGCACCACGCTGAATGCTGAGACGTACCCGGAGAAAGAGAAAACCTCCTTGGCAAACTTCCTGAGCAGGGCATTCTTGGAGGCGTTGGTGAGTACCAGTACAACATTGATGTGGCCAGGCCTCAGCTTGACCAGGTTGCTGGTGTACGTGATGTCCGTCAGCTCTGTCACTTCTACAAAGTCCTTCTTCGGTGGACGGCTGCATGGACCAATGTGAAGAGACAGACGGATGTGGAGTTAAGAGAAGAGACAGACTTGGGAA
The DNA here is from genome assembly GCA_016785225.1 of Psettodes erumei. NCBI lineage: Eukaryota > Metazoa > Chordata > Actinopteri > Pleuronectiformes > Psettodidae > Psettodes > Psettodes erumei. The sequence goes on from JAFBJZ010000007.1 coordinate 1,270,527, forward strand.
AAAAAGGCAAAGAGCCCATCCCTTAACCACCGCAACGTGAACAGGAAAGATTACTAAATACTTTTAGGTGGAGTCAGTTCCTGTTGTTAAGAATGTATCTGTGATTATGTCAGTAACTGCTGTGAGCTCTAATTACCATACCATATATACTGTAAGACTTGAAAGGTGTGTGCGCACGGCTGCTGCATTTAAGATCGGTCGCTCTGTTGATCCTGATAAATCCCAGCCACATGTACATGAGCAACAGTGTGTAACATGGCTTTCATGGAGGGATGGGCACAAAATGACACTGATGAACAGGTGAAAGAGCAAAATTCTGGTGAAGTGGCCCATGTGGAGGAAAAAAAAATCTGTAAACCTCACAGCGAAGCAGCTGGATAAGGAAAGCAGCTAGTTGCAGATTAACACGGACAGCTTCTGTTAAAATTTCACATTTCTTTCCACTTCCCCTTTTTGCTCTCTCGCTAACGGCCTGAGTAAAATCTGAATTTATTAACGCTAAACTCTGTCATAGTTAATTAATAATAAAAGAAAACCGTCTTGGGGGGTTATAGAAATGAATTTAAGGAGGCGCTAAATTAGAACAAACCACAAAAGCCCCATGGTCCTCCCAGTCAGATACACAACTGCAAAGGAGGTTTTTAAAAGCTACTACACTTACAGAGCCTGCAAGTGCAATAGGTTGTTCATGTGAAACAGGCTTTTGGTTGTGGAGCTGATGTGGCCTCAGCTGAAAGTGCTCTGCGTCCATCTTGTGTTTGCTTAATGCCACTACATTACCTTGAGGTACTCGCTCTGCTTGACGCATCATCCTCAGCTTGCGGTTGCTCTTTTGGCTTTGCTTTCCGGGGTTTGTTCTCGCCTGGCTCACTGAAAATAGAGCGCAGAAAGGAAAATCTTCAGCATGGAGACAGAAAACTCCCGAACACTCTTGGGGCTACACTACCCGGCCAGTATTTGGCTCACCCGGATTCCGAACCAGGAATAATCCCATAGAAATAAAAGACAAATTCTAAATAACAGATTTGTATTGCAGGTCAAATGTTAAGGCATATGACTGAATTATCGACCCTGCCTCTCACCTGAAGGCCTGGATGATGACGGTGCCAAAAAGAATGAAGAGAGCCGAGAAGATCAAGGAGAGGATGGGCATCATCTCTCGCCTTGAGGAGAGACACAAGTTATCACTGAAACACGTCGGAGAAAGTACAGAGAAGCTTCTATCAACCAGTGACGGCTCCGTTTGGCCTGTTTAGCCTGCAGTAGTTACATTTTGGAGGAGTTGCATCACAGCTATGATGGGACACAATGCATTCATACCTACAGAGCCCCCATCACGAAGGTATCAAGACATCTTGATGCCGTAGTGTGATACATTTCAAAAATAGCAGCAAATGTGCAACACACTGTCGCTTTCTCTTTTGCACTGCATGCTGCAGACTTCCTGGGCGAGTGTTGTCTTACCAGTTTGAGTAGAGAAGGTCATCATATATTTGAAGGATGTAATCGTAGGCAGCGTTCATCCACTGGATGATAAAAATCTGACGAGGGATCAGAAATGCGTGTCAGCGATCAGGATAAAACAGGTCAGACCGATGGGTCTCGACGACGGCGGCGGCGAGCGCGCGTCTGCTGTGACTTACGGGGGCCATCTCGTTGTTGAGCTCCGGCAGAGTGGCGTCGGAGGTCAGATAGGTGGGGTCCTTCTGAAGGAGCTCCAGCTGCTCGTGGAGGCGGTACTTGTCCTCCTCGCTGCCGTTCCAGCCGCCGCTGACAGAGCGGTACAGAGCCTTCCCAGCCTGGCTCCGCCTCTCAAGAATCACCACCTGTCAGTGGCGTTAAAGAGCGCTTACACTGTAACGTGAGGCTTTGCAGCACATCTGAAATCTGACACATATCAAATTTATCTGATACAAGCTGCATTTCTGTGGTGGGCGTACGAAAAAGTTTTTTTTTCCCCGAGAGTGCACAATGTCCTCCATGTTTGCTTATTGACGGAAAACTGCGATTTAAAACACGAGGTTTTCTTTATTGGTACAGATGTAAAGAACGGCTCTTTGCACACACACTGCGTTTCGCCACTGACCTGAGGTGAGAATGACGCCTGGTTGTGGAGCAGTGCCTGGCAGAGAGGCTGCTGCCGACGCTGGTAGACATATGCAAAGCGCAGCACGTCCTTTTTGTTGGCTGCGGCGAAGTCCAGAAAAGCCTTGTTGCCTGGAAGGAATGCCTGGTCCTCGCCTGTGATCAGCAGCACACAGTACCTGCGAGCCGCGCACTCACGTCAGACCACAAAGTCTTGCCCACCCACGCAGCATTTCGCTTCACGCGCTGACGACCAAATTAACGCTCGTGCAACTGTTCCGTTTCAGCTTCTTTCAGCTGTTGTGTTAGGCTCAAAGTCAAAATCGATTCCTGTTAGTTCGGCTTCCTTTTATTTTGCAGGGCGACATCATCTCACCAGGGGTGGACAAGAAAGGAAGACGCCGACTTTGATTATCACACAAGAGGTTAGAGCAAATTACTGAGTGCAAGAAAACAGGCAATTGGTCTGCTCGTGAAATGACTTACTTCCTCCGTCTGTGAAACTGCTTGACAGGACACAGCTCATCAAAAAGCTGCTGGTTGACGAGCCGCGGCACCTGCAGGAACTTGTTGTTGGAGACAAACTCATCCATGATCTGTCGCTTCATCCCTCTGGCCTGGGAGAGAGAAGGTTCAAGGGTAGTGAGCAGCGTAAAGGGAGGGAAAGTTGCAGCAGGAGGGATTGTTTGGTACTGTCGAACCGGGGGAGCTGTGATTGGGCGCGCAGGCCGTGCAGGGTGTACCTGGATGACGTCGACGGGCTTCTCCGTGTCCTCCTTAAACAGCAGCATGGTGGGGGCGTATGTGTTGATGCTGAACTGCCGCAGGAGCCGAGTGCAGCGCGTGTCGCCCTGGTCCACGAAGCCGAAGCGCACGTAGTCCCTGAAGGCGAACGCTGTTAACTGCAGAGTGGAGCACCGGGAAGATTAGAGTCCTCCCACCGAATAAAAAAAACGCATTAAAGTAAAGAAGAAAACAGAAAGTGAAGGAGAAGGAGAGTCCACGGCCGACTGATATTCAAACTCAAACCTGCCAACATAGTACTCTCTCTCCCTGTCTTGGCCCGACGCATTTATTGGCATCAAGTTATGAAATTAACACTGCCAATTCATTCGAAAGGTTAAAGGGGAAGAACAACGGAGGAACTATGACATCATCTGTGAAAAGAAAACATCACTTACTTTGTAGAGCAGGGGAACAATGGGAACTTGGTCAAACAAGAGAACGCTGGGCTTATTTTCCACCTGCCAGTTATCCAGAAAAGCCAAGTAGTTGTTATCTGTGATCTGGAGAAATAACGGAAATTAGTTCAAAAATGTATCCTCGTTAAATTAAGTCTACTGGAGATTAACTGAAAAGTGTAAAAGAAAAAAAAAATCATATGCTGATCGGGTCTATAAACTCCATATAAAGCAGCAGTGGCGGCACATGCAGCGCAGCAGTTACCTTTTCCACCAGCTTGTGAGGCAGCAGGTCTTCAACGAACTGTCGCAGGTGTTCCCGCACCACGGCCTGATGGAAGAAGGTCACCCTGCCGTTCACCAGCCCGATGATGGAGGGAGCGCGGTGTGCGCCCAGCTGGTTGGCCAGGCGACGCTCATAGCCCAGGTCCACGATGCCGATGCCCACACCTGGCGCGAGAGCAAGAAAATCGACTTGCTATTGCACCTGACTCTAGAGCAAAACGCGAGTAACCTGGTCATGAGGGGAAAAATACCACTCAAAGAAAATTTGAGGTTAAATCACACAACCAGCTGTTAGAAACACAGAGAGATAAATGTTGCGCGGGCTTGAATTTCTCCCCCCTTACACTGTACAGGGGATGCAAGAGGAACAAATGAAATGAATAATTAACGAAACGGCCTGCTCTCTGTGAAGCATCTTAACGCACACATTGCGTTTGTCCTGATTGCCTGCAACTGAGCGAGCGGGCGTGGGTGCGTCGGGGACAGACTGAAGGGGAGGCTTACCAAGCGGCTCCAGCTCCTGCACCGTCTCCTTCCACACGGGCTCGATGTGGATGCACGCAAAGCACCACTCGGAGGTCACTTTGATCAGGTAGGGCCTCTTGTGGCTGTCTGGGAGGACATCGCTGTTAAACTGCGCGTGGTGAAGCAGGTACCTGCTGTCGGCAAAATCCCTGGACCTGGGGGAGGGTCACGAGAAACACAGTCAGGCTTTTTTTAAACTGGGCCCGCAGGGTGCTGTCAGGACGTAGCCTCAGAGAAAACGGCCTATAAAACCAATTTGTTCGCTCATTCTAAGTCTTCCAAGTCAACTAATTAAATTCCACTAACAGGGACCTTTAGCTTGTTATTTAAAGAAAGAAGTGCTCAGATTTTCCTTGTTTCATTGCCATTGATCTTTTTTTTCCCAGCAAGCGACCAGTAAAAGGTTTAAAAATGACAACTTTCCACCTCAGTAATTCCCTCAAGGCATTCCTGAGATATTGCATTAACGAGAATGGGACAGAGAGTAACTGCGGCATGAGCAACCCAAAACCATAATGCCTTGGGCAACATCTACACAACCGGACAAAACATAACCAAAGCCTTTGGAAAGGGGCTATAAATACAGCCTGTGTTAACATTTGGGCTCCAGGATTAGAACAAGTTCGGTCTTTTTACCAAACCCAAACACAAGGATGAGCCCGACCAACACCGCTCACTATACTGACCACAGCTGCTTGCTGAGAAATAAATATTTACAAACACATTTAGGGGGACGTGGAGAAAGAAGTGTTCTGTCCGTTAGCTTCTCTGCACCGGTTCGCTGTGAAATCCTCCTCCTAACATATTAATGGTCAGGGACCAACGCAGCTTAAGGAGCTCGTAGTTCGCTATTGACCCAACAGACCACTTTTCTCTCAAAATGCACAGGGTAGAACGGGAGGCAGATCCTTCAGCTGTCAAACTCCGCTTCTGCAGGACTAGCTCCCAATTTGAGTTTAGCAATCCGACGACATTTAACCCTCTCTACATTTGTGGTTAGGCTTAAAACTCCTCTTAGTGCTAAAACGTATAGGCCGACATTGCCAAGGGAACTCCCACGATGCACTGAGCACTTCTTTCTCTCTCTCTCTCCTCATCTTTATCACATTACTGCATGCCATGCCATCCTCATTCTGCAGGAATCTCTGACTCTGACTATTGTTATTATTATTATTATTATATTATCATTGACAACATCCATGCATTTAAAAGTATCACTATGCATGCTGGCACATTGATCTTGACATTATTTTAAAAGAACAGCATCAAGTTAGTTGTCTTCCAGTTGCTCCTGTGAACTTCTGCCTTCGCAAAAGTTCGGCGCGGCACACGTTTAACCTGGGGAATCTCAAGAAAAAACTATTTCTGGCTGTGTTTCCTCATTCCCAGTGTTCCCTGACTAAAGAGCAGTGGCAACTACACATGTGACAGGAAACACGAACGCACCTGGGGAAATGGAAAAAGGACTCGTCAAAGTAGAAGCTGTTGTGGAAGCTGCGGAAACCGTGATGCTGCGACTGGCCAAAGGGCTGGTTCTCTTCCATCTGCCCGTAGCGGTCGAAGTTGGACCTTCGCTCTTCATTAGACAAAATCTGGGAATGAGAAGCACAAGTGTGGGGACTGTGTTATTAATTTTTAAAAAACACAGGGAGTGATGGAGTGTGTGCAGTGGAAAACCCACAGCCCGTCAGAGGTGTCAGCTGCAGCATTAAAAATTGCACGTGGTGTGTTGTGATGCATTTCCACCAACCTCATACGACTTAGAGATCTTGATGAACATGTCCTCAGCTTTCGGGTCCTTATTCTTATCTGGATGCCTACAAACAAATAGGTGACACCAGAATCACTTGAAGGTTCACACAGGGTGAGAAGAATGCTCAGTTGTGTATCATTTTAAATCGGACCAGGGTATGACGGGTTAAGGTGTCAGGTGCACACTGCTAACTGAAAAGGGCTGATGTGCCAGAGCCGTGACGCGCCGGCGGTCAGTCACTCACCACTCTCTGGCAAGGTTCTTGTACGCCCTTTTGATTTCTGCTTGACTGGCACTCCTGCCGACACCCAGGATCGCGTAAGGGTCGTAATCGGAGGCTGTTTGCGCCGAGTGCACGCTCAAAATGAGCAGGAAGACGGCGAGTGAGACCGAACATGTCCCGGGATGTCTGATGGTTCCCCTAACCGTCATCGCTTTGCCAATTTCCTCGTCCAACGTTAACGTCAGCTAGCTAACCGCCGGTAAAGTAATGCTTCGGAGCTATCCTACATCAAGCTAAGCGTTTACATGTCCCGGTCTGCTGCCATACTGAACGTTAAGTCTGACTACATGCGATTCACTAGTATTTTACTACGATGAGGCCATTTTTCCTGGTTAATGCTGGACTTTTGCAAATCGTCACTGTCATTCTTGCAGTGAAACACTGAGCTTCCGGTTCCAAATTTCAACATAAACACTTTACTGTCGGTCTGACTGACTGTCTGACAGTTTGTGAAAGCAGACCAGGAGTCACAGCTGAGAATTCTGACCATATAGGAAATCAATTAATGTTGACATGAATAACCTGACACATCAATTAACAAAACCTGATGAATCCATTTATATCGCTATTAGTAATGGTGGATGAATGCCTAATTTTGCCATTTTTGATTGTGTATATGCTCATTCAAGGCTGGATTATCTACTGGCCTAGCGGGCAACTGAGGACCAGACTGCACATCACTTCTTGGGCTGTTGCTGTTTATCTAAGGGTTCTGATCCATGTGATGAATCAATTATCAAAACTGGCAATTAATTTTCTGTCAGTTGATGAAGCACTTCACTCGACTAATCATTTCAGCTCTACTGCTGTTTGTATTCTTAATGTGTGGGAACATAATGAAGCTGTCATGTAGCCTATTGTGGAGGTCAGCAGAGGCCTGCATATGAAACAACATAGCAGGGTTGCTACTAGTATACCACAGTAGGGATATTAATCCGCTACAGTTAGAGGAATTCCAAAGGGCTAGGCCTGAGCTTTTATTTTGAAGCAGAAATATATATATCCGGTTTTGATCTCGCCAAACTTGTTGCTGCTGCACACATTGCTGCAACACTACACACTGAAGATTGACTAACGCGCATGCTCCAGTCAGCAGCTGTCCTCAAACAGCTGTCCCTCTGTTATATCGTCTCTTTTCCATATGCCTTTTTCTTATCACCCATTCTATATTTATCAGATAAATATTTTCTTACATCTGATATTTTTATGCACATGCAATGGTGGTGTCGTAACAGTTCTTTGTAAACATATGTCAGAAGTAAGACTTGGATTTAGTTTCCTTTTGTTTAGGTTGTATGCGCATATATATATAATTTTATTATTATTTTACTAATAATAACATATATACAGACAAAATGTTTGTCCACCTTGAGCGTTATCCCCCCCACGCTCTGTAATGGGCTTCACTTCCGTTTCCTCTTCGTCACGGCTATACAGATCCACGATTTTGGTTTACATTAAGAGACAAGAAATGAAGACGGCGATACCCGGCTCGTCTCATTCAGCCTGTGATTTCATCTGCCTTCTGTAGCCCGCCCCGCCGACGCCGCTAAACTCGGCGGTTTCCATTTCCGGTTTGCACAAATATGAGCAGCCTGCGTGTGTTTACGTTCAGCGGAGTTCGCTCACAAAGTGCGCAGAGGTTCTTGTCTTGGTAGCTAACGTTAGCTCCACAGAACTGCCTGTCTGTGGCCCGCTTCGGCTGCATCGTCCACGGGACAGCCACTTTTCCTTAAAGGTATCCAACATATCTTCTTTGACCCATCGCTGCTCACAGCACTTACGTGCAGTGTGCAGTTCAGCTGCTCACCTTAGCAGGTGGTGCTACAAAATCATGGATGTGCGAGGCGAGGTTACTTTGCTAACTTGCTCGGTAGCTACCGCTATGCAAAGGGAAATCTGTGATCCACAAGCAGGGATGAAGTCGAAAACTACGGAACTGACGATGCTGCCAATCTAATTCCATGTGATGCTTATCTGACATAGTTCTGTCTATTGCTCCGAAATATTTGTTGTGGGTGCAAAGTCTAATTCAAGCTGCTATGATGATTGATGATTGCATTAACACTCCCAAACCTTTGTGTTTTTCGCCCCAGGCACAGCACCATGAATCTGTTCCGTCTCGTGTGCCGCCACAAGACAGCCCTGGTCATTGGCACTGTTTGCAGCTTTGCTGTAGTTCTTGTCTTCTTGGCCAAATGTACCTCAGAAACCCTGAAACAGGGCCACCCGGATCCCCCGGGCTTGGCCCCCCGTGCCAATGCCCTGCAGTCCCGTCCAGAGCAGCATAATCCCTCCTCAGCACTCAAAGACTTGTCAGCGTTCCTCGTGGTCCTCATCACGACTGGACCAAAGTACACAGAGCGGAGGAGCATCATACGCAGCACCTGGCTGGCCAAGCGGGACTCCGACGTTCTGGCCATGTTTGTGGTAGGAACTCAGGGGCTTTCCGGCGAGGACCTCCAGAACCTCAACACGGAGCAAGGACGGCACAAAGACCTGCTCTTACTGCCCGACCTACGAGATTCTTACGAGAACTTAACGCTCAAGCTGCTCCACATGTACTCCTGGCTGGACCAGAACGTGGAGTTCAAGTTTGTGCTCAAAGCGGATGACGACACGTTCGCTCGCTTGGACCTCCTTAAAGAGGAGCTGAAGGGGAAAGAGCCCGGTCGGTTGTACTGGGGCTTCTTCTCAGGGAGAGGCCGAGTGAAAACAGCCGGCAAGTGGCGGGAAAGCTCTTGGGAGCTCTGTGACTACTACCTGCCGTACGCGCTGGGCGGAGGATACATCCTGTCGGCCGACCTGGTGCGTTACATACGGCTGAATGCAGGTTACCTGAAGACGTGGCAGAGCGAGGACGTGTCGCTGGGCGCCTGGCTGGCGCCCGTGGATGTCCGGCGGACGCACGACCCGCGCTTTGATACGGAGTATAAATCGCGCGGTTGCAACAACAAGTATTTGGTCACGCACAAGCAGAGCTTGGAGGACATGTTGGAGAAACACCAGACTCTGCAGCGCGACGGCAGGCTCTGCAAGGAGGAAGTCAAGCTGCGATTGTCCTACGTGTACGACTGGAGCGTGCCCCCCTCACAGTGCTGCCAAAGGAAGGATGGCATCCCTTAACGTGTTAACGTGCGAATTTAAGGGATGATGTTTTTTGACCAATTCTCCGTTTTTGCATGAATTTAAGTTCTGTAGCAGGTAGTAAGTTAGGAAGGATACTTCAAAATTTCATCGTCAGAGGCGTGCTCTGCGCGGACATCCGTGTGCCCTCCAACTCATTGTGTCCCTGTAAACAAGGATCTAGAATCTAGATGCATCTCAGATTCACAGATTCGAAAGTGGGGTTTCGCAGTCTCCATGTTGATGGAGACCAGGTCTGACAAATTATAGTGCTTTCTGAGCCGGTCTGTGCAGTGCGGTTTGCATGGAAGAGAGGGCCATGGGATTAGCCTCTTTTTTTTTTTTTTTTTTTGTTTTCATAAACAGAAAAGGGTTTTCCTTTTTTATCAGGACCTGGTTTCATTGAGGGTAAAAGAAGTAATCAAATCATATTTTTTTTTTCCTGTTTTTACAAATAGAATGGGGATTTAAACAGCGCTAGAGCTTTTATACTGAAGTCAGGCACACATTTTTACAAGTGATGATGGCGTATTATCAACACGGAATTGGTCAAGAAATATCATCCCTTAAGTTTTAAATTAGAAGTTTTTAGGCCGACTTCCTCCTTTTGTCCTTTATGACCCCTGAACCCCGTTGGCCTCGTTATTTGGACCTACGATGACGTCAGTGCTCTCCTCGCCACCGGTTTACCACTTGGTGGCCTGCTCCTCTCCTCTGTCTGTGCCTCTTCTGCTGTACCTCTTGTTACATATTTTAAAAACACTATGAGATGTTTAGTAGATAGCACAGGGAAACAGTTGGGAGATTCTTACCCTGCCAATTTTTTTTTGTGTGAAAGCAATATATTTGTCTTTGTATTTTATTTATTATTAATTTATTCTGCAGCGAACGCAACGCGCCGGTACTGCGCTGCGACCGGAGCACAGTGGATGCGGTTGCTGACTGCGAGTGGAATTTGTGTTCGGAAAAACGGCCGGACGAAATCACATGCAGCTCACAGCATTGATGGAGAAGAAACACAATTAAACGTTAAAAACTTTTTTTTGTCTACGGTTAATGGTACGCAATTGTCAAGGTGTTGTGGGCTAGCATAGAATGCGTAAGAGAGGATGGTTGAAGTATTTATTGGGGAAGTTCATTATACTGGAGCCTGTGTGAAGAGTCTGGGGTGATATTTATATTTCCAAGGCGGCAGTCACACTTTAAAGTTAGGGCATTGCATTTACCCAGCCTCGCTCAAGCCTGTGAATAATTTTTTTTCGGTGGCTGTCTATTCGTTCTGATGTTCCTAACTCACTCTGCGGTGTCAGGAGCCGAGTCCCAAAAACCTGGGAAGTGTTTACAGCTGCTTTTGATTTTGAATTCAGAGTTTTCTGACACATTCAAATGCAAATGAGTGAGGATTCCTGCGAAAAAGAGCCACCTCCAAGTTCACTCCTATGAAGGCTGTCATGTCATTATTCACATCTATAATTGTCACGAGCAGATTCTGATCCAGTCCAACTTAAGTTTCAGTGTTTGTTTCTACGTACATTGTCAGCCTCCCTGGATGTTTTATTAAAAACTTTAAATGTATCTCTGCTGCTTCTATTCACGTTTTATGTATTTATCTAAAATGTCTTTGGTGTAGACTCTATACACTGTGTTTTATTTGCAAAGTCAAGTCCATTCATGTAAAATGCTCCCTCAGCATTACTCCAAAACACCTAGCTTTACTCTGGCAAGAAAATCTTTCTCGCAGCTCATATTAGAAACGTCGCATTTTAACGAACTTTACAAGGGACGTCTGCAAGTCCGCTCCAGTCTGAATTCACACGAGCCATCATGTCGATCCTCCTGATGACTAACGATAGCACTGAAAGCTGTGCTCCCGCAGCTGTGGTTGTCACGATGAAACGGTTTGGACGCGCTTCAGGGTTCCTCTCACGCGGACGAACTCGGGTACGTTCTGCAGGCTCTCGTTCCTCTTCTTCTCCTCCAGCTCGCGCTGCGACACGGGAAACATCCGTCAGTGCAGCTCGAGCGTGGACATCCACCTCAACAAGATCCTGGACAGATGAATTACTGTTTAACCCAGGCGGCGTGGCCTCTGCTCGATAACTAAACATACTCACCACTTGTATTCTCTGCTGGATTTTGTAGAGCTTCTCCTCCAGGTCGGAGGCAAGGCGGAGGGCCAGCTCCCCCTGCTTGTGCTGCTCTCTCTGCCTGTGTTCCAGCACACGCTGCAGCTCTGGCTTTCCTCTCGGCAGGAGACCTCTGACCGACACATGAACAAAAATCTCCACGTTAAGGTAAACTACCATTGCACTTCTTCTCTGTGAGTGTGATTGGTTTTACGGTGACACTTGCTCGTAATTGTTTGATGTTTCCTTTGTACAAAGATATACCGAGGTCAGATGCAATTCAATAGAAACTTGTCAGTAAAAATTAATCATGGGCACTGGGTAAACAATCTTAAGTAAACAAATCACAGTCCAGCTGAACTGGAGAGGGCAAAGAGAATTCTCTTAAGGAGACAGATACAATTTTGATCTGGAGAACGATCACTGCTTTCAGAAAGCAGTTTCAACCTGCCTTTGCTACACACCAGTCCTAGAAGATGTCACATGGATGAGCAGAAAACTTGGAAGTCTCGGATCTCCAGAAGAACACCCACTGTCGGAGGCTAAAGGTTTTCAAAATGCCGTGTGAACGAACTGTCAACATGGACAACAAGGTATTCAGTATATGAATGAACCGAGGAATGAGGACTGGACTCTGGTCACTCATGTGCTCACACACCCCTGGGGGGGCCCCTGTGCTAATCGATACAGTTGGCCTTTACATGACCGGATCGCACGCTGTCTGTGCAGAGCTCAGTGTTTTCTCACCGTCTGTGGCAGAGCAGCAGCTCTCGGTGAAGGGCTCTGTGTTGGTGAGATGCCAGGACGGGATTTGGCAGCTTCCTCGGGTTGATAAGGTCACCACCCTGCTGTTGTTGACTCGCAGTCACCTGGGGAGGTTGGCGGATCCAGCAGTGATGTCTGTCTGGCATGCACAAACAAAGGCACGGCACACGCACACATCACTGTGAGCGTTTTGTGTTTTTGGTGGCAGTATGTTCCACTTTTAAAATTATGAGCTTATCATTTGTTTCCTCAGATACGGTAAGGCAACATAAACGTGACCATATCATTTGATTGCATCTTACCTCTTCTGCTTCGAAGACCCATTTTTTGCGTTGCCTGAATGAACAGAAGTCCATTGAAGTAAGTGTTACTCATCTGCAAAATACACTTTGATAATTTAAATGATGTTGAGACCTTTTTTATGTTTTTCAATCCTAAAACATGAAATTTTGAACAGACTATTTTTCGAAACTGCCACAATCAATCACTTAAAATGTCAACCAGGAATCTTGGATATTGATGAACTCACAATCACACAAAAAATAACAAAAATCATTGCTGCCTTCAAAATAACACTGTATTATTTTATGGGTAATTTTAATTTTTGTTTTGGCCTCATCCTTGCAAGGAAATTGCAAATTAAAGTCACCATGTGACATTTTCTTTAATCCCACACATGAAAGTTTAAGCTACTTCCTTTTTTTTTTTTTTTTACATAAAATTCTAAAGTGACCAATGCCATTCGAAGCCTTCAATGGTGTCTCTTTGGTCTGTCTTTTAGCCCGTTAAGAAACTGCTGCACTTAGTTTTTCAAAAAACAATCAGTGATTAATTTAAGAGTATGAGCTAAACCGGTTTCAAGATTGAAACAATCTTTATGATTAAACAAATGATAATTTTATTCATTCACACATAAAAGTGATTAAAAAAAATAGTAACAACAACAAAAAACCTTACCTGTGTGCAGTGGTAGAGACGCATTGTTGGAAAGAGAGATTTCAGAAAGTCTGTTTGTGACAAGTGTGGGAGAAGAAGAAGGAGAAGCTCGCTGTTGTTGTCAGGATGCAAAGCAGGTTACAGTTACAGTGAGACTGATCTGAACAGGTGTGCCACGTGCCCTGTGATCAAATCTTATTAACTGTCCTACAACCCTTTGTTCCACCTTGGTTCCTTCAGAAGAGAAACTTCTGTTGTCTCAGAGGCAGCAGCATATGGAGGGATTGGGATAATGTAAGGATTAGAATAATGCAACATGGGAAGAAATAACTAAACAAATATGGCCTATACTTTTTGAATTCAGTTGTTATCACTGGGAGGAGAAAAGTATTGTCCAGATTCACATCAACATCTACTTTTGTGTTAAATCTGTCAACACTTGGATGTCACTGTGCACATTGTTGGAACCCTGTATATATTTAATGTAGAGCTACAAAGAATTAATAAAACAGAAAATAACATTTCAACTGTCCTGAAGTGAAATCATGACAAACAACAGATGTTTTCATCCCTGCAACAACATATTAAATTGAAATGAATGAGTTAAAAGAAGTGAATTTGATCGTGAATGTGAAGACTGTGTTCACAACTAAAAGTTTGAACAGGTGTGTTATATAGCCTTTGGGAATTCAGGTGACATGTTGTAGAAACAGTTCATTTCTTCAGCCTGAACATAATGTATGTGTGAGACAAAGTGTAACCACTGGGTTTGAAACAAATCATTAGAGTTAGTACTTTTTTCAAACCAGCTAACATAAAGTCTCGATTCAGGAGTTTTTTCTGCAGTCAAAACAACACACAGTTATAATAGCTATACTATAGATATATACTATATACTTAGATATATACTGATACATGCAGTATATAAACTATATAGGCTTATCTTTTTATGGGCTAGTCTGGAGCAAACTGTACAGCAGTATAGTGGTGTAAGCTCATAGTAGCCTGGGTGGATGCTCAGCATAATTCCCCTCCTTCCTTCTGCTGTACTGCCTGAGGTATTTTTCACCAGTTTGTAAATCCTGCCTTTGTTGTCCTCCTACTGTAGATGCTGACACCATGTCATCCCACTGCAGAGAGGAGTGTGTTGGCCACATCCTATCAGATATGTTGTGAGCCATCAAAGACCGGAGTGCCACACAGATTCCCTATAAAAATGTGATATATGGAAAGGTTTGCTTGGAACAATTTATCCACCCGTTTTCTATACTGCTTATCCATTCAGGGTTGCCTGGGTTTGAACAGAGGACCTTCTTATTGTGAGACGACGGACCACTGCATCACCATGTTGCCCCTTGAGTCAATACAGTCAATCATTTTCCAAACATGTCTCAGTTTTGCTCTCATGCCTGCGTTACAGGCAGGTTATTGGAAAGTAAGAATAGTTCCTAACAAAAAGGAAATTCTATATACTTAATCATAGCATACTGTATATGAATGGGTGCATTACTAGACAGGCCCCTGGTGTGCCTGTGAATATAACTTGTGTCAAAGTTATAGAGCTTAAAAGATAAAAAAAAAGCACAAAGAGATACAAACACAGAAATGGAAAATTACCATAACGTGACACAAAACGATTATAAACAAGGTGGTTTATAGGCTTTTTATGTATATTTTCTTAGAGGGATAAAGGTGGTCAGACGATTGTCAGAGGACTGAGATTTGAAATCTGCTGTATATCAATAAAGTGATTCTATGGATGTAATGTACATTTGCGGGTGAGCGAGAGGGAGCTGTAAACGATAACCAGAAGGTGGCAGTGATACGAGCTGCCCAGCAGCAACCACAACATTTAGAAGAAGAACCAGTGAAACCGGAAATGTCAACGGAGTAACTGCATTACAGCCCCACTTTATAATACACGATGAGTTCCTAATGTAAAGGAAGAAACTGTTTCATTGCAACGTCAAAAGAACAAACTGCGAAAATGACAAATGGTAGGTCAACTGTTTTGCGAAACTAGCTGAGGAGTTGTCGACGGCAGAACCGTTCCCGTAAGTTAGGCTACTTCTGGGAAAGAGCGCTAAAGCTAAGTTAGCTGTAGACGTGGCCCTGGGCAGCAGCACCGAAACTCTGTTTTCTTGACTTATCGAAACCCTCTCGCGTCGCTTCCTTGTAGCAGTTACAGATACACTGCTCAGTTTTCTGCCTTCAATAAAAAAACGCTCTTGTCTTAAAACCTCCCGGGGCTGGGAACGTCGTATTTTTTTTTATCTGGCTACGAAGCAAGTTGCTAACTAGCATCGACTAGGGCATCTGGCTAATGCTTTAAAAAAATCCAGGTTGCCAGCGAGAGCACAACAATAAAACCTGTACGCATTCATCTCATTTTAGCGGCTTGATCTATCAACTATTTTTCTGTGCTCGCCCACTGCTGAAGTTGGTGCACGAACGAAGATTAATAACGCTGCTGCAACTGCAGTCAACAAACAACAGCAGGGGAAATCCACATCACGACACGCTGTATACGCTGCTGTATGAATTACTGTAAACATTAGAGGCCATATGAGTCATAAAGCGGCAACAGACCACACATATCTGACTTTCAAAGCTGCACATCAGAGCGGGGCATGAATTCAAGACGAGATGAAAGTGATTCATTGAAGCAAAATTTCCCTATCAAGATGTGTGCCCATATTCGCCGCCAATGTCACAGCATCTTTGATCAACAGTTGCTCCGTTTTTCCCACGGTCTACGCAGCAGCAGTATTTGTTTCCACTTGACAGCCTCTCTTACAGAGAGATTTTTCAATCACAAATTCAGACTAACCTGCGGATTAACACAACAAAAACTGCTCAGTTCATTTCGACTCTGTGGATTTTTCACTGCTGACTGTAGTCTGGATGCTTTAGATCCACAGGTGTTAAATTAATGGAGACCAGCGCATAAACTCTGACATATTTTCATAATGGAGATGAAGCCGCTGGTTTTCGTCTCGTTTAACTCCGATTGTGTGGGGTACTGCGTGAGTAAGTTGAGGAGGCAAAGCATCCGGCTCCCCGGCATGCGGAAAAACCGACCGTGTGGTATTTACCCTCTCTTCTTCTGCAGTGTACTCTTTCGACGGCATCCTGGTGTTCGGGCTGCTGTTCATCTGCACCTGCGCGTACCTGAAAAAGGTGCCTCGCCTCAACAGCTGGCTGCTCTCAGAGAAGAAGGGCGTGTGGGGCGTCTTCTACAAAGGTAGGTACACGGTTAATTAACAGTCCAATATGCTGATTTAACACACACCAGCAGTGTCCCCGTAGAGCGGACACCACCGATTTAAAGAACTCATTTTGGTGTCATCAAAACGTCATGTTGTTATAAGTATTGGAAGCTATATGGGAGCTATTACAAAGCTAATCAAACCAATTAGTTATTATACAGTTCATACTGTGGTTGTCATGAGTATGGTGTACTGGATAAGTACCTAAATTTTTTAGTTATTGAATTTCCAGAAAATGTATTCTGATATAATATACTGTGTAGTGATATCTAAAAAAATTACATATACCGTCATATAGAATCTTACATCCGTTGTTCACTCTCCCCTAATGAGAGCATGTGACAAAACAGAAGAAAGTGTGTCACTAACCTGAGAGATACACATCCGTTTACATCATTTGCAACAAAATACGTAGAGATATTCCTTGTTCTATAGGTTTTTGCAGTTTTCTTCCATCACCCTCTTGAGCCTCCCTCTCTTCCTCTTCTCCTCAGCTGCAGTAATTGGGACGCGGCTCCACATTGCCGTGGCCGTTTCCTGTCTGGCGATGGCTTTCTACGTTGTCTTCTTGAAATGATAGAGACAGACTGGACTGGACTGGACAGGTGCAGGATGGGGATGGACTCATCTCAGTGGTCATGTGCTGATCCTTCTGACGGGACGTTTCGAGGATTATGTGGCCGATGAAATCCCATTGTCCTGTGGACCATTGTGAAAAATAGCCAGTGGTGCCCCCTTCTGGCGAATGGGTACCTAACTCCTCCCTTAATAATTTGTGTGCACCACAGACATGAAGGGCATCCTGACTCTACTCCACAGATATTGCAGAGGAGAGAGCATGTTTGATCAGATGGTATCATTCTGTTGTTGGGTGATGCTGTTTGTTGTCGCCATCCATACCCTGTAATTATTTATACTGAAGGATCCACGATCAAATGGCAGCGTGTTGCATTACACCTTATACCTGTACACAACCTAAAATTAGCTGCATATTGTATATTTGGGAACAATATGACCAATGGAGATTTGTCAGACATGATGTCTGACCAAAATGAAAATGATCAACTCTGCTTGCTCCCAGCAGTGTTTTTTTCTGTATCACTTCTTCTGTCATGGGTGGAGGGGATGATAAACAAAGCTAATATATAAAGATGTTCTAGTAAACACTATATTTTGCCTCTTCTTGAATCCTGTAACTTTTCTCAACAGTGCTGTTTGGTTTGAAATGCACATTGTAAACTGGTATATGTTGTATTTACTTTTGACATCTAACACGTTTTGAATGTCACGAATAGTTACAACTTTAAGGACTTTAAGTCATGTTGACATCGGAGTGTAAAACAGAGAAAAGTGATCATTTTAAAAGAGGCATCTCAACCTGTTGGGAAAATCTGATAGCTATATGAAGACATCAGACTTGCCTGGAGATTTAAATGCAATGCCAAATAGAGATGGTTCTTCTGATGCCGTCTTACTACTGTTACTCTGATTTTAATTCTGCCACCGTATTTTTTATCACTAAGAGAAGAAATGGGTGTGGGAGAGGATGTATTGCAAATTTTGAGTAAAACCTTGATCAGATAATTTTCTGTGTTTCTTGTCTTTATAAAACAAATGTTAGTTTTCAAGTGACATACAGTGCCTAGACAGTGTAGTCCCACTAGTCGTCTACTTTTTCACCTTTTATTGATTTACAACCCTGAATCACAGTGGATTTATTTTCTGTTTCTGGTACTATCAGCAGACCAAACACAAAAAGATGAAAAACATCAGTCCAACAAAATGAAGTACTAATCTGACATTATTGCCCTGAGTCTATCACCTGTTGATAAATCAGCTTTGAATGTCTGAACAGTGCAACCCTGATTTTAGTCTTTCCTGTACATTAACATAGTTCTTTGTTAAAGTCACCTGGGTGCAGCTTTGACTTCATGTTCGACATTGTTGTCTTGCTGTGAAATAAATCATCTCATCTCGGGTTTTACCTCCAAGGTGTCTCTGCATTCAGTCTCCCCCTCACAAGTCCTTCAGATCCTGCTGTAGACAAAATCTCAAAAGAAATCCCCACAGCATGAAGCATGTTCATGTATTTCTCCCGATGCGCAGTGCTGAACCTCCACAGCATGTCAGCAAAAAACAAACTTTTGCCGTATCAACTTTATTCTCTGTTTTTCCCCCACCTGCTTTCTGTCAAACAGACCTGTTTTTTTTTCACCATCAGACTGCAACTGTTGAAGCAAGAAGGCAACAGTACTTGTGTGCATGTCTCCTGTTTCACCCAGTGAACCCTGTACCTCCTTTACACTTCGCAAGCCTTTTATTGACTTGTGTCACGAGTGCTCTTTGCACAAACAGTCTCAATTTTGGAACACAATTTACTCTCAGAAGATTTACAATTATACCAAATCTCCATTGTTTATGATCTCTCTTAACCCAACCCTGACTGGTTCTTTTTAATGGTATTGTTAGCTCTACCACGGATGCCATGTTTTGGTGTCTGTTTATTTGCTGGATTACATGAAGCGTTGTGCAGATTATCACAAACTTTATCAGTGGTGACTCTTGGTCTAATTTCATCCAGGAAGATCCAGGAAATTTCAGAATTATTCTTCATAGTTGCAAGATATGGTAAAAGTTCCCATTACAGTCACATCTCCATTAATGCATAAAGATTTTGAGTAAGTAAAGATTTGGTGTCAAATGGTGAGGGCACACACCACAGGGGCCTCAAGCTCCTGTGCAGCAGGTCCTGGTTCAACTCCCGGCCAGCTGGAACCTTTGCTGCACGTGATCCCCTGCTCTTTCCTTCAGAATTTCCTGTTTCTGGACACTGTACCTATCACGTTAAGCTAAAAAAAAAAAAAAGCCACAAAAAAGAGATTTAAAATAAGAAAAATAGATATCAGATCTGGCTTTGGAGAAATGTTCATCTTTGGTGGAGGTCTGTGCTCTCTGCTTTCTAGTTTGGGATAGGCCTTTTACACAGAAGACATTTTGACTTGTTGTAAAACACTGGTGTTATAAACATAGGCTTTGTTAGTGTGCTATGTGTTCTAATGTACCATCAGCATGTACCCAGTAACCAGACCATGAGAGTGAAGCACCCAAATGGAATCCAGCCATCATTCATTCATTTTACATAGATTACGCCATTGTTTTCCCTATTATGACATGTTTTCCCTGCCTATTTATAAAGTTTCTTTTCCCTTATGATGTAATTCTAGAAATTGCCCACAGTAGACACAGCACATCTTGTTATAGCAACTTGTCACACCTTGATTACACACGGGTGATTTCCATTTAACTGTGATATGCATTTTTCATTCATTACACGATCCCGTTCCAATCAGATAGCTGTAAGTTGCAGCTGCGTCATTATGGCTGAGTAACAGGTAAACAGGTAAAACATGTCCAGACAAACGTGTTTCCCACTCGCGTCTGCATAAACTTACGGGGGCATCCCCTCGGTTTCCCAACCAGCGACCCGACTCTCGCGAGATAAGAGCCCGCGAACGTAGCGTGCGCGTTCGCGTGTCTGCGCGCTCAGCTCAGCGAGAACAGAGCGGGGCGAAAAATCCAGCGAGAGCTAGTCCAGACTGAGCTTCCTGACCCGAGAGGGTTTTTGTAGAGGAAGTTGTCTCCAAACGGGCCGAGGTACACGGAGAGGAGGCGATTTCCCCCCCATCTCTTTTGCACAACTGCACGGAATTTGCACGGCTATAGGCGGCTCAAGTTTTGTGTAATTCGGGAACCGTCTCCGCTTTGAGTTGCAGCGGGGCGCAGGAGTAACCACACCGCGTCTTGCTTGCCACACGGGGAGGAGGAGAGCGAGAGGAGAGAGGGCAGAAGTTTCCGCTGGCTTGTTTTGTCACTGCGGGGCTGGTTGAATCCGCAGGAATGTCGCAGAAGGAGAGACCCACTTTTTATCGACAGGAGCTCAACAAAACCGTGTGGGAGGTCCCGGAGCGGTACCAGCACTTATCTCCCGTCGGCTCGGGCGCTTACGGATCCGTATGGTGAGCAGTTGTTGCAGAGCTCGCACACGCACACACACACACACACACACACACACACACACACACACACACACACACACACACACACACACACACACACACACACACACACACAGAGTACGGTTGCACAACAGTCAAAACGGGTTCCCACCACCCACAGAGGCCCATCAGAGATGCCTCCCGACCGGCTGCTTATCGGCCTGTGACGGGTGCCAGCGGCAGGAGGTGGGGGCATTACTTCTGCCCTTATTGTTTACGTTCTCATACTTTGGCTGTTACGAATTGAGGGCGCTGCAGGGCGGTTCGCATTTCTTTGGAGGGGCGGGCGGGGGTTATTTTTTTTGATTTTGTACACATTTTTTTTGCTGTGCTGTCTCACTTACTTCTGTCCCGTAAACACCTGTATGTAGCTTCCAGTAAATACGCGGGCAGCTCCACAAGCCGAGTTTAAGTTACATCCTCGGTAGAACTGCCTTCTGTTTTCTTAAGAGACGGTTTGTCAGTTTATCTTTTGAAGAAGGCAGATGAGCGGCGTGCCCGTGCTTGCATCATCATCATCAACAACCAAAGTGGAGCCTCGTCATGAGATACGATCTGCGCTGCTGACACAGAGACGAGTTCACCAAGACCAAGAGAAACAATCGCCTTCCCTCTGGAATAGTATTGTAGTCCCGCACGTACAACCTGGCACTTTACGCACCCGCGCATTGCATGCATTATGCATTTTCCAGTTGGGTGCAGCCTGCAGAGTACCAGAAGGTCACGTGGTTTTCAGAAAGCCGCCCCCCCCTGCACAGTGAGAGCTTTCTATAGGAGCCCGTCCAACGACGATGATGACTCCAGAATGATGTCACCCTTTCTCCCGCTGTGGTACACCCATGACTCACAATCCCGAGGTTAGGTAGTGGCCTCAGCTCTGACGCCTTTCACTCATCCCAAAGTCATGGATGGCGTCTTACCGCGATTAGAACTTCGCTGTTGGCTTTGACTCTACTTTCACACCTTCAGCTTGTTGTGCGCGCGCGTGCGGTTTGCGGTTATTAGCGGGGAGTAAAGGGTTAACACCACGACCTCATTTGGTCCTTAGGGCTATCGGAGGAGATACCGGTGCAAAAGAAAGGCACCGATACGGCGTCTTCATAATTGAAATCTACGCGAGAGTGATTGATGTGACGTGTGCTGACGATATGAGTGAAGCGCGAAAGACTGCTCCAGAGAGTGGAGAAAAAAACCCGGCCGTGTTTATCTTCTCTTAAATGAATCCTCGCTGATTATTAACTTTTAAGTCTGGCCTTGATGCTCCAGAGTTTGCACAACAGAGGCCGACTGCGTCAGCCTTTCTCTGCTCTGAACTTTGAGGAAAATTCCTCCGTGCTTTCCTCCGCATTTGAATAGACCCCCCCCTCTCCTGGAAGCGTGGTCACAGCGCCTTTTGAATAATGTAGCTCACAATAAGTTGTGCAAGCAAAGTGGCCCAACCCTTTAAAACCCTCCAGGAGGTATCTGTAAAGTATAAATAACCACGTAGCGTGTCACGGCTGTTAGTCAGCCGGGCACCTGCTCTCAGTCGCTCAGCCGCCGGTGTCTTTGTTGTCGCTGCCATGATGTTCCTCAGGTTCTCGGCCCGAAGTCTTCTCGATGTATGCGAGTATGGAGATCACGTAAAAATCATTTCCCCTCAACAGCCCGTCACTCAGACGCAAGACTCCCGAGAAAGATACTTTCTCCTCCTCTCTTATTCTGACCTTTGTTCTATTTTGTTTTACATGTCAGATTTGGAGGAGATCCAGAGTTAGTGTGTGGACAGAAAGAGTTTAGAGTGAATGCTGCCGGTGGGGGATTAGTGTGGACGGTGTGCTGAGTGCCTCGTATTTTTTTTAGCTCATGTTTCTCAACTGAGCAAAAGCAAACTGGAAACACGTTAAGTCCGTAGTCCAGTTTAATGATAGAGCCAAGAAATAAGATTAAAAAAAAAATGAAAAACAGGCCTGTAAAAACATCTGTTGCTCAATACGAACACTTGTTTGATGCACATTTAAAAGCGTGTTTTAGATAAGATATATAAGTATGAAGCTAATTCAGCGTGATAATAATCCCTGCATGGCATCAACGATCAGAACACAGGGTTCACGTAGGAACATAACGTTTTGGGTTGCTCCCTCATTCTCCGAGCTCAAAGACATTTAATACGGCTATTGATTTGCTTAGACAGCAGTTTTTCTGCAAATTGAAAACACAGACGGCTCTCCGTGCACGGCTCCAGCGCAACGCGCCGTGCTTAAAAACAGGTGCAGCTCTCAACTGCTCTGTATGCTTAAATCCCTGAATAGAACTCCCAACGAGATTTAACTCATTTTTTGTTGTTACGTGTCCAGCAGGTGTTTGTTTTGCCCGCGTCCACAGGTGCGTTGAGCAGCACAAGCATTTCCTCACCGGCGCGTCTCAGCTTTCGAACTTTTTGGACTTGGTCTCACGCCTGACGCGTGTCACAGCCTTATATATATATTTCATACATACGCATTCTTATTTTGCTGATAAAGGAGTTCATTTATCACGAGGCCTATCTGGTGAGAAGGTGCATTATCTCGGTTCACTCTGGCTGACGCACTTGGTTTTAACCTCAGAGAAATGTGCAGTGACTTGTCGCCTCTCTAAACAAACAGGAGGCTTAAGATTGAAACCGGCAATTTTACGTGACTTTGGCTCCAGCGCTCAGTCGTGCGAGGCGCTGTCAGTGACGTGATGCATCTGTGACGTCAGATCAGCAAAAGCGTTCATTTTGGTATTGAGCTGTGGATTGGACTTTTAAGCCTAAAAATGACTGTGGCGCTTTAAGAAGAGAGCCCGGAAGGGCGTTGAATCAAAATCAACTGGACTTTGTAGAATTTTCAAAATACAAATTTAGATTCTACAGGTCCAATTGATTTTGATCCAGTTTCCTTCAGATGCCATAATCTGGATGAATTAGAATCTCCACAGACTTAGTTTCAGTTGGTGGTGTCAAAAACAAGATTGTTCTCATGAGATCCTGCTTCCTGACATAAAAAAAGTAAGTAGACTGAGATATTGGCCAATTTGAACATATTGCGGACATGTATGTGAGTGTCAATGTGAAAAATTCTCAAACTCTCACATATAGATGTTAATCACGGGCCTTGATCATCCAGCAGCAGTCAGGCCATAATATAAAGTGAAGGGAAGCATGCAGTTAAATTGAATAAATCCCAGTATTTGTGGTAGTACTGAAGTATGAAAACGTGGGAACTCATTAATTACTAAATACTAATAATTACTTTGACCATAAATCCTTTAAGAATATGAAATGTGTAGGCGCATACCTGATACATGCACCTGTTCATCAAATGCCTGAGCACCACCGCCGACAACACCGAGACCTCACGGTTCTGGGAACCGGTTTATCTGGGAGACGGAGGAGGGATGGTGGAGGGGGATGGCTTTAATCAGGAGCTCTGTTAGCAGAGCAGATTGGAAAATTAGTGTGTTTATATGCCCTGTTCTAATTTGATTACAGCCCAAGTATGGCAATACTCACATTATTGCCTCTGCCACGTGAACACTTCAACCAGGCTATCTAAACCCATAATCACAGTAAGCTCGGTTCTTTCATCCGCGCCGGATTATTAAATCAGTATGCCTGCCACATGTACGTCGAGAGGAGTTCAGCCGAACCCATTTAGCTCCTAACATCGATCTGTGAGTGGCACAGATGAAAGGAGGGCCCGTCATTACTGCGCTTTAGGTTGTTGCCTCCATTGCAAAAAGGGTTCAGCGTTCAAGATTTTGATCTCACAGATCCTGACGACGTGTCCTGGGCTACAGGAAAGGGAGATGGTGACAGGGCCTGTGGAGCCGATCACTGCTTCATCTCATTATTAATCATCTGAACACGCACGCCGACATCTTCATTATCTGCCGAGTATATGCTCATAACATGGAATAAAAATGAGTTGAGCATATCCACTCACAAGTGACATTATGACATAAGGTACGGGCTCATGGTAACGCCTTCGTAAACTTTAAGCAAAATGAAGCCGCGCGGGTTGTAGTGGGAGATTTTATGGCACCAGTCCTGTCCACCAGCGTAAATGGTCACAATTGTCAGATCATGCACGTTGCATGCAAACTTCATGGAGGGTTGGGCCAGGTAGAGAAAAGCAGGATTCGTGCACCAGTCATTCTTAACTGCACAAGCTGCACAAGATGCACAAGAAGTGCATCGTGGTTTTGGAGATCCCTTGTTGAGATTATAATACGAGATTAATGATACTAATTATACAGAGCGATTATTTCTCCCAGTGTGAGAAATAATTTTCTGCGGTAGCCTTTCAATGTTTTCCTCTCTCGAATCTCTAATAAACCTCATTTCATGAATAAAGTGAATTTAGGAAGAGGAAGGAGAGGGCACTTACCTAACACATCTCTACAGGTCATCTATGGTACACATTAGCCTGCAGACCCACTCTGTCTCTTAGTCAGTATACTGCTGATGAGCACTGCTTCTCCATCGTGCCGGCTCTTTACAGCCCACGTTTTTATGGCCATTGGTTATTGCACTTCCATTTATTACAGACTTATTCGGCAGTGTATGCTTAGAGCTGCCTTGTTTGTCCTGCAGATTAGCAGCAGTTTAAAAGAAGTGCGCATGTGGCTTTGTTTTGTCATTTAGCCTTAGCGTGCTCTTTGTTTACCGAGGCTGGGTTTTTCCCTCACGAGTGACATATATACAAGTTGTTCTGCAAGCCCAGGGACATTGAGTACATTGGGTGTGGGAGATTATCTCTAACTTACTGGAAAAAGAACCACACTTCTTATCTTGTTGTTCTTATTATGGATGCTTGACACTCAGGGCCATGACTTTAAAGGCTGGAGGTGGTGGAATGATGCAAGAAAACATAGGAGATCCCGCTCATGTGCGTTGAAAAAGCCAGCGGTTGAGATATCTGAATCGGCGTGAAGTATGTCCATAGGAAATGATTCTCATCTCCTCCTGTAACCAGTAATGCTGACATAACCTTGAACTGAAAAAAAACTTTAGTTGCCTTAACTACTCCCTGCTGCTGCTGCTCCTTTGGATGTAGGTTACGTATTCAGTTTGCAAAAGCAGTTTGATTTTTTTTTTTTTTAAAAAAAGAAAAAAAAACCCTAGTTTTCAAATGACCCCATCCCACGACGACACACAATTTTAGACCACCGCGAGAGGAAACGGCATGTGTCTGCGAAAAAGTGGGCGCAGACCTTTTTTTTTAGACTGATTTTGCAAATATCCATTTGCGATGCAGCTTAAGTGATTGACCTGGAAGGAATGTGGTTTATTGTAAGTGGCTTGTGTTCCCTTGCAGTACAGGAAATGCAGCAATGTCACGCTTCTTGGGAAGGCAAGGCCCATCTGCCTCCCTTTCTCTCTCTCTCCCTCTCTCACTCTCTCTCTCTGCGCTGCCCTCGCAGCGTCTTTGTGTCTGTTTGTGCCATGATGTTTTTTTCTTCTTTTTTTTTTTTTTGTAATTTCCTGGCAAACGCATGGTTACTTTCTATCCTTAGAACATGTTCTGCAGTTTTTCCTAACAATGAGCGCTCACTTGACGCTGGACAACAGGAGCACATTTCCCTCTCGGCTTTCACGTTACACTTTCTTTGTCCATGTTATTTTGGCCACACCTATTTATTATTTGTTTTTTTCTTTCTTTTTTACTGACAGAGAGGTATTCTGTTCTTCATTCTGAAGGGATGAATGAGGACCAAAGCAAACACATCCACGCACACTCATCCGGACACCTCCAGCACCTTTCATCGTGCCATTATGTTAACATCAGCAGTTGCAGTTTGAAACATTTTTTTCCAATAAAGAACTTGTGGATTTTCACCTTCTTGTGTTGTTCACAATGCTGTTGGCATTTAACGACAGGTTCAGTCATGTTCCCCATACGGCCTTAGGCTGCAGGGAATAATAAGAAGCGAAACCAAGATCTCCGTGTTCTGCAATTATTTGCTTTGTTTACCGGGTTATGGCCACCTACGCAGTCGAGTGAAAAGCTCATTATCAGTTTAATAAAAGGGAAACGTTTCAGGGTTTGATGTGTTAGTAGTCTGATGTAATGCATTGAATTTTTATAGTGAGCCACTTTCAAACACTTGGTTGATGTTTTTTTTTTTGTCTTTTCCCAGTTCCGCATTCAATTTGAAGCTATGCCTGAAGGTAGCAGTGAAGAAGCTGTCCAGACCCTTCCAGTCCATCATCCACGCAAAGAGAACCTACAGAGAGCTGCGGCTCCTCAAACACATGAAGCACGAGAATGTAAGTCAGCTGCACTCGGCCCCCCCATTGCCCCAGCCCCAGCCCCCTGGCCTTAAATCTCTCTGGCTCCTGACTCCTCTATATATGCGTTGTTCTGGTGTTTAGCCCAGAAGGAATGATCGTGTATATGTGGGCAGGAACTTACACAGGAGCTTTGCAGAGTGAAAACTAACTCGCAGAAGCAGCCACTACTCCCAGCTGCTTATAATGTAATGCTGTATGTAACCTTGTTGACTTGCAGCGTGCAGTGTAATGACAGTCTAAGTTTGCTTAGCTCTGCTTTCAGGAATGCGGCTGTGTGTATGGACAGCCATGTGACATGACAGTTGACGAGGAACTAAAACTAGAAACTGAAACTGGTAAACATGTAATTGCAGACCTAAGTCTGTCTAATGTAAAATTTCTGCAAGCAAGCGTCCAAATTCAAAGCGTAAAATTGAACTTTGAGCTGCCACAAAAGTCTGATTTTTCCTTTCACACAGACTCCTTTAGGGAAGAAGGCAAACAAAACCCCATTTGAGGACACTGTAACGTAATGTATACATGGTACATGTGGTGCATGCATCAATAAACAGACATCCACTCTGTAACCATCCAAGTACTAGAACAGACAGGTCGGGATATAGAGCAGAGCCGGGCGTGCGACCCTCCAGCTGACTGTGAACGCTGCACACGCAGCAGGAGCCGAACAGTGTCGAGGCATTTATAAAAGAGCAGCAACCTGTTAGGAAGTGGTTTCAAGCCCCCCCCTCCCCAAAAAAAAGTCCCATCATCTGAGGTTTCATCTCATTTTGTTGCCGCAGCGATTTTGATTCATGCTACTTTACTTTTCTTTTTTGGCAATCACTTGTTCGGTTTGAGTCTCTGTGTGCATACGGACGTACTGTGCATACGCACACGCGCAACCGCACGCTGAAAACAAAAACAGTTCCCACTTCCCGTGTTCTACTGCTGCATCCAGCCAACATTTTGACCCAAAGGGAGAGGATGTGTTATGTAATGGCAGTTGTTGTGATTCCTCAATCTGAAGTGCAGGTGATGGGTTTTTGTATACTGTGTGGGCACAGGTCAGCTGTTGACTGGCGTGCAATAGTGTGTGAGTAAGACTAGAAGAGTCCGTTGGTGCTGGGGTCTTTTTTAGGGGGAAAAAGGGGGAGATTTGCATAGTAGAAGCCACATGGTAGTTTGCTGTTAGCTGTTGCAGACAGAGCTGTTTCGTTATGAGAGCTTACTGGTGAGTGAGAGGCTGGGCACCGTCAACCTGCACAGTTGAAGTGAGGTCGTTTTAGATGGCACACTCAGAGGAAAAATTAAACTGCGGCTCGAAGAATTATGGAAAGTCTCAAAAGGGGAAAACCCACCAGCAGCAGTGAGAGACCGACAGTGCGGCAGATCTCACAGTGAAATGAAAGTTCGTCTCTGGAAATTAATTTAATTTCATGTCAGCATTACTCCACTGCGCTGTATTGCCTCGAAGAACTCATTACCCGCACTCACCCTGAAGTGCACGCATCCACTAATCAGCCACTCAACGGACGCCATCACGACATAGGCTGGTGCCTCGTCACGGCAGCCTAATGCAGCGCATCCATAAAGTATTCAGACCCCTTTCGCCTTATGCACACTTTGTGCAAAGCCTCTTGCCAAGATCATTGAAATTCATTAATATGACAAACAGGTTTTTTCTAGGGACAAGGATTATTCAGGATGAAAACCTCAGTGCCATTAAAATCGCAACTTGTGTTACAGTCAAAATGTGATCTGCGGTTCAGACATCTCATCTAAAATTGCTGTTCGTGATCGTTAATGTCCATGTTTCATCATAACAGGCGAAATTGCATTAAGTGCTTTTTTTGTTCCCAAAGCATCCAAGTGTTTTCATCCCTACCTATGCTTTACATCAAGAGATTCTGTGTTTTGCTCACGCTGTTGCCAGGAGACTCCCTGGGTTTGGATTTTTTGGAAAGCCAGAGCGAGCCAATCAGCCGTTTGTTGTGGCTCCCGTCCCCCAATCAGCTGCGGGTTTGTGCCCTGTGTGGGCGGGCTGCTCCTGTGTTTTCACAATACCTATCCACCTCTCAGTCTCTCTCTCTCTCTCTCTCTCCAGGGGGTGGGGGCAGGGTTGGCACTCAGAGCTGCTCTCCGCCAGTGCGCTCGCCAGCATGCATGCATACATGAATGCATATACAGTTCCTGTAGCTAAACACACGCAATCACATGTTTCTCTTTGTTCTTTCTCTTGCTTCGGTCACGCCCCGGACTTTTCATCAAACAGGCTTTTTGCTCGAGCCACTCAAGCTTATGTTTTTTCTTTGTTAACGTGTCAGCACGTCTGTCCCGTCAGCTTGATGCACAGACTCCCTCAGATAATGTCTGCTGCTTCCTCTGACATCGAATCGCTTCTGGTTGCTATCAGCTCCATTCATGCAATGCAACCACTTCTGCAAGGACAACCTGGTGTACGTCACTGAATATAAAAGCTGGAATGTCCTGCCCATTTCACTGAATAAAATTAAACTTGAGATGTTGCAGAAGCAGGATGACATCAAGTCAAGTCTCTAATTGTGTGGAAGTGGTAGAAACATCACACACTTGTTGACTTGTCTCTTGTTTTTCCGCCTTCAGGTGATCGGCCTACTAGACGTTTTCACGCCAGCGACAAGCTTAGAGGAGTTCAGTGATGTGTGAGTAATTTCTTTCTCTCCCTTCCTCTCCTCTTGGTGTTCAGAATTTAAATCCATCCCCCTGCCTCCCTCCTGTCTCAGCCAATGGCTTCAGATGGCCTGGTTCTAACACAATGCAACCCTTCACATCAGCAGCTGACTGCAAGATTAACACAGAACTGAAACTTGATGTACAAACACACACAATCCCTGCAGCTCATAACTTCATGTGAGTCCAGCATGTGCTGGGCTGTACCAAGGTGAATGTAGGGTGAACATGTGCGCTGTGCACATCACAGCTAGTCTCCATGGTAACAGCCATCTGGCGGTCTCTGGAGTGTGTGTGTGTGTGTGTGTGTGTGTGTGTGCGTGTGTGTACAGAGTACTCAATCATTGTCCCTGAATTCTCTGCATGGTGTGTGGCGTCATCAGCACATTGCACATTTGTGGAAATGTGAGATGAACACACACACACACACACACGCATGAACAGACAGACAGGCACCCAGCGCTGACAAGTAATACAGACGAAAACACGCCGAAATGAAACCTACCTCACCTGTGCGTGACGGCCTCGGAACGTCTTGGTTTTCATTTCGGTGCTCATGTCAACAGGTTAGTGCAGCACCACAGCCTGAGACGTGCGGGTCAACCCTCGCTGCAGCGGCACGTCATCGACAGTTCTGCCGTCTCTATTCGTCGCTCTCAGCAAAAATAGACTTATTGATCGACTTATTGGCATCGTACAGGCGGGATTACATAAAACTGACTCCATTCACTATAGTTTTAATGCCAAGCCTTTATTTGAATGTGTGTGTTTTTAGCAAACTACACGTGCGCTGTGAAATCATTGCAGGGTTAGAGGTTGGGTTTAATAGGCTTTAATTGTGTAATGTAAATATGCTAATAGAAGGGGAAGGGCAGTAATTTGTGTGTGACCCCCCCCACCCCTGAGAGATCACATTACTGCTCTTTAATCATAAAAAAATGAAAACAAACAGTCTATTGTAAACTTGCATTATCAGTGGCAAACTCTGAGTAGGTAGATAGGGCAGCAGCGAGGTAGCCACCAGGCACACATGAGGAAGGGGGTGCGGCCCGGGCATTATAGTTCACCGTGAGAGAAGTAGATGCATGCACAGGAATGAGGTCAGACAGAGCACGCACTTCACACATACACTCCTGTGACAATTGTCCCTCTTTAGCTGATATGTTGGCTCTATAAACACGCCGCTATCAAGAAAAGATAAGTGAAACAATTCTTTCCAGTTCTTGCTTTCTTGAAATGCATGAATTATGGGTGAACCACCAACTTTCATTTAAATATACACAGAACACTCAGACAACTTCAAATGAACTTATGCTTGATTACATTATCATAGCAGAACGTAATGGAAGTTATTCTATTTACATTTCTTTTCTAAACAAAGTTACAAAGTGCTTTATAAACCATGAGTGCACAGTAATAACAGTCAGTAAAATGGTCAGTGAACATACTGAACGTGAATGATGGAATGCTAAGGGGGGGCCACATCTGATTGGCTGCATGATTTGCAGGTACTTGGTGACCCACCTAATGGGGGCAGACCTCAACAACATTGTTAAGTGTCAGAAGCTGACTGACGACCACGTCCAGTTCCTCATCTACCAGATTCTCAGAGGCTTAAAGGTCAGTGATTTTTCCTGTGTGACGCCGGCGCTAGCAGCACTGGCCCCTCAGGCTCTTTCAGTGGACTGATGCTGAAACTTTGAATTTCTTCAGATTTGATGGAGTGGACGTGAAAACAACTGTATTGTAAACTCAGTGAGCAACTGTTGTCTGTTAGGCTAACTAATGGATGTCCTGTTGAATGAGAATTGACCTCTGTAACTTGAACTTTGACATCTGATACAGTTAACCTCGAGTTCAGAAGAACTAATGTCAAGTTTCTGAGACCGAGGTTACATTAAATAGTCTCTTCTTAGAGGACACAATAAACATTTGTTGGAGTGGCATATCCAACAAACTGTGCTAATTAACTTGCATACCACGTTATTTTTGATCTTCCACAGTCACAGTGGAGCACATTTAATAGTTTTGATAAAGCATGTTTCTGTGTCACATGGCTGCACACAAACAAGCAACGTCAGCTACTATTGTGATCTTCAGGGGAAAATGCATTTTACATATAGCATGTAAATTAGTTCCAAGTCATCGTTGTTTTCTTCTTTTCTCCTGCAGTACATCCATTCTGCAGATATCATCCACAGAGTAAGTGATCCTGTTGCATCTGTGTGAAGTTGAATGAATTACATTTCTTTTGCCCAGAGAATCCCGCACTGGGCAAACGTCTTTGAACCTGCATCTGTTAGAAGGCGTTTAGCAAATGTGAACATTGAGAAAGTGACATGCATAATTGGAGCAGGATACCCCTCTGTTAACTCCTCTGTCTCCTCTTTCTTCTCCTCAGGACCTGAAGCCCAGTAATCTGGCAGTGAATGAAGACTGCGAGCTCAAGGTGAGAAATAGCTGCCTTGCAACAATGTTGGCTGTACCTGAGTAGGCTGATCGTGGAGTGGGAGGTCTTCATCGTCTCCTTTACTCCTTTTCCCTCTCTTTACTCCCTTTGCGTCTTCCACACAAACATCACGTCATCCGTCAGATCCTGGACTTTGGTTTGGCACGGCACACAGATGATGAAATGACGGGCTACGTAGCCACTCGGTGGTACCGAGCCCCGGAGATCATGCTCAACTGGATGCACTACAACATGACTGGTACGCACACGCGCACACACACACACACACACACACACACACACACTTTCAGTCGTAAGGATTTTGGGCTGCTGCTGAATGCAACCGTTACGTCTTGCGAGTTCACAGAATTGAAATTGTGCAGAAATACTTTGCAGACGTGTTTGTGTTTAGGGTTTTAGGGCGTGAACAGTAATGAACAAAATAACAGGGTTTTTTGGGGGTCTGCAGTACACACTGCTAAATTCAGCATAATTTCAGCACGTAGCAGTTTGTTTAGCTTTTTCTTCGCTGGCATCACTTGTTGAGTCTTTATTATGCAAGAAATGATGAGGGTGATTTTAGAAGAACTAGGTCAGCTTTTCAATTTTCTTGTTGTTCAATGTGACAGCAAGGTGCAGCAGCATCCACAGCAGATCTATGCTTCGCTGGTTTGCACTTGTTAAATAAATGACATTTTGGTGTTGGCCTTAATGGTCAGATAAATTAGTTGCCTGTTGCTGTGAGACACTGTTTTTAGTCTTCATAATTTAAAAAACAGAGTACTTTCAATTTGCAAGTGTAGAGTATTTTTCCACAGCAGATTTTTTTTTAATAAAACAAAGTTCCACTTTATCCATTTAGTGGTTTCGCATCAGATGTACAACTCAGAACAATCTTAAAAATGATCTTGGTGTAGTGACAAATATAGAGCTCAACAGCAACACTGAATGTTTCACAGATTCTGACAAAAACATGCTGATTTGTTCAATTTTGCAGTATTAAGTATTATTGTATTGAAATTCACAAACTGAAATCCATATGTGTGCCCCATGTGCCGCCCTGCTAGTTCTGAGCTTGTGTATAATTCTCTTCGGACAAAAGTGACTATGGGAGAACTAATATTACTGATACTGAATATGAAGCAGGCAAGTGGTATCTTGCTCTTAAGCATTCACCATGCTGCATGTTTTTTTTTTTTTTTTAATAGTGGATATCTGGTCAGTGGGCTGCATCATGGCTGAACTACTCACTGGACGGACGCTCTTCCCTGGCACAGACCGTATCCTTCCACCGCTGTCGCTGCCATGCAAAAATAAAACAGCTTTCTGGAGTCAACTTGTAGGTATTGTTTTGATCTGGAAGAGGTAGCAGATTTATGCAATATGCTGTCTTTGGTATGTACGTCTAATTAGATTTACAGAAACCGCATGACAAATTATCTGCTGCACTGGTCGGCTCTCCACAGGCTTTCAAACACACACGCAGTTTTGCTTACTTCCACCTGACTCAAGCTGAGCGCGCGCGCGTGTGTGTGTGTGTGTGTGCGTGCGTGCACGAGTGAGATAGAATTCAGAGGTACTGTTTGGACTATGATTCAGTGCTGCCCACTGTTGTCTCCGCTGTTTCTGCAAGATACAGCACACCTTCCTGTTTCCTCCCACTGAGCTTCCCATACACAGCGGCGGCGCATTCAGATGCTGTAATACAAAAACCCACAGGAAGACAGTGTGATAAGGGGACACGAGCACACGCACACACAATCCATAAAAAAGCACTTACACTTCTGATATGTCTAAATTGGGGATCTGCAGGGATTGGGTGATTAATTTCATTAGTCAATTGGCAGAAAATTAATATGCAGCTATTTTGATGATACATCCATTTAAAGTGTTTTTCAAGTGCTAAACATTTTTATATCAGTGTAAGAAAAAAACATTAAACCTAACTTAACTTAACCTAATTTGGGTAATATATCCATAAATGATAAATGACATGGTGCTTATGAACATGATTTTCACAATGTACGAAAGTGCACATTTGTCAGTACCTTTGTAAACCTTTTTTTTGTTTGTTTGTTTTTTGACTGTTGAATGAATGAAAAACTTTATCCGACCCAGGTGACAGGTTTGACTGTTGTGCTTCTCACCCCTCTCTCCTTATCCAACACCCTCCATCCCTCTTGTTTTCCTTCATGTGAGTGTGGTAGATATTGATCAGTTGAAGCTTATTATGATGTTCGTCGGAACCCCAGGGCCCGAACTCTTGATGAAAATCTCTTCAGAGTCAGTGAGTGTCAAGTACCATCCTGCACAGTTTTGTTGCACTGCCCCTCTTGCCTGTGTTTGTGTTGCCTCTGTGTTACCCTGGCAAGAGATTAGACAGTCTACTACTTTGTACTGATGCTACCACCTGTAAGCTGCACTCTGAAAGTGTGTGTTTCCTTAATGGCTTCATTTGCACTTTAGCACAAGGCTTTGATTCCCCACTTGTCTCTAGCATGTACTATGACTTTTTACGGTCTACTAATCTCTTTATATGACCGAGAAAGAGGGCTCTTTTGCAGTACTGGGCAGTGCCCATAAATATCTCATTATAAGTTAATCATAGGTAATCAATCATGGGTTGCTGTATATCAACGCTCAGACACTGTCTTCCTCCCTCTTCATCCTCGCCCCTTGTGTGCCCCCCCCCTTTCTTCCCCACCATACACAAGCTATCCTAACTACCCATGCTCTTTGACATGCTGACTTCCTTGTTATGACGCCCCTTGACTCAGAAGCCGTAGATATAAACCAGCTGCAGCAGATAATGCGCCTGACGGGGACACCCCCATCCTCCCTCATAAGCAGGATGCCCAGCCATGAGGTGAGACACGTGCCCTCCGCCTTCCCACGTGCCCCGGCTCCCGCCCCGGCTGGAATCAGGACTGAGCAGCAGCCAGTTACCCACATTCCTATTTATAGACAGATACCGTTAGAGATGATGTATTAAAAACATTTCCTACCAGTCCTTTTCTTGCATATTGTCCTCTGCTCTCACTCTGTCTATTCCCTGTTTCCTCTCTGACTCACTGTGCTTGTCACAGCAAGGCTTCCCAGAGTGCTTCACCAATGCAGTCAGTGTATTCCGATGAGCTGTGTGTGTTGCATTGGTGACACATCTCGATTCTGAGAATTAGGGCACAATGTTTGCACATGCGTGTGATTTGGATGCTAATGAGTGTACTGGAAGCATGGAAGGGTGCACAGTAAAAGTCATTTTGCTTCAGGTTAATTTAGTGAATCAATCTCAAGCACGTCTCAAGAGTTCAGATTTTCAGCTGTGGCATTATAAATTCAGGACTTTCGCTGCGTGGTCTCTGTAAGATCCTTCACGGTTTTGTTCATTGTTCCTCACAGGCGAGGAACTACATTAATTCACTTCCCCACATGCCAAAGAGGAACTTTGCTGATGTGTTCATCGGCGCCAACCCGCTTGGTAAGTTCCCTTTTCACCATCAGGACCTGGTTTACGATACTCATGGCTCACTGAGTCCCTCTAGGGGTGTGATAATGATGCTGTTTGTTGTGAGAGCTCTCCTCACTCCTCCTTACTCTACATGTAAAAGTATACACTTCATATTTATCTGGTCACGTAAGGTTGCCGTCACAACTGCAGTTTTGTTCATTTGTTCCTCCGGACCAAGAGAAACGAAGGATAAATTTTTGCATTTCGGTTCAGGTCCAAATAGTGTTCCTGCTGATATTTTATGGGACACTATCATTATGCTCTCCCCTTCACAAATTGATCCAGATAGATCAGCCTTGGTCTCTACAACTGACTTTCCCAGTAAACTGTTTTTTTGTTTGCTTTCTGCTCATTTAGCTTTTTGCTCTGTCTTTATGTTCTCTCATATTCACCATTGTTCCTGTCGTTGCTGCTGTGTTTAAGCGGTGGACTTGCTGGAGAAAATGCTGGTGTTGGACACAGACAAGCGGATCACAGCGTCTGAGGCTCTCGCCCACCCGTACTTTTCCCAGTACCACGACCCAGATGATGAGCCCGAAGCAGAGCCTTACGACCAGAGCTTTGAGAGTCG
Source organism: Psettodes erumei (assembly GCA_016785225.1). NCBI lineage: Eukaryota > Metazoa > Chordata > Actinopteri > Pleuronectiformes > Psettodidae > Psettodes > Psettodes erumei. The sequence goes on from JAFBJZ010000007.1 coordinate 1,306,430, forward strand.
TGAGCTGGAAATTGAGGAATGGAAGAGTAAGTTGGCACAGTGTGGATGCCCACAACGGGTAGATTAAAGATGCGTGTTCCATAATCCACATTAATCCCCCCTCATTTTTCTCAGAATTAACCTACGAGGAGGTACTCAGCTTTGTGCCGCCATCGTTTGACGGCGACCAGATGGAATCCTGAGGAGGAGGAGGCACCTTGTCTTCCATCTTTTGTTTTCCAAGAGACACTCTTAAAAGACCATCAGTCTCATGTGACTATCCTCCACTTTCCTCACACGCACACAACCATGACATTCAAGTGCCTGCCGTCATTCATCTCTGGGGGACATTGCGATATCAGGGACAAAACTCGACATCCTGTTCTACCCCCCCATCTTGCTGTTTTTCTTACCTTGCATCCCAGTGCGTCTGCGAGGCTGACTTTCATTCTTCATTTGTAGTGACTTTTTGCCTCAGACGTGTATTGTTTATAGTGTGCCCCATCTTTGTTTTACAAATTTAGAAACTACATGTCAGTATCTTAAAGCAAATTGTTGAAATTGAACTGCTGATATGTATTTTATAAAGTTGTACAACTTAGCAGTAATTCATACTATTGCCCGAGTTTAGATCCATGTTTATCTAAAGTTGATCTTTTTTCACATTAAATTCTATCAGTACATAAATATAAAGGTGTAAATATGACAGCAAACAGTATTTGTATAGAAGTAATTCAAGCAAAACAGTTACGGTATGTAATCGTCATTATTCGCTGAGATGCACCTCAGCCGACCCCTTTGACAGTATGAATTTTATTTAGCCTGAAGTGGCATATAAAAAGATACAATATGTAATTTATTTCAAGTATGTACAGAATAGGCGGAAAACTGTGTGAAATATTCACCTCTAAATGGAAAATTCGAAGCTTCGTATTTCCTTTTATTGGATTTTAAGGCTGACAGTGTCCCGTTTTTTTAAAAATACGAGCTTGGAGAGTATGGCTTTTGTATTACCCATTTAAAATTTTGTTTAATTTCAACTACTTTCCTCCCTATCAGTTCTTTTAACACATCTTTTTTCCTTTTTAAGAAGAATGTTTTAGCAAATAGTCACCTTCAGGACCACTTCAGCATGATAAAGCCAGATTAGGCTTTGTAGTTTTTGAAATTTCATGTTTTCCATCACAGCATCAACTGATAATGTAATTTAATCATATTGCATTTATAAAACTCAGTACTATTAATGTTTATTGAATGTTGGGGCCAGCAGTTTGCCCTGTATTTATGATCTTTTGCCATGTTGTTTGTATATCGATGTAAATGAGATATTATTTGTCAGAATTTAAGGTTCTTTTTATTATTTATGGAGAGCTTACTGTACCATAAACCAAATGTATCATCAGTAATTTCATAAATCAGTCGAGCCATCGGGACTGCAGTTACAGCTTGTGTATCAGAGCCAACAATATGATTAACTCGTTGCAGACAACCATCTCAGTTTAAATCCATTTTGAAAAACTCTGCTCATCTTGCAGTCGTTTCTAGTTAGCGCTGAGTTTTTTTTAAGAGTTGCTGAAAATGAAATCATCGTACTCCTTTCCCCCAGGTACTGCTTTCAAAAATTATTGTATTACGCCCCCAAAAAGTCAATAGAAATCACATCGAGAAATCACAGAAATATAAGTATTACAAGTAAGTCAACTATAGCATTGACCGACAAACCACTAAACTGTAGACTCGTTCAGAATTGTGAAAGAATTTGTAAACAAAAAGGTTCTTTGTTCCTTGAACCATTTTAGAAATCACACAGCACTCACATGTGACATACAAGCTACTGTATATCCACAGTTGCTCTGGCTTATGTCAACCAAACAACTGTTGTTATTTGCAACCGCTTTCATGTAACTGCATTTTCATGTAGTCCTCTTTCTTATGTATTATTTTATTCTTTATGTTTTAAATCAAGATGTGATGTTATTCTGTAATTCTGTAATATTGATTGTTTTTTTATGAGCAGGGCTAGAACGATATTTGTTATACATTTGAATAATTTAGTAGGACACATGTGGAAAAGAGTGTACGTTTACTCACTGGATGCTGAAGGGCAATGCTGAAGCCTCATACTTCGAGTAGATAGGATATTTATCTTGTCCATACCCCAATGTCAGCAGTTTAATTTGGTTATTGGTTATGCTTTCTTTGCCTGAGGTGTGTTCATATCTTTTTACTACATTCTTTATCACTTGTACCAAGACAGCAGGCCACGCCACCTGTAAATACCACCATTAGAAAATAAAGACTACTATTTTTCAGACCTGTAACAGTGTACATTATACCGTGGTGATTTTTCTTTTAGCTGCCAGCAAGCCACCACCGGGTGGCAGCATTGAATAAGCAAACGGAAACGAATGACCAAAACTGAACGGAAGGAGGATATGAAGAGATTTTTTGTTGGCATAATATTTTAACTTCCGTTTGTTTATGCCGCAAAATCACCCAATTACCATCTGCGCACTCTATAAATACAATTAAAACACCAGGCACACAACTAAGAGTCCCAATCCTCATTGTTAAAAATATATTTGTACAGATATATAAATATATGTCAGGTAGCAGTTTGTTTAATTCTACATAATCAGTGCAGTCCTGTGTCACTTTGACAAATTGTAGTTGAATCTGTTTATAGTGTTCATACACACATTCCTAGTAAAATTGTGTATAATCAAATTACCACAATCAAACATATCGTCATTTAACAGAAGTACTTGTACTTCTTTTAAAGTACTAAGATATTCACGTCCGCTTTAAGGACGTGAATGTCTTAGAGCTTCAAAGTGCTGCAGCAAAATTATTTTTGAGAAAATTGGCTACATTCATTTGGTAAATGATTCAGTTTATTTCCCAGAAGATACCCTATGCATCACAAATACCATCAACTGTTTCAGCACACTCCGCCCCCTACTGCTCATACCATTGTGCTGCTCTATTCAATTTCGCGCATTTTAGAGTTGAGACATTTCCAACAGTGCTTGAACGCAGCTAATCCCTTGACTGGTAACCAGCATGGAAAGAAAAGGTAACGTTGCTAATTAAACCAAAACGCTTTTTACACCCAGCGGTTGTAACACAGTCGCCTTTCTTCTCGCCATTTACGCGGCCAAATTATTGTCACAATTATTGTTTTAAATAACATTATAGCAAGCCACGTAACAGTTGATAAAAAAGTAAAAGTGAACCATGCGCTCTGCTGTCAGTGCGTGTGGGTGTTAACAGTATGCTAACCTTAGCCATTAGACTAGCATCTAGTCGTGGATACGTAAGCGCCAAAATGTTTTATTTGGGTTAGAGTAAAAAATAAGCCACAGAGTCCCTGAGACTAATTGTAGATGCACAACGGCTCCGCGTGATACACGGGCGATACGTGTAGTATTTGTAGAGACAACCGCCAAGTTCCTGCTAGCAGCTAACTTCAAATGCCTGTTACTGGGCAGCACACCACCGAGGCCGGTTTACTGAGCTATGCACTTCAGCTAAGTTACTTGCTAACGTTAGCCACTTGGAGTTGCTAACGTAGGTAACTACGCGTTTTGTTTTGTTTTCACACCTGCGGCCCAGGTCACAACAGGTGCTGTTTCTCAAAAAGAACGCAATAACGAAGTGTTTGTGTCAGTGCCTTGTTGGAAACACGACTGCGAGGCTCGGGAGTGGAGGTTTTTTAATTATTATTTTGCGCTGCACCTAAACCCGCTTTCCCTCTGCTTTTCAGTGCTCGCAATGCAAGCGAGGAAGAAGAGGACGAGGCCCAGGAAACCTGGCAAAAAGTAAGATGGTCAAAAAAAATTCTCGCCTTTCCCTCTCTCTCTCCCTCTCCCTCTCCCTCTCTCTCTCTTTCTCTCTCTCTCTCTCTCCCTCTCCCTCTCCCTCTCTCTCTCTCTCCCTCTCCCTCTCCCTCCCTCACCCGGTGCTCCGGAAACGCAAAGTCGCAGATCGGCTAATGATATCTGTTCAGCTGCACATTCTCACTTGGATGTAACGCTGCGATATTCTTCTTCACTCGTCAAAATGAAATGGTGTGCTACGGAGTTGTCCCACTTGTGTGTGTGTGTGTGTTGCGGACAAAGAGATTTTTGTTGATGCAGCTTCGCGGTGCACCTCCAACTTTAACATTCTGATTTAATCCAGGCTATATAAAAATAAAACAACTACTTTCACGTACAGGAAGGCCCTTTTAACAATTTGACGTTTTGTCACAGAAGCGCTGCGATATAGACATTAAGGGAATGGATCTCATCCGCTTACAGTGGACATGTGACACCAAATGATTTACACACATCAAATCAGATAATAGTTCTTACTTTTCAGTCAGCCTTTCCATTGCTTGAGAAGTGATGTAAATAAAGCAAATGACCTGAAGGTGCCGCACAACAACAACAAATCCATGTGGCTGAAGTTGTTATGGCAACACGAATATGAACCAAATCGATTCGGGGCCATATTTCGCTTTGTGTATGTAATGGAGGCAGATGATGTCTGCGAGCTGTTAAATGTCGCAGATCTGCCAAAAAGCTGCAGCTATGGCGGCGCTGTCAGTTCATTTTAAAATTGCAAGTCGTCACCTGTTGCGGAGTCCTGCAGAGTGCCAACAATGGAGCTGCTGCATCACGTGCTAAATCTTACTTACCAAGGCCAGGGTGTTTTGTAAAGCTGGCTGAAGTGTTTTCTTGTACACAACTCCCAGGGCCGTGGCACTTTCCTCCTCAGTATCGTCGTGTGGCATTTTTTTGCACAGAACTTTGCGCCAAAAAAAAAAAAACGCAGCCAAAGGTAAAAGTTTCCTCTGACAGTCGGCGCGCTGTTCAGGTCAGCGCTTCTCCATACTCTCTCCGCTAGAAGCGGCTGATTAGAATCAAACCTCCGTTGGTTGCACGTCGATGGAGTCCACTCTGTTTTGGTAGCGTTGGGTGTTGTTCAAAAAAAGTCGGTCTTTTTAACAAAGAAATATGGATGATTGCAGTTAAAAAAAAAATCCATCATGGAATACATGATGGCTGCCGTTTCTCTGACCTGGTGGCGGTGACACCTGCACAGTGAGAAATTCCAATTAATTTAAGAGTGTTACCCATTATGCATAACTCTCCGCTGTCCCCTCCCGTGCTTACCGCGCCACAACCGCAAAAGCACGAGCAGTCTTGAACGTTTCCCTCTCGCCTGCTCGACAGCTTTACTTTTATCCTCCGTCGCTCAGCGGTGTCGACGGTTTGGCGAGTGGAGCGCTCTTCCTCCTCTGTCACTCGTTCACGACGGAGGAGCCGACGAATCGAAATTTAAACAGTCACGTCAGTGTTGATGAGTCGGCTCAAGGTTTTTGCTGTTCGTCGCTTGCTGGCTTCTCAGTTAATACTCAGATCTGAGGGTCTAATTTTTCTTGCTCTGTGGTTACATTTTTCCAGCCCCCCCCATTCCAAATGGGACATTTGGAGCAATAAAAAAATGCTAATGGCTTTTTCTCTCCTGTTTAATCTTATTTGTCTTACTTCTAATAACCGGTAATTACTGTACGTAGCTCCAGTTCACATGATGCTTGGGGGGCATGTTGGTATGGATCCGGTGAGTTGTGCCGGGGGGCTGCGATTCGGGACGTTCTGTTCATTTGAAGCGCCGAATGCTGGAATTGGCGATTTAGTTCTCTTTACGCAGCGTGATGTCGCTACTGGACCAATCCTGTGGTGAAGAAAACAGGCGAACCCTGCTGATCAAAAAGGGCCAGATCACCCGGTTAAACCTCAGGAACCGACTTCAGGTTGTCACCCGCTTTCACCCGTGCCTTCCCCTTTCACGTAGCTCCTCTGCCTCTCGTCCCACCCGCCGTGATGCGTGCACCTTAACCCCAAATAATCTGTGCGTTGTCCATAACGGCACGGCCCCTTTCGGGATTACGCTCCTGCGCTGCAAAGTTCGCCGTGCGAAAACACCGGTGCGAGTGGTGCAGTACGACACCTCCCCCCCCCTGTTGCAGAACTTGTGTCGGTAACCATCAAGCAAGTGGCGAGGATCCAAGCATAACTTAACTCCTCAGCACTCGCTCTCTCTCTCTCCCTCTCGCTCTCTCACTCTCTTGCCCTTGCACCACCACACGCCTTCCCTCCCACTCTCATGTGGCTGCTGTGCCGAGAGGACGCGGCAGCCACTGCTCAGCTCGGTGGCCAGGGGAGAGGAGAGCGGACCCGGTTCCGGGTCCCAGCAGTCGTAGGCTGGCCTTTTAAGCCGGGTCGACCCCGGCCGGTGTAGCGCAGCTGCAGCGTGGCGTCCCCCCCCCTTCCCCTTGCCGTCATGTGGCTCCTGGACTGGATCTTCTCCATCAACACGGCCGTGGTGAAGCTGGCCAGCGGCCTCACGTGCAAGTGAGTAGCGCGCGTGTCCGGGACGGGCGGCGAAAGAGACGTGGGAGTCGCGCGCTCGCGTCACGGGGACGGCGGGAATCGGGGTGGCTGCGTTTTCCGTGCGCGCGTCAGCCGGCAGTTCACGCAGAGCTCGGCTGACTTATTGATGGGCTGACCCGTTGTTCACCAAGAAGCAGACGCTGACTTCTCGGCACCTGACTACTGAGTGAGTGAGAGCAGCAGGACCCCCCCCCCCAAAAAAAATCTTTTCTTTACACTATCTCATTCTTCCTCCCGCCACTTCAGACATGACGCCGCTTTGTTTCCGTGTTGCCGAGGGCTCGCCGGCACCACTGCGCTCTGTTGCGCTTTGCCTCCATCTCTCACATGCCGTAGCTGCAGTTTATTACATAACCCGTCAAATCTTTTATCGTCCGCAGCCCACTTCCAGCGCTCTGTCCCTCCAGTTCTCTCTCCTGCTCTCCGTCCTCACCCGGCAGGTTGACCGGTATTACATAAAGACGTGCGCGCATGTCGACTGCGATGGGTCGCTTTGGGCCATGCGCGAAGATTCGATTTCGTGGACTAAGAAAAACCTGCAGTTACTTAAACAGTACTAATCAAAGCTGTGGTGTCCCCTCCGACTTCCTCTCAGGATTATAAGTCATGCGGCGTCTGCTTGGAGGCCCGCTGCACACACTGAGCTGTGAAACCCCCCCCACGTCACAGCCCCTTGGAAAAAGACCGTTAAAGATACCAGCGGAGTGCGAAAGGCGAAGCGCCGCAGCGCGCTCATTCACACGTCTTGTGCATTGCACCCAGTACGGTTACCTACTGCTGCTGTTTCATTCTGCTGCCGAGGCTCTCTGCATTGATTTCATTTGGGGGTGGGGGGGTTTGTGTGAACTTTTTGGCCGCGCTCCATCCCCACGAGCTCGTTCTTCCTCCTGTGCCCTCGTTTACGTTGGCCCCGGGGGAAGAAACGGGTGGAAAGTAGACAACCGGGAGAAGCCAGGAGACACCGACACCCGTTATGGCAGATGTGTGCGCGGCAGCGATGGAGATGTCGAGCGGCGGCGGTTCCGTATTACATTTCGGCTCCTCGGCACAGTCGCCCCGGCCCGCAGGGAGATGTGCGTCCTGGCCATTTATTATGCTCTCTGCGTGCCAGACATTTAAAGCGTCAGTTATCGAAAAAAGGTTTAAAGCTGTAAAAGGGAAAAAAAAGACATTTCTTCTTTGTCAGGACTTAATGAAAGATAAGATTTTCTAATTAGTGCAAAAATAATTTTTAAAAAAAAACATGGGTCTTTGTTGTTTTTATATAAAAATGGCCACGTTACGGACTACGGCCGTCAAACAGACGCACGCCGCGCGCTGTTTCAAAACAACAGTGCCGTGCAGGGCTGCGCATCTCCGGACATAAACGCCCTCAGCGCTTCATTCCCGACTCGCTCCCTGCTTTAACTCCGAGAGACCGCTCACCCGACTCTCTCTCCTCCCCCGCGCCGCCGACGGACAAGCCGGGCTGATGCGTTATTAAACGGTTCGTCATATCGGAAAGCGGCGAGGCTCGCATGAGTCACGTGCGTCGCACGGCGCTTGCACGCGAGTCGGCGTTTTTTTTCTCCCCCAGTAGCTTCAGATGAAGTTTTTCTTTTCTTTTCTGCACATGCCTCGTGGTCTTTATCGGTACGATACGTCGAACGTCGTCGAGTGCTTCTCTCGCTGCGCAGTTAAAAATCTGCTGTGAAAAAGGTCGGTCGTCTGATGCGTAACACATCTTACATGCTGAATCTTGTTAGCGAGCGCACAAATCACCATCATCGCTAAATGAGGTTTTTAAAACTGGGTTTTCGGATGCACGACTCGAAGAGACATTATCGGTGGTGTAGCACTGGACGGTTTGACCTGTCAGGAAGTTGCGACGGCGAGCGAACGACGACTCAGGGAAACGGGAAAGGAACCATCGTTCGTTTTACGTCATCATTCGGGCCTGCAGCTCCCAGACTGTGCCGGATCCCGTTTGCACCCGGTTACATCCCGGTTGCTTCACGCGCGTGAAATTAAATCTGACGAGCCCTTGCGCCGCGACTGATTCGCGATTTCGTACGGCCGCTTCTGATTTCCCGTTTTAGATCTCCCCGATAACACCAGAGCCGACGACGTGACCTTGCTGTCGACCGACGCGGCGGATGAATGGACCCCCTGATCTGCAGATAAGCGTGACCGTCGGGCTCCGCTTCTGGCATCGCAAAAAAAAAGAACACACAGACATGCTAATCGTATTCATCTAACGACACATTACTGCCAAAGTCACGGGTTGCAACAAGTACTCGGACGTGACATAACTCTGATGTCCCGAAAAAACAGATGTCATTCATCCTTGGGGGGAAAAAAAAAAAGAGCGTACTGTGTAAACCAGAGTTGAAGGAATGCGATCAGTGAAGGATTAGATAACTAAATCGCATATTTTTTTGGGGTGGGGGTATAAAGGGTAAGTCCAGGTCGCTGCCAGAGAAGAAAGCCACATGCAGTTCCACGTTCCAGGTGTTTAAAGAGGAAATGATGGAGGCAAAATAAATAATTTCATAAATTACTGGATAACTGACATCGGAGTGATTCAGCGGAGAGGGCATTTGGGTACAGGCCTCAAATATGATGGGGGGGTGGGGTTGGGGGTGGTTAAGCCCCTAAAAGTTTAGTTTGCGAGTTAGTTGTGATGTGTTGTTGATGTTAAGATCGGCCCACCCGTGCCCTCCGGGGGTTTTCGTATTTCTGGATTCTCGTTTCGACCGCGGCAAAAGTAGATTGTCGAGCAAAGCAGCGTCGCACTTGTAATTGTGGGCGTCCCGCCGGTTTGTCAGCCCACATCGCAGGGTTTGCTGCGCGCAGGCTATCTGGCGGTTTGCAGGAGCGAAAACCTTTGCCGAGGCCGGCGCACGGAGGAGTGTGCTGCCAACGCGTGAAACCACGCCGGAGTGGCAGGTGCGTGAGGCATGGGTGGTGGTGATGATGATGATGGACAGACGAAGAGGGGAAAGAGGAATGGTGTTGTTTTGGTCAGACGAGGAGGATGAGGAGGAGGAGGAGGATGGGGGGGTGATGTCGTCCCTCACCTGCAATGCAGTGCTCGGCTGCCTCGCCCAATCCTGTCCCAGATGTCGGTGAAGGGGGCCGGGCCGGAGGCTGACGACAGCCAAGGAGAGTTCTCGGTCAGAGAGAGAGAGAGAGAGAGAGAGATTGTATGGGGGGAGGGGGGTGAGCGAGCGAGCCGGCGAGTGATGCCCTGTGCTCCAGGACTCAGCCTCAGTGCTCAGCCTGCAGCAGAGACTCGACGTTTCTCCTCATCTTCCTCTCTGCGCTCGTCTTTCCACCCTCCTTCCCCCCCCTCTCATCCCGTCTGCCCCCCCCCCTTCCCAAAATCTCTGCTCTTCACATACCGACACTCATCACTCTCTCCTCCTCCACTCTTACTTTTCATCCCCACTTTTCCCTCCTGGTGGATGGAGTGAGAGGGTCTTTCAGCACCTGCACCCTTCTCCTCTCCTCTGTCCTGTCCTCGTCCTGTCCTGTCCTCTTTCCCCGCATCACGTCCCATGGGCATCCGTGCATCTTGCAGGTAAGGGCAGGGGTGTGTGTGTGTGTGTGTGTGTGTGTGTGTGTGTGTGTGTGTGTGTGTGTGGGCAGGCGTGACAAGCATAGAGAGTCGGAGGTTATCTTGAGACGGGGTCCAGGTGTCTCAAATGTTGCAGGAGTCCTCGAAGCGTCCCGGTCGTCATCCGCGTTCTCGTCTGGCCCTCGGAGGCCTTGCACGATCGTGGAAGACGCGATCGCCTGCCGCTAAATGTGGAAATGCTCTCGTCGGGTTCGTTTCGCCAAATGTTTCTGTGCGATGTAAAACATTGGTCCCTCCGCCACACCGTCACCCCATCTCATGCCCCGCTCCCCACCCCACGTGCTGTTAATTTTAGCAACCGCAATTAGCGCTCGTCCCCGGACGCACGCCGGCCGACGGTAACTGGGCATTTCGTTCTCAGCCAACCGCGACCACTTTGTCTGTTTCCCGTCCCGCTGCGAGCGAAACGCTGCGCCGTGCCCCCGTCCGTGTGTTTCCACCGCCCGCTCACCGGCGAGGCCGCGAAAGCCACGTACCCTCGCCGCTGCAGTTTCTACGGAGAGGAGCTCAGACGCAAAGTGGAGGAGAACGCTGCACGTTCGGTGACGAGAATGCAATGTGATTGTTGTTTGGATGTCTCCTTTTTTTTTTTTTTTTTAGTACACGTCAGCTGCGTCGCCTTCCCTCAGTGATGTGAAGAAACTTTGTCATTGCTCATCGCTTTTTTTTTTTTTTTAAACATTGTCCCCAATTCTGAAGAGATTCAGTCGGTTTCTTTTTTTTTTTAATCTCTGCATCTCTCCAGTAAGATGACATTTTCTCTCCAGTTTGAGCGGGAGTGCAGGTTTGTCTTTTCTCTTTTGAAGCCCCGGGGACGAGGAATGAGAGGATGATCGGCCCAGGTACGCTGCGTGCGCCCGTGAGCGAATGTTGCGCGGGCTGACGGAGTTCTTGCGAGTGAGTGCGTAGAGAGAGCCGTGCGGTTAAAACGGGGGAAACTCCCCATTTCGAAGAAATTGAGAGACGGCGTTCACAGCGGATGTAGAATCGCAGAATGAATAATAATCAAAATGCTCTTGTCTCGCCCTCTCTGGGATTTGCGTTGTCGCAGATCTGTCGGCGTGCAGATATTCAAGCAGCCGTTGCAGGACGCTTCCCTGGCCGATCGTTACTCTCAGACGTCGATGCGGGGCTCTGCATCAAAAAAAAAAAAAAAAAGAAATTTGTGACGATGACTCGAGAACCCCAGGCCCGTTGTCATCGCAGAAGCAAAAGGGCCTCATTTATTAATTAATCCCTGCGCCGCTTACTTCAGCTCAACCCTGTAATTGCCTGTTTTTCCCCCCGTGGAACAGTAACAAACCGCTGAGTTCATCAAGCGGCTAAATATGACACAGCTCCGTGAGCGTGGTTTGCCAAAAGCGGGTCCCTCTGTTCAGACTTCGGAATCGGTTTTCTGCTTTCTGCGCAGTCACGTTGCAACGATTCATCCCAGGACGCGGGTTTCTCACAAGGTGCTCGGGAGGTGACGACGTGTTCGCCGCTTCGATTAGATCCAAATCCTTCTCAACCCCGTCAAACGAAACGCCAAGTCTCTGGTCTTCTCTTCCGGCTTCTCGTCCTTTTTTAAAAAATCTTTCCCGATGTTTTTATTTTGGCTTTATTTAGCTTTTGTGTAGCTTTTTGTGCTAATTAAGTCGACGTTACAAAGCAACAAGACGCGCAGGTGTTTGGCCTTGATGATGCTGAGAAATGAAAATGGATTTTGTGTCCAGCGTAGCAAAGCATTGTGTTGGCACCAGTTTCTTTCTTTCAGATTAGTTTTTTTTTTAAATTTAACATTCCAAACAGAAGCACAACACTAACCAGCTGTTTAACTTCCTCCTCTCTGCACCAAGTCACTGGAGGAAAAAACAAACAAACACACAAACGGCGCTGCTTTTTAAAATGACTTTGCTCGGGGCCTCGTCCACGGAGCCGCGAGGAGCCGCGTTTAGATTTGATTTGTTTTCAAGTAGGTGATGCGTTCACAGGATCGTTCAGTGCGTGCAGAACGACTCTGCGATCGTTCTTGTCGCCGCGGGGGACAGTTTGTCGGGCTGTTACCGGCGGGGTCGGAGGCTGTCGCCGTTTTGTTTAGTTTGCGACCGCGGGCCGGCGCCGACTCTTCTTCTCAGCACAATGGAGAGCGACAGGAGATGCTCTCCCTTTTGGAGGTACAGGTTGTAGTTACACGCTGCACCTCCACTGGGGGTGGGGGGGGGTGCTTGTTTTACTTGTTCGAGTCCCAACTTCAATCCTGCGTGCGGTCTCTTGCCGATCTCAGCTCAGCTGTCCTATGCGCGCGACTGGAGCGCCGCCTTCAATAATTTACTCCACCACGTTTCGGATTCACACAACAACAACCTGCTCGTCTGAGCGCGGCGGAGTCGACGGCGGTTATTCGACGGCGCCGTTTAATGTTTAATGCGGTACGGTCCTGCCTCGCTCGTTACTGTTCTGTCCCGGGTGTGAAGGAAAAACGAGTTGCTCGTCTCTTCCCTTCCCTACCCCGTCGCTTTAATGTGACCCAACACACTTAGCGCTGTTTGATCGCAATTCAAACTCGAGCGTGGAAGGTCATTCCGGACCGTGGTGATTTGTTTTTACACGTTGGTTCATCGATGTGGATTTCAGTTTTGGAAAAAGGGGAAGAGGTGCGACGCCTCTTCTAACCGGGCCAGCGGGCTGGTTTGATCCACTTTTATGCTCCCGTGTCGGCATTTATAACACACATGCAGTCAAGCAGAAAATGCCATTACATGAATACATATATATACATACAGTATATCTGGTAATACATGGCTGTCTCCCTCTGTTCTTCTTCCCCGCTCATCAGACCGGAGCCTCACGGTCGCGGCGGCGGCGGCCCTCAGCCGGGTCAGGCGGACTCGCCCCTCCCAGAGCAGGACGAGGAGATCCTGGGCTCCGATGACGACGAGCAGGAGGACCCCAACGACTACTGCAGGGGTAGGACCTTCCTCGCTCTTGCTTCAGATATCAGACATTTAAATATCTACCGAAACATAAGTATGAGACCTCTCACCACACAAGAGACGCGGTGTCAAAGCAACGTTGTCTGAAATGGCCTGCGCGCATGCGTTGGTCCGTCTTTTGGACAGGTGGATACCACCACGTGAAAATAGGAGACCTGTTCAACGGGAGATACCACGTGATCCGGAAGCTGGGCTGGGGCCACTTCTCCACCGTGTGGCTGGCCTGGGACATCCAGTGAGTTGGCTTTTTACCTTCACTACGCAGAGCTGAGGGCCCCCCGTTGTTGACGTTGGATGTGGATTGTGTTTTCACCAGGGAGAAGCGCTTTGTGGCCATGAAGGTTGTGAAAAGCGCCGAGCATTACACAGAGACGGCCCTGGATGAGATCAAGCTGCTCAAATCGGTAAGGCGTGCGGTCGCTGCGACCAAACTGTCCCCTCGCGCGAAACTCCAGCTTTTGCCATACGCACCGCTGTGTGTGTGTGTGTGTGTGTGTTTTCCAGGTGAGAAACACAGATCCCAGTGACCCCAACAGAGAGAAAGTGGTGCAGCTCCTGGACGACTTCAAAATCTCCGGCATGAACGGCACTCGTATCCTCTCGTTCCGAACGGTTTGCTAAAATGCAGAAATGCGCTTTTTGAATTTTCTTTTTTTAACGCGCTCTCGCTCTCCTGCATCTAATCGGTCCGGTCTGACGGATGGACGTAGGTTTTACGCAGCAGTGTCTCTTACATGAACTGAACGCAAACGCACCTTTTTCGGTATGGTTCAGACGTACTAATTGCACTCGTTCCGTACCGGATGTGTACAACTTGACGCGTGCGTCCGAGTGTCGGACCGAAAGTCATTTGAGAATTTCCTTGACCACCATGTCTCTTCAGATGTGTGCATGGTGTTTGAGGTGCTGGGGTATCACCTGCTGAAGTGGATTATCAAATCGAATTATCAGGGCCTGCCCTTGGCCTGTGTTAAAAGCATCATACGACAGGTACCTTTTGCAATATTGCTGTACTTTCTCTTTTTTTTTTGGAAGTAAACGCCTCCTCATATTTCATATTTCCGAGCTGATGACTCATCTGCATCCGCCGCAGGTCCTGCAGGGTTTAGACTACCTCCACACCAGGTGCAAGATCATCCACACGGACATCAAGCCCGAGAACATCCTGCTGACCGTCAACGAGCCCTACGTCAAGAAAATGGCGGCGGAGGCCACGCAGTGGCAGAAGGCTGGCGCCGCGCCTCCCTCAGGCTCTGCAGGTCACAGCCCTTTCTTTTCCTCAGAGCGACATTTGCGGTCCGATCGGCGCGTTGCTGACAGCCACAGGCTTCGCTCTTCAGGCCCAGTGGTTCAGCGCGAACGCTTTTAATAAGAATCGCTGATTTAACCGAATGTGACACGATTTTTAAAAAAAAATCTTTGGCGTTTATTTGGACTAACTGTCCAGGAAAAAAAAGGACCAGTTTTCCACGGCCGTGTGGGATGCAGGCTTTCAGAAACTCGAGGGTTCTGGCTTTAAAGCGTGTGGAGTTTCTAAAATAAGAGGAGCGCTTGAGCTGTGTGTCGGTATGAGTCACGACTGGATTGGTTATGGAAATTACCAGCTCGCTCCCGCTGAGCCGGGCGCCGCTGCAGAGACAGTCTATTAGTACAGCTTGGTGCGAATCAACTCAGCCACCCCAACAGAATACTAATTATAGAGTCGACCACCAGTGTAATCCTCTGATTTCCCCCCCCTCGTTTCTTGCAGTGAGTACAGCCCCGCCCCCCAAACCGGTAAGTTGCCTTTTTTTTTTTTTTTAATCCGATTTTGCAGCATGAGACTTTGTGCAAAACCCATTTTGAGTCAAGTCCCGCCCTCTTCACCCAGACGGCCAAAATGTCAAAGAACAAGAAGAAGAAGATGAAGAAGAAGCAAAAGAAGCAGGCGGAGCTGCTGGAGAAGAGGATCCAGGAGATGGAGGGAGGAGCGACACCCGAGGGGGGGGAAGACGAAGACGACGAAGAGACGACCACGGAGACCACAGAGGATACGACTTCCTCGGCCACGCTGTCCATGTCCGCCACGCTGCAAGACATCGCGATCCACGCTATCGCAGGTGAACAGCCAGACCCCATTCCTCAATCATGTTTACGTGTTTTTATTTAACATACGGTGGGGCGATTTGAACCAAGTCCAATAATCTCCTCTCCTTTTCGCCAGAGGACGCAACTCCCGATGAGCAGCCCCGGCAGATGTCAGAGGGGAACCAACGGCGACGGGACGCGGCCGAGGAGGAGAACGGCATGGAAGTGAACTACAACGGCCACGCCTCCGCCACGGAGAGCGAGACCAGCCCGGAGAGCCAGGTGCATGGGACCAAGCAGTCGAAAGAGGAGCAGGAGGACCAACGGAACGCCAACCGACCGGGAAGCAACACGGAGACCCGCGGAGACGCATTAAGTAACAAAGAAGAGAGCTGCAACGGCTCACCTGGGGACCCGGGCGCCGACCTGCAGCCGCCGCAGACCTCCCTCAGCCCAGACTCCGTCAGCGTGGAGCTCAAGGAGGAGAAGAGGGAGGAGGAGATGGACACCAGACTGGAAACCAAAAGAGGGGACGAAGAAGAAGACGACGGCCAGAATGGTTCGTTAAAAAAAAAAAAAAAAAGACACGCTGATTTCTCCCCTCTTTGTTTCCCCACTGCATGCAGCTATGGTATTTGTATCCTCATCATGGCTCGTCTGTGTTACCATGTATTCTAAAACTTCAGCGAGGAGCTGATATCCAGTTAACGCGACAAAAACTTCAGTGAGCTCAAACTGCGTTTAATTTTTTTTTTTTTTTTTGTCATTTGTCACCTCCTTCCTCCTCCTCCTCCTCGGGCCTCTCTTTTCACAGGGGCAGCAGGCAATATGTTAGTGAACCCCCTGGAGCCTCTAAACGCCGACAAGCTGCAGGTTAAGATCGCTGACCTCGGCAACGCCTGCTGGGTGGTGAGCGAAAAATATATACCTTGGCACCTTTTCACGTTTCCCTCAGGGTCAGTTATCGACTGAACGCGACAGCCAAGCGCGCCGCTGAGTCTCCGCCGTGCTTCAAATCCAAGTTATTGAGCGTCGGGGGGAAAAAAGGAGAGCCCGGATAATTAGATCTCATCGTTCCCTTCCCGGTTTCTTTCTCTCCCCGTATCGCAGCATAAACATTTCACCGACGACATCCAGACGAGGCAGTATCGCTCTCTTGAGGTGCTGATAGGAGCCGGCTACAGCACGCCGGCGGACATCTGGAGCACAGCCTGCATGGTAAGACGCACACACACACACACACACACACACACACACACACACTCAAGACACCTGTGGAATTCTAAAGAGTTGGTTCCATAAACACTGAGTGGGAAAATCATATCAATATTGATCACAATACGAGTTTTATTATGCTTTTTTTGTCATCGGTCCTCATCGTGAATGCGTCCAATGCGTTTCCTCCACCTTAAATACCCTGCCCATGTTTCCAGCCTCACTGGTCCTTGTATTTAAATGAACCCATCCGTGTGTTGTTGTTGCCCCCCCCCACAGGCCTTTGAACTTGCGACTGGAGATTATCTGTTCGAACCGCACTCTGGAGAAGACTACTCCAGGGATGAAGGTTAGCATCCGCTTCCCGAGACAACGCGTCCCCCGAAATGAAAGATAGCGGGGTTAAGTGCACGAGGCGGACTCAAGTGCGCGTGTGAGAGCAATATTTATTTGAGGAAAAAGACCGGGAAAGTCCCGGCCATCTGTTTGTGGCGGTGGGAACCGATTGCAGGTTTCTTCTACAAATGCAGGGAAATCTTGTTTGTTTTATTCGAAGTAATTTCTGCCCATGAAAACCTAGTCCGCTGCCATAATTGTGTTTCCCTTGGCCTTTCAGCGTCTGTGTGTTTCTCTGCGTCCCTTTTTAGATCACATAGCCCTGATCATCGAGCTGCTAGGTAAAGTTCCTCGGAAGCTGATCTTGGCAGGCAAATACTCCAAGGAGTTTTTCACCAAGAAAGGTAAACACCTGCCCTGCCTGAATCCACTGCCTCCTTCAACTGGAAAGCGCTCGAGGCTGAACATTTCCCCCATATTACACCAGAAGAGTATCCAGATCTGGATCAGTTTGAGTTCTGGCCAGAATCAAACCCTGGACCTGCTGCATGCGCCCCGACCTTACTGTGTCAGGTTCCCCGCTCATTTAAAATCCTCGCGCATCGAGATATGACTCAGAATGTAAAATTCTGCCCAAATAGTGAGGAATCATTTTAAATATTTCCTGGATTTGGATACTGATCCAGATCACTTGAAACTTAACAATTACTGCACCACCTCTGGTTGGGAAAAAAAAAAAAAATTAGGAAAACTTTCTGCATAATCCTGCTAACAGACAGACCTAAAAACGTCACCTCCTTGGCGGAGGTACATGTGCTCAGGCATTTGGTGCAAAAGTTGCTATTTCAGACGGAGCACCTGACGCCTCAAGGGAGCAGCCATCTGCTCGGTTTGAGGAGAGAACTTGCAAATTAAAATCAAATGCAGCTGTTTTTGGAGTTTGCAGAAATCACACGGCGGACATACAGAGCAAAACTGCTATTACAAATGGCGTTTTTTTTCCCCCAGGCGACCTGCGTCACATCACCAAGCTGAAGCCGTGGGGTCTGTTTGACGTGCTGGTAGAAAAGTACGAGTGGTCCAAAGAGGAGGCCCACACCTTCAGCACCTTCCTCCTGCCCATGCTGGACCTGGTGCCTGAGAGGAGGGCCACAGCGGCCCAGTGCCTCTCCCACCCGTGGCTCGCCCCTAGAGGCCACCTGCCCACACTACCGCCCTCATATCGCGAAAGGGATACGTTTAGGTTCGAAAGACGCTGGGCTGGGAAACGTACGGCAAACGCGCGTTCATGTCTGCAAAAGGGCCTCGGACTGCGTCACGCCTGCGTCCTCACCATGGCTCCCTGAGGCTACCTACACACATCTGCTGCCATCGAAATGATAGACTGCTGCTTTCCTTTGTCCTGTTATGGATTACACTGGTTGTAGAACAAACTTGAGGTTTTCTCCCCACATTTCCGGCCCTTTTTTTTTTTTTTTTTTTACTTTCTGCATACGACTTATTGATTTCTCTCTCTCTCTCTCTCTCTCTTTTTTATTTTTGCTTCCTCTCACTCGAGCTCTTTCTCTGCAGCACGTTATTCTCTGTACATGTAGCTCTAGATAATATGGACTCTTAGGTTTAAAAGTAAAATTGCACTTGTCTGCAAATGCAGAATGCAGGAAGACACACACAGGTTGCCATGGAAACCATACGCCGTTATCATTTGGGTTGGGTTGTGTACCGTTCGTGTTAGCTGTGCCAATTTTTATGCCTTTTGGTGGTCGACTGTGTGCAAAGTGCTCAGAATCAACAGCTGCATAATGCTAACAGGCATGAAGTGCGACAAGCGACCATCTTAGCACTACGTTAGCTTCATCCTTCAAAAAAAACCTTTTGTACATTTGTATACAGACAGCACTGTAGGATTAGGAAGCATACGTTTTCATACATCTCAGCGTTGTCCACCAAATCAGGGGAGAGATCCAAACTCACACTTTGTTGTTTTTTTATTTTCAGAACAGCCAAATTGTGTCGTCTTAGGTTTTTCGTGTTGTAGTTTCAGCATTGTTTCATGTGGTCTTGGACAAAAAAGAAACCTACACCCGGTACAATATAATGTGAACAAACTTTTGAGCTGGCGAAAGAACTTAATCAAACGCTGTTTCATACCCCGATCACTTTTTACCTGCGAAGACTTGCTGAACGTACCACTGCCCGTGTTACTAATCAAAGCGTATGTGAATCCACATCCTGCGTGTGCAGTGCACCAAAGAGCCGGCCTTTGAGCTCTCCCTCTCTGCAACATTAGCTCTGCACAGTTTCTGGAGGAGACTGTCAGCAGCGAAGATCGAAGGCAGCAGCCATTTTTTTTTTTTACACTTTTTAAGAAATGTCTTGACAAATGTTCCAGTGATTGCCAGCTGTATGAGAGTGTTTTCCGCTGCACGTTGAGGTGTGGGATTGAAAAGAGGTTGTGATGAACATAGATGCTGTAACGATTCTTTGAATCCCCTCGAAAACCATTTGGCTTATTTTTCTACAAAATCTCTTTATCTTCACGTCTCTCCTCTTCATTTGGTTGTTTTTTTCTCTGTAGGTTAATAAGAATAAACATTTTTTCAAAATCTATTTGGATTGTTTTTGTTGTTATTATCATGTGCATTATAGTGGTGCAAGATAATTGTCGTAGAGTCAGGCAACTCAAACATTTTATTTTCAGATTATTGTTTAGATGGGAGGACAACAATAAAGTCATCAGTATCAGCATGATTAAGAGGCCACATAGTGAAATGATTTTAACCAACCTTCATTCAACATAGACCATCTGAAGCTGTGAGGTTAGAGCTCAAAGTGGGCATCCACTCTGCTCATGTTTTTAAATGTCTGACACAACTTTGAAAACCAGATGGTATCCACCTTATTTGTTTTAGCTTAATTCACTGTCTGGAATACTTGGAATACATAATAATCCCCCGAGTCAGCAGTGCTGCTCTTCAGTTCTGGTCCATTGCCGCTCCCAGTGGTCCTAAGGGGTTTATGCATTATCTGTAGTTGAGAGAAAAGCAACATTACTGAAACAATTCAAAACATCAGGTCAAACGGTGACATAACCTTGTGTCGCCGTAGCAGTAGCTCGGCTGGGTTATCAACATGCTGCACATCGTCTGGGAGACGTCAGTGCAAAATGTGGAACCAATCCATCAAACAGATGGTGAGATCTTTGAACTGCTTGTGTCGCAGAAAAAGATCACCAACGTCACTGGAATTTATTCCCCAAGGGAGGTGGAACATCTGTAGAATTCAGGATTTTTTACTCAATCACAAATATCAGCAATGCCAAAAAAAAAATAAAAAATTTGGCCCTCCGCTCGAGTGTTTCACCACCCGCCCTCCGCCCCAGTACCTTTCTCCTCCACCTGGAAGTCCTCAGGCAGCAGCTTGTCCTGCCGGCTGCCCAGGCTAAAGGCCAGGAAGGAGAGGATGAGCGAGTCCATGATGCTGATGATGGCCAGGATGTAGGCCCAGCGCACCGTGCAGTTGCCCAGAGTGTATTTGTCAGTGCGCTGGCCGCACATGCGCTTCACCTCGTCTGAATCCCAGCCGTCAGGGTAGATCATGCAGCCAATCACCATGCACGTACCTGCGATGCAGGGAGGCAAAGGATGGTGAGGGTGCTGATCTTTGGTTTAAAATCAGGTACTTTTAACACCAGCCACTCATTTTGACAACATTTCATAGTCAACTCAAATACACAAACTTTCAAGGATTACACTGTGGAGAAACCGATGTGCAGCTACCGCCTTCTCTGCTTCCTGAGCAGAAACAACAAGACAGGGGAACCCCCGCAGAGTAACTAAATGTATCCACTCCACTCATCCAGGTACACACACATGCACACGTGCGCAGGTGAGTTGCCTAGCAACTCCAGAACCCCTCAGCTTCAGAATGTGTTCATCCATTATTGACTCTGTAGAGAGTCAGTCGGCCTTGCAGCCCGCCTCTGCATGTAGAGCCATGTGAACTATCAGGTGACGAGGTGAAACATTAGTACACACACACACATCCCACTTTTACTTTCTGAGCCTCACACACCCTTTCACCTTCACTAACTACTAGTACTCACTCACTTTCTGAAGTGCCATCTCTATTGTGTATTCATGCATTATACAGACTGTGTCTGTACTCTCTAACCCCTCACTCTGACTTCAGAACTAATCATGTTTCAATCCTGTCTCTGTGGCAACAGAGGCAACAACTGAAGTGTTGATTTCTGTTGAACAGAAATTACCAGCTTAATTTTGTAATTTCGACGTGGCCTTTCATAGACAGAATCCGGTCTCCCCTGAGACTAGGACACCAGCACAAAGCCACTCATGGGAAAGTAACTCTGTGCCTTTACTTAAGTACTTTAATTAAACATAATTCTAAATAAATGAGATAATGCCTGTTGTATAATGTGAACTACACAAACTTTTCATTATAACATTCCCATGTGCAGCTTATGACAAACTCAGGTCAAACCCCCTGTGCTCACTGGAGGCCAGCTGCATCCAGGCGCAGATCTTGTACACGCTGCCCGCGTTGCAGAAGAAGAAGAGGCTGAAGCAAACGATGCTGGCCACCACCAGCAGCATGGAGATCCCCACGAAGAACATGGCCGTCTTGAAGGCCCCGGACGGGATGGAGCCGAAGTCCAGCGCGCTCCCTTTGCAGGTGAGCTCCGAGGTGAGCGCGTTCCCGATGCAGTAGTGGAAGAGGCCGAAGTACCCGGCCTGCGGGGTGTTGACGCTGTCCCCGATCCAGTACGGCTGGATGAACACCACCACGGTGATGACGGCGAAGGTAATGGTGAACACCGTCCACAGCACGCCCACGGCCCGGGCGTTACGCACGTAGTTGGTGTGGTAGATCCTGGCTGCCTCCTGAGCAGGCAGCATGGCCGGGGGCTGGGTGGGTGAGGGGGTCCTCAACTGTTTCCTCTTGGATAGCTGCAAACTTTTCTCTTTTCTTCTGTGCAGCTGTTAAAGCGTGAACAGGTGAAAGCCTTTTATTTCCTGTTTAACGTGATCCGCTGCCAAAGTATACATTTTTATTCCCAAAAAAAAGTATAAACAAGTCCAGATGGCGCTGGAGAAGTTTTGAAGTCTTGTCAACGTCTGATCCAATTCACAACTCTCTGCTGCCGGGCACCACAGCAGCACTGTGGTTGTTCCTCCTGTGTGTTTAATGTGCGGATGGTTATTTCTCCCCTCTTTATCACCTGGCGGAGTGTTTCCTCTCCAGGGGAGGCCACGGTCTCCAGATAATGAATGATTCATGGGTAAAGGATCTGCAGAATAGGGTAACACAGCGCGGGGCTTTCCAGATGGCAAACGGGCCTATTCCACTCTCACTATTATGGTCATGGGTGACTTTTCTTGAAATAATATTTCAGATTTGTCTGTCTTTTTGGGTGTTGTCATTCATGTTGTTACAGTCTCATATTAACTTAAGTTGCAATTTTGCACAGAATGAAATGTGGATTATGTCCCCCATCATTTACCCTGGAAATCAGGTAAAGAAGGGATCTCTTTGACACCCAGTATGAACTGGTGGAATCATTTCAGCAACTAATGCTGTGTATACATAAGCGCCTCAAGTCAAAAGTCAAAAGTAAAGACTATGATAATACAGATTCAGCTGTGTAGACTTCCACTTATCAAATGTATTTCTTAAATACTCATATTTATAGCTAACTATAATCTATATTTTTTTTAACACAAATACTTCTATGTGTCGAAGTTGCCACAGAATCCATGAGATGAACGGTGGGACATAAACCAGGAATCCCTGGTGACCCTGTGGTTCAATATAACTTTATTCAAAACACTAGATGGAGCTACAGAGCTGCAGTCTAATGAAACCACCATATTGCAAAAAAAAGGTTTGCAAATCCAAAGGAAGCTGGATTTGGACGTTGTATCTCTACCTATAATAGGGACAGACAGAGAAATTTGTGTTCATGTGTCAGAAACAGTATGACCTTTATGTGTGTATGTTCATCAGTTATTTGTAAAAAAAAAAAAAAAAGAGTGAATGAGTCCAGAAGCAGGATTTCTCACACCTGCAGCGTTTATTTAAACAACATTGCATGATTGTGTCGGACAAAGCAGCGTGAAAAGCCGTGCTTATGGGGCTACAGTCACATGTGGGCTGTAATTTCTACAGTGCGTTACTACAACAAAAAGTTAAGCTTTGTTGTCTGTAATCTAACACGGTTCATTGTCACACAATGTTTCTCTGTGCCTGTTCCAAGCATTATTATTCTTAGTGCTGGCCATCACACTGCTGCGCTGTGACAACACACAAATGCATTGACTTAAAGAAACCCTTTCACTTGTCTAATGCTGACATATTTAACCTGGATAGCTTTCAGATCCTTCGCCAATACCAACATGCACAAAGGACTTGACTGAAAGAATAATGGATTATTTGAGCCCGATTTCCCACCTGCACTCTGATCCTATGATGTTTGCTCATGCACATTTCAGTTCCAGTTCATTTTTGTTTTTAGTTTTTTTTAACTGTGGTTAATCTTTCAGCATTACTGGTACATTCAAAAGATTGATAGATCTGCAGTGGTTTGTGTGTGACTTTGTGTGTATGAGTGTAGGCACAGGCGTGTCAATGCACTCAGCTTTATTAAGTGATACCACCCCAGTGTGAGAGGGAGGTTCTTTATAATCACGTTATTTGGGAGCGGCAATCCAATTTTCAGATACAGAATTGAGTGAGATTTCATGTGTGAGTGTGTGTACGTGTGTGCAGGAAAGTGTGTGTGTGTGTGTCTCAGTGCCACGTTTAGAAGATCTTGGGATTTCATGCTTTCTTTTCATGTCTGGTTTTATATTCTGTATGTGTGTGTGTGTGTGTGTGTGTGTGTGTGTGTGCATGCCTGCATTTGCTCTGTGAATACATAGTGTGATAGAAAAGACTATTATAGCAACAATCACACAGAAGCTGCTCTCAGAAAGTCCTGAAAACTGTGTCTTTGCAAAAGTTATGTATGGAGCAGTAATTCCATGGCTTCAAGGGGAAATCAAGAATCTGATGATGCTCCTCATCTTCCTTTTTGCTTAAGGTGGAAGTGTGTGTGTGTGTGTGTGTGCGTGCGCGCGTGCGCACACGTGTGATTAACCCTCCATAACCTCCTTAGGCCTGTTTTCTCTGGGAGCCTCAGAGAGCACAAAGAGGCTTTTCTGCTATTTCAGCATCTCTTCCTGTCCTTTCCTGCCCGTCTGTTTCCATAGAAACAAGGTGCTGGATACCCTTGAAGAGAACAGAGGGTGGGTGGGTATGATGACAGACAAGTTTAGCGCCCAAAATAAATTAGGTAATTACACTAATTTAATGACAGATTGCTACAATGGTGAGTCAGTAAAACCACCTCGTGATTTTAATTTCATGAAGCATTAAAATCGCAGCTGGCCTCAGCACAAATTCTGTTCCGTTTTATGTCAGGAGGTAGCTTTGCCCCTGAGTTCCAAATTTCAACTTATTTTCCACTGTGTATCATTACAAGTATTTACATTAGGTACTATGGATCATATATTTGACCCTGATACACTTGCCAAACTCGTTTGTCATCTATAATATGTAATTGTTATTTGGTTTTTTATATCTAAAGAACTCATGACGGCTTGTTCCTGGAGCTGGGGGCTGGGGGTTTCTAACTCCTCTCTTGTCAGCTGACACAGATGGATTCTATTAGTCTTTTGTGAGTGTGTGTGTGTGTGTGTGTGAGAGAGAGAGAGAGAGAGAGAGAGAGAGAGAATAAAATCATGAGCTCCGGACAGAGGACCAAAGAACAACCCCCTCCTCTCACACACACACACACACACACAAACACTCTGGCCTTGTGCCCTCTGAAGCCACAGTAACTCAGTCAATGAGTGTCACTGCAGCTCTCTAAAACACCCCGGGGCTGCAGCAGTCACTGTGAGCCACCGTCCAGCCTCCACCCCAGTCGCTGCCTGGTCGCAGCCCAGCAGGAAGCAACGGAGCCTGTGTAAAGATGGAGCAATGTGTGGGTCAGTGTGAGCCCTGAGGGTGGAAGCTGAAATGTAGATCTGCTCTACAAAAAGTGGACCGTGCTCACGACTCATTACTTATCGCTCGCCACCGTTACATCCCGTGGTGACTGGTGAGCTGTGTGATGATCAATACTCCTCTATAGGCTGAAGTATCTTCATCCTCAAAATGTAGTGTTTTGCTTTTTCTAAACATGTTTAGCACAAAAATGACATGAAGGGGGGATGGTAAATGTGTTGTAGGGGTGAGAAAGGAGCAGTAACCTACTTTCGAATAAAACAATCAGTTAAACTTTTTGGTGACATCTCGGCAGCTCATTGGTCCATGTGCAAACCACATGGCTGCAATTGTCCATGGTTCAGCTACTGGTTGCGTGTCCCTTGTTACATGTCATACCCCTCTCCACATGTTTCATAAAAGAAAAAAAAAGGTAGTTAACACACCTATTCACTTTCTTGTTGAGTGTTAGATGTAAAGATCAATACCACTTTCCTGTCTCTCGCTAAATAAAAGGATACCGCCACTATGCATATAGCTTAGTGCAGCATAAGATCCCTGAAGATCAATATACTGTATATATACACACGTATATATTGTACAGTAAATCTCTCCACAAAGCTGTAAACAGTGAAAGCCGAGCTCTGCAGGGCTGCCAAGATGTGGCAAGAGCCGGCTCTGCTGTATGCCACTGCAGCTGACACACATAAATCTTAAACACATAAGCAGCTCCTCCATCACACACACATTGTGAAGGAAATGGAGGGAGGCAAAATAAATAAATAAATAAACCTGAAACAACTGTGCATAATTCAACTGCCTGACTTTTCATTTTTGGCCGTGCACCTCTTTCTCTGCCAGCCAGTGAGTCGTCAAATGTGCGTTTGCGTAATCGTAGCAAATTCGCACACTTTTGTTACGGTAAAGAATTGAGGATTATTTTATGGAGCTTCAAAGCCAAATATATCGTGAAAACGCATGTGAGGGATTATAGGCACATCAAAGAATAAGGATGGAGAATACATTAGGGTGCAGTTTCATCTTCCATCTCACGCGCTCCGTCTTTCTCCCACTTTTTTTCCACTGAAGGAGGCAATATGATACTTAGGCTGAAGCAGTTAAATGGCACATTGGATTTCATTGGCATTAAATCCATCTCTTTTTTAGGGGGGGTGTTGGAACTTTGCTGGTTGATGTTTTTTGTTTTTGTGCATCAGTGTCTTTTCCAGCAGTGTGGCAATAAAATGTGTTTCATTTGAAAACACCATAATTAAAATCTGAAAAATAAAGCTTTAAAGGCAAATGGATATAATCACATGCTGCAGAAATGGAAAGAAAGACCATCATCAGGTAGATTAATGTATTTGTGTGTGTGTGTGTGTGTGTGTGTGTGTGTGTGCGCGTGCATGCACGGGTGCGTGTGTGTAAAATGAATTGCTGACTGGCGGAACCTGAGGGCGGCTGGAGTGATTGCATTTGAATGCCTCTTATGCAGTTAGGGTGCTGTTATTGTGACTACGTGGTCCTAACTATAGGGATTACGCTGCAGTTTGGAAATTGCAATATTAAAATATCTCCAGGGTTTTAGAACCCACACAGTATGGTTATGAAATAGGCTTTTACATTGTAAATTTTGCTGAGGAGGACGTGGTACACAGGGGTGCAAATCGGCAAGAGTGGATTTGAAAACATGCCTGAAGAGGAACGAAATGGACTTAACATATGCTTGGGAAAACAGCGCAGCCTAATTATGTAATAGTTCATATGGTCATAAAAGTTCGCCTCGACAGACTAAAGTGCGTTTGTGTGTGTATCTGAGCGTGCACCACCCTTGTTTGTGTGTTTTGTCATCCCAGCTGTGGTGACCGGAGACCGGTTCCCAACAGATCTAGGAGGATTTTAGCTTTATCCTCATAACTGGATGATAATCTTGTGTGGAATCCAGCGCTGCTTTTCCAGGGAGTTTGTGCAGCACTAACATCGCCACCTGGTGATACCAACAAACGCACACACACACACACACACACACACACACGGTTAGAGTCATAAGCTCCTCTGTGAATGGGTTTAGTTTGTGCAACCATTTGACGTCTGTGTTTCATAACATAAAAGTGATTACTGTTTGTTACAACCAGCGCACAGAAGAAAGTGCAGCCTTCTATATGAACACAAAATATGCTGCAAAGCCACCCAGATGACGCTGTATGTGTCTGGTGTGGCGAAATACGGTAGTAAACTGTTTGTGTTGTATTGGGAAATAACTTGTTACGATTCAGACATGACCGTCAGTTTGTATCTGTTCACATAGGAACATGAGTCATGACGTAAAGGAGGGTGAGGGTTTGGAAAGGTTGGAGTTTTCCATGCAAGTGTCGATTTGAATCCTGACACTATAAAACACTGCCAACGTCAATGACAGATGTAGTGGCAGTGGACATGTGGTGAAGTCATTTTGCATAGATCATCTAAAGTAGTTTAACAGAAACCTGGTTGGAGAGATGGTGGCATAGACCCAGAATATAGATTAAAAGAGGATAGTTGAGCGAGAGAGAGAAACCGAGGAGGAACATTAAAAGAGCGTCAAGTTGGACTCAACTGAGTTTTCAGAGTAAGGGGGAGGTTTCTCTTTTTGAAGAACTCTGACTCAGCAGGAGAGGGAAGTGAGCAGAGTGTAACTTCCCATCCAAACGAGAGCAAATCAGCTCCATCCCCTGCCCGAACATAATAACCGCTGCATGAGTTTAGACCTTTGACCTCAAGGTGTTTAAAAAGGCGGCCCCTCCTCTCCCCCGGGGGAAAGGTCTGCCTCTGTTTGTGGCTGTTCAACTGACTCGCTGAAAGTCAGTGTGCTGCTGGTTTGTAACCTTTACTGCCCGCTGTGGGTGTGCCGCCGGGCGGGGCCACACGGGCCTGTTGGCCTCACTGATTGATCTGTAAATCCCACTGAAAGGCGGCGCTAATTCAGCGGTTGGCCGTAGTGCCTGTCAATCGAATGCGATTATGATGCCTTCATGAACTGCTCGTATTATCATAAAAAGAGCTGTTCAGCAAGAACAATACTTTGCTGTCCGGCAAGTTCAGTTTACTTGTAAAGGAAAGCACTACTGAAAGTGTGAAAACAGATGAATGATATTTTTGTCGCTGTGAGGGGAGCCTCCTGGGTTTGGAAAAAAATTCAGTTTGCTTAATCTCAAAATTATTAATGGAAAGTCTTTGGAACTAAAAGTCAGGATGTCTCTGTCTCTCCTGCATCACTTTCAAAAACTGTTGTTTTAATATGTCTGTAGTGAGTCCACTGTCATGGAAGTGACATACCAAATATATCTTTCAGTAAAGAATATGGATACTTCTTTCATTACTGTCTTTTTGTGCCAGGGTTGAAAAAAATATGCATAACATAATTCAGCAACTGCACAAACACTGCAACTACCAGTATAACAACTTTATCGTTGAATTTAGCAAGTGTTCAATTATTTTTTAATTCCCCCCTTTTCCCTTTATAAATGATTTCCTTATAAAACTATCCCCTATAATTCATTGTACTGAAGAGTTACTGGGCAGGTATTGATTTGGGGGAGGCCATAGCCTACTGCAAGAGAGCCTCAAACGGTGAATGCAAAGTCTCCGACACTCCCTGAAGGCAGCATTACCCCCTCCAGTTTACGGTCTGGGCTCATTCAGCGTGATCGCGTCTCTCTCACAGGCGCACTGTGGGCTTTTTGAGCTGCGCTCCTACGCTCCGCTCATACGCACTTTAACAGGATGTAGCGAGTGTAACGGACCGCGGAAACAGAGAAGAAAGGCGAGAAGAAACCCTGAGATGTGACAAACGCCGGTGAGCCAGAAATGACCGCAACAGCGGAGGGGGAGAAGAAGAAGAAGAAGAAGACAGGGGGAGACGGTGGGTCTTGACGGCTGCTCCCGCTGACCCGAGACACCCAGCACCGCCGCGGCGCCGAAAACCCAACATAGCCGAAATACTCAACATCCCGTCGGCGAACCTTGAAAAGCGACAATGGCGAGCCAGGGCGACTGCTGCGTGAAGGTTGCGTTGAGGTAAGCCCCCGACGTCTGTCTGCTGGAAATCTGCCGACCTCAGCCGACCACATTGTGTCTGTGCCTCCTGGCGATCAGTGAAGCACATCCCGCACACCTAAAGTCTCGTTTTACTATCAACGCTCCCCGATGCCTCCGCTCAGCGTGGGGCACAGGGGGGCTGCGGGGCTGCAGAGGAGAGCATTGCACCCTTGTTTTGCAATGCACGGGTGGTGCTCTGCACGGTATCGATAAGGCGAAACATGTGTTTGTGCCTGCACCATCTGCATACGCCTGTTTCCACGTTGAGCGGGGTGTGTGTGTGTGTGTGTGTGTGTGTGCACAAGTTCTCAGCACAGCAGCAGGCTTGTTTTAACGTGAGGCTGCGTGAGGTTTGCATTCAGGATGTGGTTGAAGTGAGGAGGACTGCTGCAGCCAGGTGCCGGGGAGAAGAATGGGCGTTTCTCTTCAAACCATTAAAAAAAAAAAAAAAAATCAGCATTATTCTCACAGGCCTTACGGTCTTACCTTACCCTGACCTAACCTGAGTCTAGTGAACACTTCACGCGTGGATGTCTGAGTGAGATACACAATCAGGTTTTTTGAAAGTCGAGGGTTTGGATGTTTTTTTTCCTTTTCAAAATCCTGCCCCTGCAAATGAATCAAGCACAAAGAGATGCTCTCCTTCAGAGCTGTGTCATCCGGCGCCTTTGTTGGAAACGCACCCTAATGCCCAGGCGGCGCAGCAGCTTTTTGGATTCGCATGAGGGGGATATAAGTAGCCTGTCGAGCGTGTGAGAGGCGAGATTAAAATGCAGAATCGAAAGAGAGTGTGGAAATTGCGCGTGTGCTGGCACTTGCTGGGTGGCAGCCTCTGAAATTGGAAGGCATGACTTGAGTGTGACTGGGGCCTGCGTCTGTAATCATGCTGGTGGTGTTACAGCGCGGAGCTGAGGCGGTGGTCTGACAGACCCGCTGTTCTTTAACTCAGCACCTCCCAGACTGTTCCCCATCAACTAACAAATCATTTTCCACACAATAATCACCAGTATGAGATTACTGTGTGGAAAATGAAATCAACGCAATCATCACAGCCCCTCTTAGTGTTCAAATGCAAATCAGCTGCAATAAATAATAGTAAAAACTGAAGCGTTCTCCTTCTCCTCCATCCCGTGGATGCCTTCGGGGTCCTCAGATCCCTCTTTGGGATCCTTTGATTGAACTTAGTGGGGGTTGAGGGATGGGGGTCGGCCTACCTTGCAACCAATGGCCCCATTTCCCCAGGGGAGGTTTCAGAGTGACTTGTCAATCAGCCGCCGAGTGAATCTCTTTTGTGCTTGCTCACAGCGACAACTGTAACAGGAAGTGGGGCAGGAGGGTGTTGACAAAAAAAAAAAAAAAAGTGAAAAGAGAGACAGCTGGTGGCTGCTGCTCAACTGAAGTTATTGATTTAAATCTGGAGAGCGACTCAAAGGGTCTTTAATGGACTGAAACTGACTGAGCGGAGACGCCGCGACGCAGAACACGTGTATCTGCACCTTTTGAATCGGTTTAATTAGAGTGAACTCCACGTTGTGATTTACCAGAGCTGGTCTAATTACATGGCTACGCCGGTGGGCAAGCGTGCACTGCCCCCCTCTCATCATGCGCGATGATCCGTGCGCCCTGTGAGTGCCACCAAAAGCGTCTGCGTGTTTGACAGGAAATGGGAAGCA
Source organism: Psettodes erumei (assembly GCA_016785225.1). Taxonomy (NCBI): domain Eukaryota; kingdom Metazoa; phylum Chordata; class Actinopteri; order Pleuronectiformes; family Psettodidae; genus Psettodes; species Psettodes erumei. Next base: position 1,336,860 of record JAFBJZ010000007.1, read on the forward strand.
CACAAATAAACGCACGGAGAAGGATAACTTCCTGCCGTGCAGTGCCGCTTTTCCCAACGACTGCCCTTTTTTTTTTCCCCAGAGAAAGTCAGCCAGTGATAAGAAAGAGCGGTGTTTAATTGCTCCCACGTTGTGCTGCCCTCCGGCAGGCTGCATAAAGCGCACTTGGACGTGTTGGTTGTGTGTGCATGCGTGAGTATGCATTTTAGAGGGCAATGAGGTTGCACACACACACACACACACACACACACGCACGTAGTCTGGCTCACCAGCATCCATTTCCTGAACGTCTGCGCTGCCTTCCCCAAACAATGTCCGTATAACCAGCGACGCGGCCTGCGATCCTGCGCGCAGACCCGACGGGTTGGACGCACACGCGCGGCTCTGCATTGCAGTCAAGTCAGACACGACGGGACGCGTGTAATGTAACTCCCTGCTAAGTGGCCGCGGTTGAAGCGCTTCTGGCTTGGCATCCCTGCGCGGCTGCATTCACTTACGAGATAAGCTCAGCCTGATGCAAACAGGCTATAAGAATGAGAGGGCTCCTACGTTTTATCCATTCGACCCCCCCCCAACACACACACAATCACACCCAGACATACTTTGTGCGATTTCACTTCACCTCTAGCGAGCATCCTCTCTCTTGTTGATGCTGTATTGATAGCTTTCTGTCTGGGCTGGCTCTGAGATACTGTACATGTCAACAATTCCTCTTTTGTGTGAATGCACGGGCGCTGGGTGTAGCTCGACACGAGAGCTAACGCGCAGTGTGTGTAAATTTCCATTTGCATATCGATCTCTGTCCCCTGCTCTTTCCCGCTCGCCGCGGCTCGGCCACTTGCTCGCGCCGGCGGGACGGCTTGCCTGTCACCCGAGTGCAAAGTCAGCCTCCGTCGCTTCGTATAAATAGGCACGGAGACGAATCTGCTCAGCGCCGTTGTGGTCTTTGACCTTGCGATTGCTGAGGCTCCCCTCCCTGTCAAATCTGAGTTCCTCTGTTGAAACAGTGGTCCGTGGAATCGGCAATGATGGCATTTTTTTCAGCCCTGCGTGTTTTATGCATCTTTGGCCCAAGATGATGACTCTGATCAGTTAATCAAATTAGATAAAGAAAAAAAAAAGAAGAATCGCACAGCACAGTGTCTTCTGTGTTCCTTTAGATCCCACAGGTGGAGGCCCGGGGCATTTTCAACTGTTGTGACGCAGATCATTTTGGCTTTAGGGTGACGGGAGCTCAGCTGATTAAAATATGATCTTCCTCTGCTGATGTGCTGATCAAACAGTCCAAAATAGGGTTGTGCAGAAACACAGAAGTTCCTCACAGACGCATAAATCTGCCGCCGACTTTTGCCACCCCATGACCAAAACACTGGCTTCAAAACAAAACAGGAGTAAGCTGAACACGTCTGCGGAAGGGGCCTCTCACAGCTGATACACAAAGGCTCTAAATGGGAGTTCCAAAAAAAAAAAAGGGAAAAAGAAGAAAAAGGTGGTGTCTTGTTGTTGGATGTATGTCCTGTGTAGGCGACCAGTCTCGCCTGTTTCCTGTGTGTGTTAATAGTTTGCCACACAGGCTCTGTCTGGGTTGCACATATCCCCAGGGGGTTGCCTTTAAAATGGCTGGACTTTGGTGGGAAACTCTGTGTGTGTATATGTGTGTGTGTGTGTGTGTGTGTGCGTGACTAAAGCAGGCTATAAGCCTGCCGTACTGTATGTGCTGGTCACAGGGTAGTGCTGCGTGGTAATCTGCTCACGATTGGACTCTCACACTTGGTCTCAACATTCATCCGCCGGCCGGGAAAAAGTGAAAGCCGCGCGGCTTTGTTGATGGGAGTCGCCGCCGAGGTTCTCTCTGATCGCTGATTTGGCTTCAACCCGAGGGAAGAGGCGCAGGAAACACGACAGCGCGCACGCCCGAGTCGGCCGCCCACAGCCGTGCATCACTTCCTCCTCACGCTGGCCCCGCTGGTCACGTGCATTGTTTTGTTGTTGTTGTTGGTGCCCTTTGAACCCGCAGACCTGACAGTTCTGCGTGACTGTCTTTCGTGGCGAGAGAGCCGAAGAAGCCGCCTGTCCAGCATTGATCATGTATGTATGTGCCAGAGAAGAGGAAGGGAGGCCTCCCAAAAGAGACGCGGAAGTGCATAAATGTTTAAACAATAGTGATCTGCAGAGAGCAAGAGCTCAAAACCACTTTTGTTCATCACAGCTTTACTAAAAGCAGGCTCTGCAGGCTCCTGGGCTCTGCTGGCAACTTGAAGCTGACTGAAGAGCTGAAATGAAATCTGGTTAGGTGGCCAAACTGCATTTCTTAATCCTGGTTTCCTAACAACAACAACAACAGCACAACTCTTCTTAAGGTGGCATCTTATGACAGGTGAATAATAGAGTTATTTGATTGTGTTTCTGAGATGGTCTGGTGCTTAGATTCTGACGGGGGGAATTTATTGCTTCACTTCATCTTATTTATCCAAACGAATAAATCCAAAATATATATATATATATGTAGGACTCAGCAGAAGGCTTGGCAGTAAAACTGAGTTGTACAACCAGTCTGATGAACTTCTCCCTGTTAAGTGCATCAGCACTCCTGGATGGTGTGCTGCTGTTGCAGAATAACTTCCTGAGAGGTTGCCGTTGGACCATCCACACTTCCTGTTCACTTCCTGCGTTGCGAGCAGCCGAGGAGACCACTGACATGATTCAGTTAAGACTGAACACTCTGCAAAAGACTGAGAGAAAGTCGACTCAGGAGTCGAGGCTTTGGGTCTTCGTCTGCTGAGCTGCAGCCTGATTGACAGCGTCAACTGAAATCCTATTTTAAAAACGAAGAAGAAAAAAAAGAGAATGCTTCCTGCTCTTCTTTAATCAAAAAGGCCTGCTCACAAAAAAAGGGAAAATACACGTGGATCCAGAGTGTGTTGACCGTATTCTCTGATCTCGACACGTCATCTCAAACTTCCCTTTAAATATTCGCTACATCCTGTTATTTTTCTCTTGTTCGAGCTCGTCTGTGCGGGGAACAAAATAAAGCACAAAACTGTGACCGGAATACTGGAATGTCACCAGCTCCCCCCCTCTGGCTCCTTCCACCTCCTATTCGCCCACTCTTGCATGTGCAGACATGGACATGCATGCACACACACACGCACACACACACACACACACACACACACACACACACACACACACACCGACACAGATCTGTATTTATTTGAATTCATCCATTTGAATTCAGTAAGAAATAAAGGCCCTTCAGTCCGAACATTTGCATTTTTCTGTTATCAGTGTCTCATCATATGTCAGCTGGAGCGGGCCTTCTAAACAGTCCTAACTATGATCATTTATGCCGTGTGGACACAAGAAAACCTTTGTTACAAGCTGAATTGGCTGTAGAGAACATAATTAATGCCCTTATTCTTTTACACCTTTAACCCTCTGTGATCTGCATATTTGGATAAACCATAAAACCATGTGCTCTGTGTTGATGCGGCTGCGGTCACTTGGGGGGGCAGGTGATCCGATCACAAGTGGACAGCTCTAAGTATATCTCTACAGGCTAAATCTCTAAATTTCAGATGCCGGGGACAAAGCCATTATTATTGACTGAGTAAGTACGTACATCTGCTTACACAGAGGACAGCTTTTGATGAGGTGTCCTTCAAACTGGACGAGGACACAATTGCGCACACACTGCTAAAAGACCACCTCTGAATTTGGTCTGAGCGATCACATCTCAGTGTGTCCTGGGTACCTATACTTGGAGCCGCCCACTTGTGATCAGATCACCAAAGATGCATATTGATACCAGGAATGAACAGGGGTGTCTCATGTGTGTGTGTGTGTGTGTGTGTGTGATTTGCAGCAGAGGCTCTTTAAACAGAGCACCTCTTGGGTGAGCGTAGACAGAGGACACAGTGTGAATGAGTCTGATGTCACTGCGGGTCTTTGTGCTCTGTGCTGAGCTTGCACACAAACACACGCACACACACACATACACACACACACACACACACACACACACACACACACACACACACACACAAAGACACACTGAGCAAGGGTAAAAGATTGGAGGGTAGATAGGCATGAAGTTCAGACTATATTTGTAGACAGTATTGGGTAAGGGGCTTAAGAAAGAAGAGAGAGAGGTTGGCAGTCAAATGCTGATGTCCTTTGTTTTATTAACTGCTCTCCCCCCCTTTTTTTTTTTTTTTTAAATAGAGCGATGCTTCCTGCCATTCAAACACGACAAGCACAAAGAAATATCAAAGAGGAAAAAAGACAGAGGAGGTTAATGGGCAGAGGACGGGGGCTGGGGGGATGGAAAAAGGAGCAAGTGTCTCGTCTGCTGTCAGAAGGGCTACTGTAGCGCGCTAATATGAGCTCTTAGCCAAACATGCAGTCAGCGCGTGTCTGCATGGGTGCATCCACGTTGCCTGTATGTCTGAGCATCGTGTGTGCAAATAATTTGGCCACAGCTGCATGTGCTTGACATATTCCCGCAGGCAGAGGGGTTGAGGGCCCTCAGGTGTTGTGTCTAGACTGTGAAAGGTTTATTTACATGTCTATTTTAATGACAAGCGTTCTAAAATCATTCTGTTTTTTTAACCAGTAAAATAGAAACGTCAGCTGGCATGCCAGTATGTATCAGCTAGAGCAGTGTGAAGTTCAAGAACTGTGCTTCCTCCTCCTCTTATTATCAATCACTTGTGTGTCTTATCGGATGTTCGACATGCACTTCGCCATGCAGACATCTGTCCATAACCCCTGGAAAGTCTCCCGAAGCAGAGCGCGCTCTGCGCGGGCCAGCTTTTCTGTGGATGAGCTGCACTCTTTCCTACTTTCTCTTTTTCTTTCTTTGTGCAAAGCAGAATTGGATTTAGCGTGGAGAGGAAGTACAGATAATACCCACCCTCCACAAGCGAGATGTACTTCCGTACTCCTGTGCCAGACATGTGCTGTATGTTCGCCCCCGCGCTTCAGTTGTGTTGCAGACGGTGTCGGAAGGGGTGGTGTGCGTGAGACCAGCTGGCCCATAATCACCTTCAGTGCTAAGTAGCTTAATTACTGCTGGAGTTTGTGTCTTTGAATTGGTTTTCTTGTGTGTGAATGGAGAGACGTGACAGCAGGACCAGGCTTTAAAACTGCTGAATTCAGCACAAAATGACTGATACACTGCACTTTATATACTCCACAATTTAATTTGCCCAGTTATTTTATTTTAATCACTCCAGTACACTTTAAAAACTAATGAGATTCTCTTCAGCTTCTCTTGATCTCCTATTTCATGTTAAGCGCTAATTAGCATGTATTAGCATGCTAGCACACTGAACTAAGCCCTGCAGAGCTGCTAGCTTGGCTATAGCTTCTGAGTCTTGTTGATACTATAGGTTGTGGTTGAAAACTCAAACACAAATACAGCTGCTGGTTAAACCCTGTTACACTACTGCAGAGAAACTAATGAGCTGATTGACATCGCACTGCTATTGAGAGAGCACAGGCAATTAGCATTCATTCACATCAGCCATGTGATGACAGGTTTTGTTTTTTTTTAAACATGGGACCCAACATTACATCAACTGTTTTTACTGATTATCACAGTTGACACATTGATGAGACTTATGTTTTTAATAGGCTCAGTAGCGCTAAATGCTAAGGAGCAAGAAGTACTTGGAAACACTTTGTGTAATTTGAAACCAGAGAAAATGACTCTGAGAGAGGTGTCTACAACTGCTATAGCAGAACAGGTACCTAGAGGTAAAAAAAAACAACCTTTCTTTTTGGAAAGAAGCACCAGCCACATTTTGTGTTTTATAGCTCATTATCTCCTCTTCATGACCATTTGCTTCATCGTGCTAACAATCGTAATTCCATTTTTGATAAATCCCCTAGTCATACGCCTCTGCACAGGCATTTAAGGAGAATACATGTATGCGCATGTACCTGATATAAAAGATAGGACTTTATCCCCTGGCTGATTTCACATACCTCCAGACAGACATGGTGGGGGCTGGCTGTGGGAGGCCTGGCTGCTGGTAATGCTAACCGGCCCTCTGGGGGAAGCAGACAGACAAGCAGAGTCGTGGCAGAGGTCTGCAGCTCAGCGGTGTGTGCAGTTCACTGTGTGCAAAACAAAAAGCTGAACACAGCCATATATTTTGTCAGCTGTGTATGTGCGTGCATGTTTGACTTATGGCCTTTATATTCTTGAAATAGCATACAAGTACAGTACGACTCCAGGTGCTGCATTTGGTTTCCTTTTGTACAAGACACTTGATCTAAAATAATGGGAAGAAGGTGCCGGGGGGGAGAAGCGCAACATCACATTTGAAAACAGAAGTTTCACGTGCGATTTAATTTACATACTGTATGAGGACATGCAGTTTATCACATGCATTTCACATACATTATTAACAAATCACATTATAGGCACAGAAGTCATAAGCTTTTTTGTAAGGGTGCTACACTATGGATAATGAAAAGCAAGATGTGATCACAACCATGTTTTTGTCTCTTTGTTAAAGAAGGGATCTTTGTTTGACCTTGTTCCTTTTCTGAAATCCCTTCTGGGTCTCTCTGTGCCGCTGCTGTAGTTTGGTGACACACCAAAACAATTTCTGACATAGTTTTTGGGTCGGTTTGTTTCTAACACTACCCAGGTTGTAGGTGTGCACATGGCAACCCATGCTAACATTATACGTAGTCAGAGTGCAATGCATATTAGCTAAAAAGTATCTAGAATCCATAAAAACCCAACAACCCCCCCCCCCAAATGTTATCTTAACAGCCAGCGCTTCCTCTTTCAGACCAGTGACGTTAATAAGAATCAAGCAGAAATTAGCCAGCACCTCTGTGACCTTGACAAGGCCATCTGTCATGAAAATGTAGGAAAGGAAGCTAATTTGATTCTTTCACGTGCCTCCACCCCCCCATGGAGCAGCAGACGAGGCGGGCGAGGGAGGGGAAATGAGGAGGGGGTTGCTGATGAGGAAGTGGGGAGGGGGATTGACCCAGAATCAGCTCCAATGATGCAGACTGATGTGTCCCTGTAACAATGAGACATGCTCATCTGAAACTGTTAGTTGTCTTTGACAGTGGTGAGGAGTTAGTTTAAGTTAAATTCTTAGTGAGTTCCTTTTTTGATGTGTGTTGGTTCCTCAGTAAATGTATAATTAATAATTGCATAACTGAAGTAAATGATTGACCTCATACATCATAGACCTTTAAGCACGAGGAGGGGTTTTCTGTGTGAAAAGCCGGAGAGCAGGGCAAATAAATGCAATCTGTGATGGTGTCTTTCACAGTTGATTTTTCATGTGCAGCTTGCTCAGCTTGCCCCACCCCAGTGAACCATGTTACCGCATAGTATCAGCATAAAAATTAGATATTGAAGACCTTTAAGTCTCCAATATATCCCACTCTCAACTCCTGGCTTTGCCTCTCATTTTGTCTCTGATGTGCTGGTTTGTAGTCATGAGACATGGTTATCTAATCATTCCATCAATTGCAAGGACAATAGACAAACAGAAAGCAATGAGGCCACAGTGGTGGTTGTAGACATGGCATGACAGTGTAAGTCCTTTGAAAATAGATTCCTGATGGACAAGGTGAGAAATTGCAGCTCAGTTGGTTGATCTTTCTTGCACAGTCGACTTAGCGCTTTCCAGACAATGTAGGACAATCCTGTCCTTGAAGTCTGGCTCTTTTAAGAAAACTCTCACGTTAACATCCATGAACCAGTTTATGCATTCAAGCCTCAGCCTGCGACACTGCATCGTAACAACCAGTCAAACCAATGAGCACAGAGTATGTGAGCCCTGTTCTCCCTTATCGCCAGTTACCAATCGGCAGCAGTGCCTCAGGCTACAGCGTCGCAAGTCTGTGAGATTCGTTCGATGAATAAGGTTAATATGAAGACTATGAACAGTGGCTTGCGTGCGTTGTATGTCTGGGTGTGGCGGTGAATAAACTGCCATTTGACTTGAAGAATGGCAATCGATCAAAGTAGTTTGATTATTTTTTTTCGATCACTGATTACATTAATTGACGAGCTGTCTCTGCTCAATCTCGTGTTGAAAAAAAAAATTGTGATTCCCACATGATGTATTTTTTTTTTCTTTTTTTTTACTGTGGTCTTTACAGTGGTTGTGGAGGCATGGAATCGCACTGGGCATGGCACCGTGGGAGAATCACATTTGAGAGCACATTTGTACATATCTATGCAACAACGCAGACGCCAAATGGGAGTGGCAGACGGTTTTCGGCTCCGAGTCTGTCTGCCCACCACCTGGGCAGTGCCAGCTGTCCACACCGAGCGCCGTTGCCCCACTTCCTCTGCACACGCTTATGAATGTTTGCTTGAAATGCGAAACGTCGCCCTTGCTTTCTCATCTACTTATTCCACACTTGAGTCAGCTCTCCCCTCCGTTTTACTTCATGCATCACTGCTTCAGTGTCTCAGAGTGGTCCATATTAGTGCTTTCTCCTCCGGTGATCCCACCTGAGCCCTTTACCTTCATTGCCTTTGTCTCCACTTGTCTAAATGGAACCTCGTACCCCTCATTCAATTTCCTTCAATGCCAAATTATTTCATCTATAACTAACGTGACCATACCTTGCCAGGGACAAGGCACAGGGACAGTGCCCATTGCTAATCCCTGCCATCAGTGTTGGACAAGCATATGATCCTCTGAATGTGTGTGTGCGTGCGTGTGTGTGTGCGTGTGTGTGTTTGGAGGCCAGCCTGCTTGCCTGCTGTGATGTCGAGCCCCTGTGGTGGACCGCAGGCCGAAGAGAGAAACAGATTTTGCAGTGAGTGGCCTGCTTCCATAACCCATTATGATGGGAGAGTGTCTCATGCACAGATACTTAACTGATTACTGCAAGAGCATAGACATTATGGAAAAGGTGGCATAGATGGATTGCGCTGGATGGAGCAGCAGACGGATGGAGAGACAAGTGGATCGATCCATCGGAGGAGAGAGACAGACGACAGTTTTATGTGTGGAATCAGTGCAGACAGCCGATCCAGGAAATCAGCGGGAGCACTGATTAAATGGGCAGCAGGACAGAAATGCAGACTGAAGTTCAATAATCAAAACTAGTGTCTTCCGGCTTCTCTGTGCTTGTGTTTAGTGGAGGAAGTTGGGTACGGTACCTCTTTGATGAACAGGATATAATCAATGAAAGCATTAATGAAGTTGCAATCAAAAGTCTTACATTCTCAGTTATTAATGCACGCCAGCTAATTAGCAAATGCAAAACACTATTAAGCCTTTCAGCAGACTAAAATTATTCAAGATGTTAATTGTGATTATATTTAAAATGTGTCATATCTTCTAATATTGTATAATATACTATACTATATACTAATATACTAATATATATCTAATACACGATGAAAAATGTTGTATTTTAAATGGGCTAGAATATGCCACAGTAGTGGGCTACTCAGTGTCCTAAAGCCACGCATACAGCGGTCCACTGCTTTGGTCCAAACTAAAATGTCTCAAAACAACTATTGGAGGGATTTCCATTAAATATTGTACTGAAATTCATGGTCCCAAGAGGATGGAGGCTGCTCGATCTGATGAGACCCTGACTTTCCCTCTGGCGCTACCAGAAGTTGATATTTGTGTAACAACTTTTGGTTCAAACATTCAAGTTCCTCACGGGACAAAAAGAATACTTATATCCTTCTGTTCTGGTCTGTTATGTTTTGTTTTTTTAACTTATTTTGTTAAATGGGGTTTCTTCCAGTTTTGACCTTAGCAGTCAGCGGTCCGCCACCCCTCCATCCGCACCGCCGCACCTTTGGGCCTCTCTCATTTCATCCCACAGTCACTGATATGCCCAGAGCTCCTAACCCAAAATAGGCCGGGCCAATTTCCTGAGTTCTCAGGGCTTTTCATGTCAAACATGCGACAGTCTTCGTGAATTGCCATTTTATCCCCGCTCTCTTGTTCTCCCACCCGTTTTCCCCTTTCCCTCGCTCGCTCGGTCTCCTGTGTTTGTGCGACTCTTTTAGGAATCGAACAAGAAAAAGGCAGATCCGATGAGAGGGCAACTGAGAGATAAGTCGCTCAAAGAGCTTTCATCAGCCCCGCCTCGACAGCTTTTCAGAAGTTTTGTATCAGGTGTACAGTGTGACAAAGGCTGCTATCGCAAGTTGTCAAGACACCTCCAAAACATACTCAGACTGTTGAATAAACAGCAGAAGCACCTCAAATAACTTGTCTTCAATGGGGGGTGCTCATGGTTGTTAACTTCTTTGTGAGAAACTGCATGGATTTACTGCAGTTACAGTATCTCATCCCAGTTGCCACAGGGAACATGACATGGACGTGCTCACACTGGTGGTGATAAGAGGGCAGCTGGGTTTGTCACTACAGAGTGTGTCTGCGTGTCCAGATACAACACATACACACACACTTGTTTAGCTCATTTGGACTTTTTGCTCTCTCTTGGAAATGAATATGCTTTCCAGTACAGTTCTCCGTCCTATCTTACTGTTAATCTTCAATCAATCAATTTCTCCCTGTGTATGAGGAAAAAGACCTGTACCCATACCTGGAAATGATGGGACACACACACAGCTTTGTCCGTTAGCCCTAATCTGAACTCTGACAATGACAAAGCACTAATCGGAGGTATCGTACAGGCAAACAGAACAGAACCAGATGGAGACACTGTGCTCCTGTTTATGTAATCTCTCTCGAGCCGATTGCATGCAGTTAATCTCTCTCAGAAAGGGAAAGACAGTTCTGCTCAGTGAATATAGCCACGAGACTGTGGTTATATTAAGTTTCTGTCAGGTAGGGCTTGTATTTGGTATGCATCAGGTCGTAAACACTGCTCACGCCATCTTACTCAGTGTGTTTGGTAAAGCACAAGTAAAATATGATGGCCTGTAGCATGTATAAAAGAGAAAATGATGATAATCATTGACCAGCTGGCATTTAATGTGATCTGGTTATGTAATATGGCTGGGACTTAGATTTTGGTCTTGTCTCTGACATGTTGTGTCCTCCCAGGTGAAAAGATGCAGCTGGTGGCACATGCACTTCAGAGGTGGCTCACATCTGTGAGCTCAGCAGACCAAGAGCAGAGTTAGTTGTGACAAAGATTTTCATGTTCCAAATTGGGAAAAACAGTTTAAAAACTCATTTCTATTTCATATTTCTTTCTTACACCTCAAGCAGGTTGTCATGAACTTCTGGGTATACAGCATAATGAAGGTAGTATAAATATGCACGGCTTTGAGTTTGGCAGCCGTTCATGGAGAAATTTCATATATGTTCGTCCGGAGATCATTTTGAGGGGCTTGTTTGATAAAAGGAGGATCGTACTGCAAGGGTTTGTGCGTTATTTCGTGGCAGAGTGCCGGTGGGGTTTACGAGAAGTCGAGCCTGGCAGTGCGCGCGTGTGGAGACAACACCCTGGTAGCTGCGGTGCGGAGAAATCACCTGAGATAAATCCTGAAAGCAGTTTGGAAAACCACTTGGATACCACTGACATGTACAGGCAGGATTGGAATTAGAGGGAAACACCTTGCAGCTCCGTAAATGTTTTTTTTGATTAAAAGATGGCTTTCACATCCTTGTTGAACTTGCAAAAATGTTGTCCCGATGTTGTTTCGTTCTTATGTTTCGTTCTTAATATAATGCATGCGGTTGACATGTATACAAAGCAAGGGTGAGTTATTAGAATACACTGTGTAATGGATGCTGCTGGTTCAGTATTTAGCAGACAGCGTTCCCCGCATGAGCACCTGATATAAACCAACACTCATTACACAGAAGGAAATGAGGTGTGTGAGAGAGGCAGAGAATAGGGAGAGGAAGCGATGACAGGCTTTACCCTCGTCTCTCCGCTCAGGGGTTATTAATGAGAGGGGTGACAACAATTTTCGTCAGTCCATTTGGAGAACGGAGGAGGAGAGCAGGGCATCAGCACGGGGCAGGGCTTGGTTTAAGGTTACACGTGCAGTGCATCTGTGAATCCAGGGGGGAAAAAAAGTCGTTTTTAAGCCACACGTATTCATACCAAAACAATGTTATTCCTGTGCCAACGCTATTCGGCTTTGTGTTCACGCAAATTTTTCCAAGAACCTGCAATTTTTTGTTTGAAACAAACAAGATTCCACTTAAATAAAGAAAACATGCACACATATGTAACATATACATGAAATGAATCGGTTTTATTTTACATTTGTGGGGCAGCGCAACATGACAGCTCATATAGCTGAATGAACAATGAACTGAAAGCCTCAAAAAATACTCCACAGACTGGAGGAGACCTGCCAAGGTGGGTGCTAATTATTTGTGGGTCTGTCACCATAAGCAACCACTTTCGAATTACAAGTTGTCCTTCAAGAATGTGAAAAATGATTAGTGCTGCTTTAACGCTTATGTTTTAATGCTAATGAAAATGATGCTGTGGGCTTCGCTGGTAAATCAGCCTGTTATATGCAGACACCACCTCTGCCAACACGGAGCGCTGCTTGATTGCATTTGCTTCACTCATCCATATGTATAAGTGACCTTCAGTACAACATACGTGCGACTGTGTCGCCCTCACTGCGCGTCAATCTTGGCTTGGAAGAAGCAGAGCTGAGAGGTTAAGATATGGGGCGGGGATGGAACGAAAGTGGAAAAAGATCAGTCTGTTGCCCTCAGGACAGTTTGGCCTCTAGCATCCACATGAATGAGAAGATCCGGGGGGGACGTGACCGACGATCTGAGATCAGCGCTCTCGCCGCCTTGTAAGACCTGTTCTTAAAAAAACACAAAATCAATCCTTATCCTCTGCCTCCCCACACATGCTTTACTGCTACTCTATCCTTTACCACTGATCTGTGTCTTAACAGCACTGCTAGTCACCTGTGGAGTTTTCATTTTCTACCTGTCAGCACCACCTTTCCTGGATGGCGGGCTGACTGTTGAGTCCTCTGATACTGGATCTGCAGTGCGATGGAGGAGGGGGCGGCCGTGTGTTTGCATTTAAAACAGTCGTTAAGGAACAGGCACAATGCGTCGGCGTCTCGCACCAAATGACGGATATGCGGATATATTTTCCATTATGAGGGCGATATTTGATCGATAGACAGAAAGACGGAGGGGAAGTGAGGCAGCGAGGAAAAGTCCACATTAGCGTTTAGTCCCCTGCTGTTATCAGGAGAAAAACGGAAAGTCTGACGGAATGACGGAAAGAAACTTCTGTCATTCGTGCCTTTTGTCCCGAACGGAGACTGTTTTCACTGGCAGCAAACTGAGGGAGGGCCTCAGCAAAATAGGCAGAGGTGTGAGGATGAGGACGAGAACACAGAAACAAAAGAAGAGCCCAGCGAGGTTTTCCTGTACAGTGATGAAGCTAAAAAAGATAACAAATAGCAGGGAAATGAAGGCGGTGGCGACGATGGAAACACGGTCTTGTTCATGTCGTCCGCGGTTGATAAATTCGTCGAGAGTAGATGTTGATGAAGGGATAGAGTAGAAGGGAAGCATGGAGGCAAAAAAGGCTGACTTCCTCCGCTGGCTCAGTGCCAGAGGAGAGACAACGGCGCTCAGAAACACTCACAGCTCAAGAGAATACGATTAACTCTGTCTCTTTGTGTGTGTGCGTGTGTGTGTGTATACGCGTGGTGTGTCTACTCAAGTGTTTACATTAGGGAAATGAACTCTTTGACGATCACTGGCCTTTTCCTTGAAGGTTGAATGAGCGCGAGCGCGCGCACACACACACACACACACACACACACACACACACACAGGCAATACTGGCGTTCACCGTCACTGGCAGCGATGGCCGCGACCTGATTTCTTTGCTGCTCTGGCCTCGCTGGTAACAGAATTGGCATTCGGTCCAAGCCACTTTCTGGACCGCGATTGGTTAGCAGGTCAGCAGTTGAGTTTCAGAATGTCCGTGTTTGGAATTTGCCATTTGTACACGGTGAGGAGAGAATCGCTGTGTTGTTGTAATGCCATTGTATTGTTTAAAATACAAACATATGCTTTCACACATGCAGTCGCTGGAAGTTAGGAGTCTCTGAGCAGTTTGCGCAGTTTCCAAGGAAACTGGACCCTGCTGACACGTGCCAGCTGAGGGACAAAAAGTGCAAACTAGACTAAGACTAGTTTCTGTGTGTGTGTGTGAGAGAGAGAGAGTGTTTGCATGATGAAAATATTGTGGCATAAGACATAGTACTTGCACTACATACAGTACACATAGCAAACTTACTTACATACTTAGTGAGTATGCCATGAGATGTGCCATGACAAAGCTGCTGTTACACATAAGTGCTCAGTCTCTGGCTTTTCTTGCAACTTGTTTCTTCAAATATTATGACTTATTATTATTATTATTATTATATGACTTAAAATTATGGTTTAAATGTTTTGTTATTTTGACATGATGGCTACGTTGAAATGCCATAGCTTTATTCTAAAAAATATTGTGTTTCCAGATTGCTGGTTTTATTCTCTTCAATTATTTGTAACTTGTTTTTTATATCTTAAAGTTGTAACTTTTACCATTTGAATCACAACATAATGAAAAATGTTTTGTTGACTGTTGTTTGTATGACTTTTTACTCACAGCTATTTTTCCTCAAAATATTGAGAAAATTCTCGAAATGTCAGTTTGTTTTACCCTAACAGTATAGAAGATCCTTTTTTTGATTTTCCAAAATATGCCAAATATACTTGACCTTTTTTTCTACTTGAGGTGACAGACACATTTCATTGTGTCTCAGAAGCTTAGCCCACGCAACTTTCTGATGTCAGTCTGCCTCTTTGCTTGTGTGTTGTTTCAAAAGAAATATGAAAATCTGACGAGGGATGCCGTAAATATCAGAAAGGTCTGTTTTGTCTCTTTCCTGTTGCGTATAACTTTACTCTCAAGTCACATATTGCTAACTTTTGCTGCTGCCAGAGTTTGATTGTTTGATTGAACCATTGCTCTGTGTGTGTGTGTGTGTGTGTGTTTGTTTGCTTTTATGTTGTTTTCTGAATCTGGTCCTAATTAGCACTGTCGGGTTTGATAATGATCATAATAAGTGAATCCCCTCGGAGCTTGTGGTTAATGAGTTTTCTGACTTACGTCTTCTTTGTGCATCTGACACCACAACATGTTTTGTGGTAACGAGTGAAGACCATCATGTTTGTACGTCACCTAAGTATGAGAAATCTATGTAGAAAAGGTAGCAATAAAGGTGTGTGTGTGTGTGTGTGTGTGTGTGTGTGTGTGTGTGTGTGTCCAGGGTTTTAAACCACTTTTCCATTAGTGTGCAAGATGAGAGGAGGTAGACGCCTTAATTTGCCGCATCAGGGGTCCACAACCTGCTTCTCTGTGTTTCCATCTACGCCTCTGTCTCATACAGACATTTAATCGTGCTGTTGTGGGCTATTTATAGCTGCTACAATCCTTTAGTGTGTGTGTATGTGTGTGTTTGTAGGGTCTGTGTATGTTGTGTGTGTTTGTGAGATGTTTGCAGCTCCTCTGATCAATGTTATAGATCTGAGCTTTGGTTGGCGCAGCTGCCTTTGTTGTTCATCTTTCTGAGCCCCAGTGTGTGTGCGTGTGTGTGTGTGTGTGTGTGTGTGTGGATTGATTATTTATAGCTGTTCTATTTCTTCTCCCTGTGGATCAGCGATTGGCTGTCATTATTTTTGTGTCTTTTGTGTGTCACAACACGTTTGGCTGTTCTGGTGTCATGCACAGCTTGTCAAGACTTTCCCTACTTCAGCCATACCGTGGTTTTTTTAAATAGTTTTTTTTTACCCTTTCTGTGTGACAGTGGAGGGAGAGACAAAGAGGACACTGGGAGAAAGCATCCAGAGCATTAACTCTGAACACAGATGCCTGGTTACGTAATATTTTGGGCTGCAGCGAGCAAGCATGTTCATTATTGTTTAATTTTTCTATTATTGTTCTCACTGATGGATTTATTCCTAAAATAGGGTTTTGTAGAGCTCAAGGTGAGGTCTACAAATATCTCTGTCTTGTCGGACATGAGCTAAACACCTCACATTTGAGAAGCTGTAACCAACTGATGTTCGTCATTTCAGTATTAAATAATGTCAAACTCGTTGATTTGTTTTGTGTTGATTAGCTCCTCAGCCCTAAGTGCAAAGTAAGGCATCTTTATTTTTATAGCACATTTCAGCACCAGGGAAACATGAAATCTTTCAGTAAACATCAACATTTTCATCAAACATTGAAGCCTGAGAAAATGTGTTTCTATAGATGGGAGGTGTTGTGTCTGTTGAGCAATTTGAAATATGACAAAAGCATAAGAAAGGCATTGCACACAGAATGTTATAGGTTAAAAAAAAAAACCCAAAGTCAAGCATGAGTCATCATCCCCAACCTTTTACTCTCAATGAGACCAAATGCCTGCTACGCTGCTATTTGAATTCATGACCTGACGCTGACTAGAGTGTGTGTACAGTGTCAGAAACTGGGCAGCAGACTCTCTGCTCAGTGAGGCGGCCGGTGGTTAATGTGAAACGAGGGGAGGTAGAAGCAGAAATGCACTCTCCGTAAGAAATGGTGCTGGACAAAACTCAAACTTTTGCTCGGATGTTCTTTCTTTTCCCCCAAATGTAAGTGACGATGAATAGTTAATTATCCTAATGGGGGAAGAACTGACGTCTGCAAAATGTGGTGTCTCAGAGCCAGAGCTGCTGGATAAATGGATGTGATTAATCTGTACACATGACTCATTGTCATCTCTTACTGTTGTCCGCACTCTGTATATAACAGTTTGTCTTTCTGTCTCTTTCTTTCAAGCATCTGCTGTCAAGTGTTAACACCTGACACCTCCTGGCCTATAAATATTGCCCTCTAAAGACTGATAGAATTGAGTGTAAACAGAGAGAATGGAGAAGGAGAATGGCTTCCACACCTTTTACTATCAGCTGCAGCTCACACACACACGGTCCATTGTGCAGAGCCAACGCACTCCTCCTTTGCCGCATCCAATTCATGTTAATAATTGCCTTAAACAGCACTCACACGGTATCTGCGCTTTTAGATACATTGACCTCGGTGTCAAGGTCGCATCCAGTGATAAAAAGGGACTCATCTGTCTGCAAGCTGCTTTCTGCGTTGCACCGTCTGTCCTGAGGGGGTCTGGGTTAGTGTGCGGCTGCTGAATGGGCCTGTTTTAATGTCTTTAATTCCTTCCTGGAAGACCCCTTCAAGGCCTGAATGCAGAGTAAAAAAAAAACACACCGTTGTCAGCTGTGTGTGTGTGTGTGTGTTTTTCTGGCTCCATAACGACGTGTGGTGAAAGGATCACTGTGAGTGTTTGTGGTGGGTGTGGCTCTTAATGCACGCTCGAAGAGAGGAACCATGTGTGTACTCTAGATAGTACAGTGGGTTGTTTTTGAGCTGTGTGTGTGTCTTTGTGGTGTGCCCACCATCCCTACAGCAGCTGTATGTGGTGGTCGGGGATTTCTCCGGCTTTGTGCGGCTTTACAATGTAGTGTGTGTGTGTGTGTCTTTGTTGTAGCATCCCAAAGGGAGGTTCTGCTGCAGTCTCAACGTGTGGGGGAGTTGATTTGCATCCCCTGAAGATTGAACCGGGGTTGCGTGGAGGGGGGGTGTTAGCATGTGGAGACGTGGACCCAGTGCTTCAATACTGCTGGCTCATGCTTTTTCCGCAGCTTAAAGTGATTACCTCTCCACCGTGTCCACATTGTACCTCCGAAGCCCGAAGATTAATACCGGGCCGTGCAACAGATCTTCCGCTTCATGTAGCCTACACGTTGTACGGTTTCCTCACAATTGACCAGCACTGCGGCACAAGGAAGTTTAAAGTGTCACTTCTTTAAAAGCTGCATCGTTGCCATCAATCAGCCGCCCTTCCCGCCCGAGAGGCTTCCTGCCTTGTCGAGAAAGTTGAAACGATCGTAATTATAAAAACACACGGCCCTCATTCTGTCAGCGAGTTCAGCGATGTTGCTCAGTGGCTGCTTTCCTTTGGACTCATCTAATCAGAGACGATTCTGCAACTGGGACGTCGGGTGAAAAGCAATTAACCACGGTGAACCACCTGCGCAGCAGCGGCGGCGACTGTGCGTCCCGTGCAGCAGGATTAACAGTTGCTGTAACAACAATTTATTAATCTATCATCACTGGCCCTGCCTGCACTATTTTTTCTCAGAACTGTCCGTTTAATGTCCCATTACTTATTTTCGGAACTTTCTTTGATTTTTTTAAAAAATTGATGACGTCCTCAGGGTTGTTCTCACAGATTGCCGTTCAGCTCCACCCTGTGTAGTCGTGTGAATGTCTTGTCTTTGTGAGTATCGCACCGTCAATCTGAGCAAGTCTGCTCAACTGTCCTCGACCAGTGAATCAAAGCAAAGTTTTACTTGTCTGCCCAGAGAGCCCAGTTTCACGGTGAAGTTAAGGCTTTAACATGTTGCTGATGTCATCATTGTGGAACCGCCGGAGAGCTCAATTCCAAACAGCTAACGTGGTTAAGTCTTGGTTTCGATGTGCTCGCCATGCTGTGTGCTCTTTATGATGTGCTCTCATATTCCCACTGTTTCTTGTTTACACTTGTGAACTCATCATAAGGTCAGAGGGGAGCATGTGTAGCCCGTGTATCAGAGCGTCACGCCTGATGTACACGGTGCATTAAAACAAGAAACACTTCAAGCGTGGTCACGGTCAGTGGCCTGTCTGCCCACTTGTGTGCCGGGACTCATTTTCCATGTTTTGACTTACGATCATGTAATCCTTTTATCCATTCGCGGGAATGTCTCTTTTTGTCTCTTCCCAGGATTCGTCCTCAGATGGCCAAGGAGAAGATAGAGGGCTGCCACGTGTGCACGATGGTCACGCCCGGAGAACCGCAAGTCCTGCTGGGAAAAGACAAGGCCTTCACCTATGACTTTGTGTTTGACATCGACTCAGAGCAGCAACACATCTACCAGGCCTGTGTGCACAAGCTCATCGAGGGCTGCTTCGACGGCTACAACGCAACTGTGTTCGCCTACGGTCAGGTATGACAGTGAAGCCTGGATCCCGATATTCAATTTTTTTTATGACTAATTCATAAATAGTTTACAGTTCTCCTGGTTACTTGTCAGGTTTTTTATATTAAATAGGATTTCATACATTCCCTAATTAGTTTACAGATGCTTCATAACTCCTTGTTGTATTTTAATTTCAACATATTTTAAATTAAAGAGTTGAAGATTACAATCTGAGGAATGTACGATATGCACTGTGGCATCTGGGCATAACATCAACAAAGCGGGGGGGAAAGGAACTGACAAAAACCAAACATCCAAAACAAAGAAGCAGCCTGTAATGTTTTTAGATGTCATATACTTTATTACTTCTTTATTGTATCACTTAGTTAACTGGAACCAACTGACAATACACGCATACAAAACCAGATGACTGTGCAAGCACGGATAAAATCGGTTCTTCTCATCGCGGTTGACGAAATGCATTTCAGACGGGCTCGGGGAAGACCTACACCATGGGGACGGGCTTCGACGTGAGTCTGAGCCAGCAGGAGCAGGGCATCATCCCGCGGGCTGTTCACCAGCTGTTTGAGGGGATCCAGAGCAGGAGGCTGCGCGCCCAGGAGGCCGGCGACCAGCCGCCCGAGTTTAAAGTCAGCGCCCAGTTCCTAGAGGTCGGTGACACGCACATGTGGGAAGTGTATGGATGTACAGCGAATGCGCAACACGTTCTTGCGCGTTCGCACATTTTTTCGTAGTGCAGTACTGGTGTTCTCGATTGCAAATGTGCAGCTGTGCGCTGGGATGGATATCGGTCCATATTAACTCTAACCAGATGGGGGAGACCAGGGAGACGAGGGGATCAGCCCCCTCTTCCACAAACAGGAAGTGACAGCCTGATGACAGATGGGCAAGATTGTCTGCTTGTGCTTTGTTGGGCCTGATTAATGTTTGCCATTACCTCTGACATTATTCCTCATCACTGTGGGGTAGGGGATGGATAAGAGCGAGGGAAGGAAAGGATGGAGGGATGCTTGTGTAGGAACAATGAGAAAATTTGACAAGTAATGATTTCCTCCAGAGGTTTCTGTCAGGCAGATGTTTGGGGTTGTCTTTAGGGGAAGACAATTGTTCGTGTGAATGTGATTACTTTGATAATGATTCTGTGGTAAGAATTCTAATACAGCAATAAAAGCAAATTATCTTTCATTCTTTTTTCTGTGTGTTCTGGTCTCTTATTAGTGTTTTTTTTGTAGGTCCTCAGGTCAAAGGGTTATCGCTGTAGACAGTTAACAGATGGGTTTGTGGGGGGGGGTTGTGTTTGTGTGTGTTTGGTGTGAGCAGTTGACCTCAGTGGCCCTTACCCTCATTGGCCTTTCAGAGGTCATTCCCTGACCTATCAGACTGTGGAGCTGTGTGTGTAAAGAAGACATACTGATGTCAGAAACAAGAAAATCCACTCAAACGTCGAAACGAGTTCTAGAAAAAGCAGTTCATAGCGATAATGCGTAAATCTTTCAGTTTAATGGTCATAGTGGTGTGTAAAACAGAGTATTACCCTAGTATTTGTTATATACAGTATAGACGGTGTAATTGCTAATGTGAATCCAAATGCATTTGTGACTCTTGTTTATTGCAGTTGTATAACGAAGAGATCTTGGACTTGTTTGACGGAGCCAGAGATCCAGAAAGTCGGAGCAGGAAGTCCAACATTAAGATCCACGAGGATGGCAGTGGCAGCATCTACACCACCGGGGTCACATCAAGACTGGTACACTCAGAGGAAGAGGTGGGGGCACGTCTGCTTGTTGCCTTTTTTATTATATGTACGACATCTTTTATCGTCTAATTTTTTGATATGTCGATTCTCTGCCTGCTGTACATTCTAAATAATTTCTTCTGTCGTTTCTTGCGTTAAAAATCATCAAAAAATATACGCCTCTCAAAAGGACAAAACTCAAAACAGCTAGTTATCCCCAGCAGTCTAGAAAAGTCTGGCGAGAACCATCTGGTAGGAAGGAGGCAGATGTTGCTATTGGCAGCATGTTTGTAGAAAGTCTGAAGACAACCGGATGAGTGGTTTACCACCTTTTATAAATATGCTGACATGGGTGTTGAGTACTTCTTAGGGATCAACAAGTGATCATGGGCTTTGATGCAAACGTTTTTTTCTTCTCTCTTCTTAAGTTCAAAGTAAAAAGTCATGACCAAATGTCCTCCACGTTGCGTGTTTGTGTGCGCTGCAGCTGCTGCAGTGTCTGAAGCTGGGCGCTCTGTCCCGCACCACAGCCAGCACCCAGATGAATGCCCAAAGCTCCCGCTCACACGCCATCTTCACCATCCACCTTTGTCAGATGAGAGTCTGCCAGCACCTGCAAATGGTGAGATTCTCAGGGTTGGGGATGGACGGTTGAGGTGGGTGTTACGACAGTTTAAACAAATGCCTGTTTTAGGGAAAAAAGGAACATGAAAAACGAGAGATGCTGGGGCAAACAAAGTAAAAAGAAAATTAATTTAAGTATGAAATGAGGACAAAATAATTTTTTTCCTTTTTTTGGAAATTTATTTTTTGTCCTCCCCTCCTAGCAGAATGGAAGAGGGGAGAACGGGGAGGTGAACGGTGTGGACTCCAACCCCATCGCCCAGCCAGAGTACGAGACACTGATGGCCAAGTTTCACTTTGTGGACCTGGCCGGCTCCGAGAGGCTCAAACGCACTGGAGCCACAGGGGAGAGGGCCCGCGAGGGAATCTCTATCAACTGTGGACTGGTGAGACAAACAGAAAAGACATTATGTGTGTGTTTGTGTCCATGTGAGTGGTGTGACGGAAAATTATGTAAACAAAGAAAAATGTGAAAACATTTCAACACATTTCGACATTTCAACACGCTGCTTTCGCGCTGTCAGCATAGCTTGTGATCGGTTTCTGAATGCGTGCGCATGTGTGTGTTGCAGCTGGCTCTGGGAAATGTGATCAGTGCTTTAGGAGATCAGACCAAGAAGGGGGGGCACGTCCCTTACAGAGACTCCAAACTCACTCGTCTGCTGCAGGATTCACTTGGAGGCAACAGGTACACACACACACACACACATTATTTCAGTAATTCATTAAATGTTTAAAAGTTTATTTCTCTACGCAAAGTGTGAAAATATTTGATGGTTCCAGGATCTGATTTTTTTCATTTGAAAATCTTTAGGTTTTGTAATGCTGTGAACATGAACATAAGTAACATGAATAAGTGTCCTTGGGCTCTGGGAAATTATGATGGGCATTTTTGACTATTTTCTTACATTTTATAGAAAAAATGATCAGTAATGAAATTATTAGTTGCAGCCCTGGTGCTTTAATGACATGTTTCTGTTTAATATGCAACCAGAAAACATTGACACACACACACAACCTCAGCATTCTCCTTGTACGACATGAAGGGCTGTTGAAAAACCTCCATCTTTCTTTCCTCTCCAGTCGTACAGTAATGATAGCCTGCGTCAGTCCGTCGGATCGTGACTTCATGGAGACGCTGAACACGCTGAAGTACGCCAACCGCGCCCGAAACATCAAGAACAAGGTGGTGGTGAACCAGGACAAGACCAGCCAGCAGATCAGCACCCTGCGCGCTGAGATAGCCCGGCTTCAGATGGAGCTGATGGAGTACAAGGCGGTGAGAGACAGAGGGGTGTATGGGAGTCAGAGAGGATTAGAAAAAATAAAGACGAGGTGGAGCTCAGGGGAAAAAAAGATAAGAGGGATGAATGAAAGGGTGGGAAGAGATGAGGAGTGAAATGTCAGGTTGACGAGGGGTGTAACTGATGCACTGAGGCTGTAAGAGAGGGATGAAAGATGGATGAAACTGAGAATAGCAACCAGAAGACAAGACGAGAAGGATAAACGACACTAACTGGAGTAAGAGAAGATGGTATTAAAGGAAGAGCAGAGGCCTTGCCTGCAGCAGCAGCTTTAGCAGTATATCAAATTAAACATCATTAATGGAACACATGTCCATTTATGTCTTTTACTCTCGTGCAAACACGATAATTACTAAAACAAGAGATCATTTGGTGCAACCTCAGCATTTTTACAATGTAATGCAGGGATAAATTCAGCACAGAGTATTGTGTGTGCGCTCATCACCTAATATAGACACAATACAGAGGAATATGAAACCAGAGAATGTGACAAGAAATAGGGAGAAAAAAAACGCAAAGGAATTCGGCAAAGTATCCACTTTTTCATCGGCTTTGAGCTCAGAGGCTACCAGAAATGGGCAATCATTTGGCTGGATCGTCGGGCTATTATGCGTGTAAGAGGGTTGCCACGGTTACTAGAGGGAGGCAAAGGCATGACTGTGATGAGGGACTGCGGGCTGACCTCGATGTGGTAACAAAGGATGCGATGTGACTCGAGTCTGTAAATGCTGGCGTATTGGTGTGGTGCAGGTCATGATGTCTGCAAACTGTGACTGGAGTAAATAGTGACTGTCTGTTTCGGGGCTCACACAACAGGATTTGTAGTGCACTAATCATTCGGAATGCAACAATAGTTGCTTCAAGAGCCACACGTTGACCAGCTGATTTTAAACAATAGCAGTGTGTTTGGTAGGACTGCAACATCAAGAATACTTAAGAGGGTAGGTTTAAAAACAGTTTGGTTTTTTCCAGGTCCGACTTTAGCATTTAAATCATTTATTTTTCCTGCCACATGTTTGTCATCGGGTCCCAGTCATCATTGATCATGTTTCTCTGTGCAGGGGAAGCGTGTAGCATGTGAGGATGGCTCAGACGGGTTCAGCGACCTGTACCAGGAGAACGCCATGCTGCAGAGAGAGAATGACACTTTGCGTCTCAGGGTAAAAGCCATGCAGGAGACCATAGACCACCTCAACACCCGCGTGACACACCTGCTGGCCAATGAGATCAGCACTCTGCTGACCAAGTCAAGTACGTGACTTTCTTTATTTTTATGCATTATAAAAAAGCTGATTGTTACCAGTACCACATCCTTAGCATTATGTGACCTGAGCCTCCTTACCTTTGACCCTGTAGGTCAGGGCAACGAGGAGATCGGGGCTCTAATCCAGAACTACATCCGAGAGGTTGAGGAACTTAGGTAAGTATTCAAAAACACCTAGCACCACTGTGACCTGACAATTATGCAATATTGGTAAATTGAACAGAAAGAAAAAATAAACGAATATATAGGAAACAAACAATCTTTTTTTCCTCTGTCCCTTTTTTCCTCCTCTGTCAGAACCAAACTCCTAGAGAGCGAAGCCATGAACGAGTCGTTGCGACGGCAGGTGGCCCGGCTTTCCTCTCGGTCACCGTTCCCTTCCTCCACCCTCAGCCCCGCCCTTGGCCACCCCCCTGGCTCCTCCCCTGCCCCCATGTCCATGGAGGCAGAGATGACGGATGTGTTACGTCGAGCCAAGCTGGACATCGAGAGGCTGAAGAAGAAGGAGAGGAGGCAGAGGAGGATGAGGTGAGGCGAGGCGGACGCATGCAAGTTGTTACCATAGTTTTATATGCAAATTACAAAAAAAGGTTTTACAGCGGAGAACAAATCACAACAGAAGTCGCTCAAGTGCTCAGCTTTTTTTTAATACTTGAATTTCTTATTGCTCCCTTTAAGCCTTTGTCAGTGGACCTGCTTTAAAAGCAGAAAGACTATGAGCTCATTATTGTTCCTGCCCTCATGCACTTTGCTCCTCATTGTGTCTCCCGTCTAGCTGAAGAGGCACGTCACAAGTCGATTAGTGCTTTGGGATGGCCAGCTTCTGAACAGAATTGGGAATGCAGCCAGTGCTGAGTGGTTATGCTGGCTTGAACACAAAAAGGTCTAATTCAGTCGGCCAGTGGGTCATGAGAGAGAAGAGTATACAGCCTAACCGGTTAATTGAGGTATAATGGGATAGAGATGGGATGAGCGATACGCGGGATGGTTGTAAAAGACGGAGCAAAGGGGAGAACGAGGATGGCAATAAAATGTAAAGAGATAAAAGGGTGAGATGAGGGTAGATGAGCTGAAGAAGACTTTGATAATAAGTTTAAAGGGCATATTTTACCATGAGCACATCACTTGGCAATACTCCCAAAGCCCTAATGGGGTATGTTACAACTGACTTGCATAAAGCAGGTAAAGAGAAAAGTTTTTTTCTGCAGAGTACTGAGAAAATTAAACATTTGGAATACTACTCTGTCCTGGACACAGCATCCATACATACCCATAACCATACCAAGTTACTGATAAGTAACTAAGGGTTTTTTTTCCATCACAAACTCTAATCTGGCTTGACCAACGTGCTTTTCTCCTCTTGCAGTCCAGAGTTAGAGAAAGGTCTGAAGAAACGAGTGAAGCTGCACACTCATGAAAATGGGGAGAATGGGCAGAATGGGCAAAGTGGACAAAACGGACAGAATGGAGAGATTGATTCAGACGACAACTACACTGAGGTAAGGTACAACATTCCTCAGCATTTGAAGCCCCAAACTATCACATTATAGTCTGATGTATCTCTGTGTGTGTGTGTGTGTGTGTGTAGGACACCATGTCTCCACTGCAGGAGGAGAGTGGCTGTGATGAAGATGAGGGGGAGGATGATGAGGAGGGCAGGGAAGAGGAAGACGAGTTCGACAGCGATGAGAGCCTGGTGGATTCGGACTCGGACTCAGATGAGAAAGGTGTGTTTCTGTGTGGTTTGTTTTCTGACAGCTTGTCTTACTTTATCTGCACCACGTTCTTTCAGGACACATTTTAAAATTTATAATGGAAAGTCAGTTTCGGCCTGATGTTAGCAAGAACAAAAAACAGACTTTTGAGTGTGGCAGTTTTGACATTTTTCTTAATACATTTATAGAATGCGTTTCAAACCTTTGCCCCCTGAACTGCAGCTAACCTACAGGCGGACCTGGCTGACCTGACCTGTGAGATCGAGATCAAACAGAAGCTGATAGACGAGCTGGAGAACAGCCAACGGAGGCTTTTGATGCTGAAGTTGCAGTACGAGGAGAAGCTCATCCTGCTGCAGAACAAGATCAGAGATACTCAGCTGGAGAGAGACCGTGTGCTGCAGAACCTCAGTGAGCACTATGGGATTTGTAGTTTACAGATAGGGCTTGGTTGTTGAAAACACAGCAGTCGGTAGATCAGTAGAAAAGTCAAAAGCCGTATAAGTAAAATGTCTAAAGAGGCCGTTAACTGTTGAACATGACTCCACAGTGTCCATGGAGAACTACACAGAAGAGAAGGCAAACAGGATCAAGCAGGAGTATGAAAAACGTCTTAAGGAGATGAACCGTGACCTGATGAAACTACAAGCGGCACAGAAGGAGCATGCACGTCTCCTCAAAAACCAGGGGAGGTACGAACGGGAGCTGAAGAAACTCCAGGCCGAGGTGAACGAGATGAAGAAAGCCAAGGTAAAGAGTGGGGAAAAGGAGAGTTGGAGTGTGGCTATAACTAACATGTTGAGCGGGAATCACCTGTGCCATCTAGGAAATCTGATCTCAGTGCTGTTTCCAGGTGGCGCTGATGAAGCAGATGAAGGAGGAGCAGCAGAGGAGGCGGATGGTGGAGGCGAAGAGGAACCGCGAGATCGCCCAGCTTAAGAAGGAGCAGCGACGACAGGAGGTCAGTCTGGGCGGGGATACACAGCATTTGCCCCTTTACTCCATAAACTACAGTTTTAATGAACAATTACCACAAATATTTACATATTCCCTCTGGTGTTTCAGGTCCATAATGTCACATGCACAATAACACAATAAAAATGCTAGGAAATTATTTGGGAGACAGCTGAGAGGGAACAAAAAAAGATAACAGCATGAGCAGTGTTATGAATGCTGTATATAAACCTATTTAATATCTAATACAGCTATAGTCTGTATTCAAACTTTACAACTGTATAAAAGAGTGATTTATGTTGCTTTGTATAATGCTTATGCATTATGTGTATAAATTCACAGTGAGGTCTCCAGCTGTGTGTCAACCTGACACATTGATACCTGATTTATATGCGTAATGTAGACATACTGCCCGCAGACTGTTGGTATCACTTTTATGTATCGGTACCAACTTAATTTTTTCCTTGAGGAAGAGATCTTATTTAATGAGCATGAAAACATTCACAGAACCATTCTGTGGGTCTCGTTCATAATCCTTTTATTAAGGGTTGCATCTTCAGTCCTTTCATGATCAACACTTTGTAAGCCTGTTGTGCAAAAAGCATTTCTGTTCAGCTCAGCAATCTGGTGAACAGTGTGATGTGTGAACAGCACACTCGTCTTCCTCTTCCCTGCCCTCCTCATCATCCTCCCCCTCATCTTCATCATAGCTTCTCTCCTCCTGCAGCGGAGCATGATGTCCTACACACACACACACAGATACATCAGACTATAATCTGACAGTGATAAACCTATTGAAGGCCTGCGTCTCGCTCTCCCTCCTATCCATCAGTACCAGATTCGCGCATTGGAGTCTCAGAAGCGGCAGCAGGAGCTGGTACTGCGCAGGAAGACCCAGGAGGTGACGGCCCTGCGGCGCCTGGCCAAACCCATGTCAGACCGCGTGGCTGGACGCGTCGCCCGCTGGAACCAGTCCCCTGTGGTTACGGACTCTGGAGCTGAGTTATCAGCGAGCACCACAGCAAGCAGCTCTGAACAAGAGACAGGGAGGACTGTGAGCGGGCTGGTCAGACAGTGGAACAACAAGAACAATGCATTTGGATACCTGGGAGAGAGCGAGGGGAGCATGGATGCAACCAGGGTCATTGGGTAAGATTGGCCGGAAAGCATGTTGTTGTAAATGACACTGTATCATACAGTGTAGGGACAGTGTAAGGACTCATCTTGATGACCTTTAAATTAATGGATAAAGTTTTATGCAATTATTTAGCAAAAAATATTTGTGAATCTTTTATGAAGTCAAAGAAGGCTTTAATTTAGTTCCTTAACATGATGAACCTATGCAAGTGAGTTTCAAAACCTGTCTTTGTCAGTAGGAGTAATGACTGCTGATGAGTAATGGCTCTTAACTTCTTCTCATAACCTCTCCAAACTCTTTGTCTCTCCCCAGCAGCAGGAAGAAGCTGCAGCATAAGCCAGTGGGCCTGGGCAGCGGTGGAGCAGCGGGCAGAGCCGGCAGCTTCTCCAAGTCAGCCCGTCAAAAGTGGCAAGCACTCGAGCGTCGAATTGTGGACATCGTCATGCAGAGGATGACCATCGCTAATGTGGAAGATGATATGGATCGCCTCATCAAGGTAGGAATGGCACTGGGTTCATCCCTGGCTGTTTGATTTGTTGTTACTTGGGTGGTGGTTTGGTTTTTTGACAGTCAAGCTAAATGAAATCCCTGACACTTTCTGTTCAGTTCTGACAGTCTATTCTGATACAATTAGCCAAAGTCAGTACACACTGAGAGGTGATCAGCAGTAGTAGGGGCGATGAAACAAATTTAAAAGTATGGCATCAGAATTACTGTATATATTGTAGTGGTTGCAGCAGCAGAACTCTCTGGGTTTCTGAGTGAGGCCCATCCTTCCTCGCTTCATATGTGTAGCATATACTATATATAAAATCATGACTTTCTTTTTTTTTTGCTGTGTGTGCATTCACATTTTTCTTGAGTCAGAAGCGAGAGGAGCTTATGGCCCAGCAGGAAGCCCTCTCCCATAAAAGGGAGGTGCTGATGGCAGAAGGGGAGGGGCCAGAAGCAGAGGACCGCCTCCTTCAGGAAATTAATGAGGAGATTGAGGTGCTGAACGCCAATATAGACTACATCAATGACAGCCTGTCTGACTGCCAGGCCACCATTGTACAGATAGAGGAGACCAAGGTACAACCACTCGCACACGCACACACACACACACACACACACACACACACACACACACACACACACACACACACGCACACACACATGCCCTTTTGTGTACTTGTCCAGCTGTAAGAGTATGAGGAGGCCTAAAACGTTGCCTGGTTTTACACTTTCCTGCAGGATGAGCTGGACTCAGTGGACACCTCTGTGGTGATCAGCTCCTGCTCCCTGGCTGAAGCACGCCACCTGCTGGAACACTTTCTGAAGGCCTCCATAGACAAGGTGAGTTAATACAAAAAATATATACTGTATACTGACCTAGGGTAATCATTAAATATAGTTTAGTATCATTAGTTTAAGTAGTTTATGCTTCATTTATATTCAGTAAATAGAAAATTATGTTTTATTTTTTATCATATCGTGCTATTGGCAAAAATTTTATCTTGTTATTTATATTTATTAACACTACAACATCCTCATCTAGTGTGAGAAGTGACTGAAGTGCAAGTGCAGTGAATTGGGGTTGCAGCGCCATTCGGTGGTGTCTTGTTGTACTGCGAGATGTCATCAAGGGTGTATGTCTTCCTGCAAAATATCAATAAATAGCCTTAAATTAAAATCAACTACACTCGCCAGATAGTCTAATTTTCTTTTGCATGTTTAACACCCAGAGAATGGTGTTACATTTCTGTGTCCGTGCATTATCATTTTTGACCGTGTCATTTGTGCGTGCAGAGCTTACAGGTGGCTCAGAAGGAGGCTCAGATCAGACTGCTGGAGGGCCAGCTGAGACAGACAGATGTGATTGGCTCATCTCACAATCACATGATCCTTGACGCCCTGCGAGAAAAGGCTGAGTACATCCCTGAACTCCAGGCTCTCATCCACAATGTACAGCAGGGTGAGAAGTGACTTTTGTGTGTCTCTGTGTGACCCATACCCAAACCCACCTGTATTTTCTTTCCCTCACTCTCTTCTGTTTTGTGTCATTGCACTTGTTTGCACAGTGTAAAAAGCAAAACATGTGAGCATTTATTTATAGGATTATTAATCACAATTATGTACTTGTATTCACTCTTTTCCTTGTGTCGCCTTTTCAACAATGTGTTGATGCATGGAACATAAAATCTGGTCAGAAAAATGAAAAATATGAGTCGTAATCAGCCTTAGAGAATATACTCAAGCTGAAAATTGCACTGATAGTTGTTAAATTGGAAAATGTGATTGATATAGCCTATGGCACAGAGATATGAAGTGTCAAGTGTACTGTGGTGCTTAAATCTTTGTGTTTTTTTTGTGCTTCCAGAAAATGGTTACGCCAGCACAGACGAGGAGCCCTCTGAGTTCAGCCAAGCCTCTGACAGCAGGTGAGACTGCAGTCTGCTCACCCACACAACATCCTCGAAAAACATCCACCGCAATTTTAAAATGATTCACAATACTGCGGGGAAGTTGTTGTCACTGCGTTTTTGGTTTTGTTTCAGTCTTTGCTTGTTTCAGTCTCTCTGTTCACATGCATTTTTCCCTTCCCTGACTCTCCTTTTCTCTCTCTCTCTGCAGTGTATCTCAAATGAAGGAATCCAACAGCCAAGATGATTTCAAGATAAAGGTACAGCTGGTTGTTGTTATTGAATTGAATACTAACTGTTCTTTAGCTCTGTTACAGGTGTTGCAGACTTAGGAGGGACACTCGCTATAAGTTACAGTATTTCCCTATATCCATATTTTAACATGGCTTTGCTATTTTTTCCCAAAATAGCTTTTTTGCTGTAGTGTTTGTTTAGACACTTGCCCTTATTTCTGCTACGGCCACGGTTTCTGTCAGAGTAGCTGCCATTCTAGTTCTCAACCATAAGGTGGCACTATGAGCAAACACTTGAAGATGGTGGCACCAGCCCTGATATGACATTGAGCCCACTTACATTCTTGTTATTGCCATGTTTCCTAGTTTTTATTATGTTTTTCTTTATATTTTCTCCATCTAGCCTTTGTTTGACCCCTCAATATCTGTTTTCTGTTTTCTAGCTTATTTGTTTTACTGTTTTCATATTCTCTCTCCTGTCTTCCCTGCTGAAATATGTTTTCAGGCTGTATCTGAATTTCCTCATGTGCCTTAATTAAATTCAAGCTTTATTTTATGTCCCAGTTTTTGTGTCCCACTGTCCTCCCTGTTTCTCATTTCATTCTTCCTTCCACTGGCCTCTATAACACAAGTGATGCACATTTTTCACCCAGATGGAGCCTCGTCTGTCGGCTCAGATGAAGGCGGTCTCCGCAGAGTATTTGGGTCCCATCCTGGATCCCTCATCGGGCAGCAAGCAGCAGCACATCACCAAATCACTGGCTTCGCTGACCGACATCCAGGAGGACGGCCTGAGTCTGGTGACGGGGAATCTAGGGCTCAGCCTGGCCCTGCGAGACACGTACCACAGGGACCGGGCATCCCGCACCATCAGCCTGCCTGTCAGGGGACACACCTTGTAAGTCATGAAGATTTGAACTGTAGTTGTAAAAAAAAAAAAAAAAATAATGATAGCTGAGGTGAAGCTGACCTTACTCATCCTTCCATGTCATGAGGAAGGGGGGATTATTGGGAGGCTTGGCTCTTGTATTTAGCAACATTGAATAATGGCAACAACTCACAAGTAATGATTACTGCGATGGGTGGAGCACTCTCTGCAGAGATACCCAACCTTTTTTAATCTTCACAGCCTGATCAGATGAGCTCAAGCCCCTTTTGCCAACACCACAACCATTATTACATCCATCAATTGCCTTTATTGATTACTAGGGCTTAGACTAGTTTAAGACTACTTTTCAGCACTTTTGCAACATGTAGTGGTCAATTCATAATTTCTGTTTTGTCAAATTAGTTGCACTATTGCACAAATCTTTACATGCCCCCCCCGGCAACTGCAAAAGTACCCCTGGGGTTGCTAGTTGTGCTGTGTGTGACAGCAGTTTGGACTGTTGAGTCTTCTTCAGTTAGAGAACCTCATCTAAAATCCCCACTTTGGCAAACAATTGTTTTGCTGAAGTGCAGGGATATTTGCAACTAAACTAAATAAAAAAATCTGGTATAGAAAAATAACACTGCAGAACATCACAAAAATATCAGCTACAAAGAACATCTTTTTGGTTCCTGATAATGACAAACAAGAGACAAATTTAAGGGACAAAGTTGTTTACTACTGCACATTTCCAAGCTAACAACGGAGCGAGAAACCTAAGACTGCTTCAGCAAGGAGTCAGTGAAATTGGCATCAGTCCTTGGAGGATGAAAAACATGGTTGTGTGTGATTGGATATTTAAAAGGAATTATTCTGTCATCTGCTTTCACCTGTTAGAAATGCACTTGTATTGTAGTAAAACCCTTATTTCTTATAGATTCCCAACAGTTTACATAGATGTGCATCATTCTGTTGTGCTTAAACTGTGCACCCGCGGGAAAGTCTGCTTAGTTTGCTTGTGTGTGTTTGTGTGCGTCAGTCCCAGGCAGTCTCGGGGTTATGACACTTCCCCTATAACAAGAAGGAAATCTTACGACCGTGCCTACAGGTATATGAAATTCTCAAATTGAAGATATTATGTAGGCAGATACACGCATTATGACTGTGTAATGTAATTTGCTTTCAGTGTTTGTTGTTGTTTAACTGTGCTAACTCCTCTTGCATTTCCTCATACTTAATCTTCCACACCATCCCACCTTTCATCAGGCCCACTGATGGCTACACTCCTCCCTCCTCCCCTCCTCTGAGGACTAGGAATGACCGAAACGTCTTCTCAAGGCTCACCAGCAACCAAACCCAAGGTTCTGCTCTGGACAAGTGAGTACACTCCTGCAGAGATACATACATTCACACACACACTGCGTTGTCCTTTTGTCCACATATACTCATCTGATCTGTTCAATCGCACTTTGAACGATTCCTTTCTTTTCTTTTGTTCTCTTCCATGGTTTAAGGTCTTTACTCGCCCTGCAAACAGGCTGAAGGTCAAGCCTCTTGTGAGCAAAGTTCTTTTGTCTGTGGTGTAGATGAGCCTCTTAAAAGCGTGCTATTTCAACTGTTTATCTTCAGATGAATCCCACTCTTAGACTAAAAGACTTTTCATCTGGCATTGTACATCAGAGACAGACGGCATGATACAGACGGTAAACATTCACGGAATCCAGGTGTTAAATGTTACCAGGAAACAAATGCAAATCAGGAGGGAGGCAGATACATCGTAACATCCTCTTTAGAAACATAGCATCAGGGCACTGATGTATATGATCGTCATTTTAATACAATGTACTCAAATAAAAAAAACAGACCTGCATTTAATCTTACAATATTCAGGTTTTGTTGATAGTGTAGTGTGTCTGAGAGAAGTACGTTCAGTGTCATGGTATGGCAGTTTCTGAGGCAGTAGTTGAACTGGCTTGTTTTGAATGATGTTCTTCCACAGTTCACATACTGGCTCTAAAAGGTAATATAGTGTCATAAACATCGCTTTTAAGTGTAAGTGTTTAGTCCCCTTACATCAGATGGAGACATAATGTGGATATGAGAGGCATGTTAATATCAGCTGCAAAGTTGCCGAGTTTGGAATGAACAACTGCTTTTTCCTCCGCAATCAATTCCAACGCTCTGCTCTGACAAATGTCAGCAGTTAATGTCAGTCAGCATTTGGCTCTGCTGTGAAGTTTGTTTTTTAATCTTTATTAAGCTGGAACATTTTTTATTGACCCATAATTGTTAGCGAGGATGCTGTGTGAAATGAGTTAGGGTGCCGTGTGTGCGCCATACATGTGAATATTTGGATGCGTTGTGTGCGTTGGCGCCTGTGGGTCCTCATTATCTGGAGCAGAGGTAGGTAAATGAGTTGGCTCTTTCTGCGCAGCTGTTGTCTATGCTATGCATTTTGTATTGACTCAGGTTGACAGTGTGGGAGGATATTTATGTTTAGGGTCTCTTATGAAGTTCCCACCGGAGAAGCTTTTATGGGATGTAGGAATATGAAGGGGTTTTGAGGTTTTTATCTTCATGCATTTGCATTGTTGCATTTTGATGAAAAGCACTAACATAATTTTGACATTTGCAATTTTGTTCTAAATGAGGTGTTTGTGGTGTAAATGTTTTGTTTACTGAGGTGATCACTGGATGCAGCGTTTTATTTCTCCCTAACATTCATCATTTTAACCATCATTTTTATATTTCTTTGGTTTCATTGTCCTAACATTACCAAAACTGACCTACCTCTACCATTTAATTCATCATCACAAGCATAGGTTTTTAGCTCAATAAAGCTAATTTATAAAAATTTAAAAAGCCACTACTAATCAGCTGTATGAGTTCTGTGTAATTGGGTGTCAAATGAGAAGCTGTTTGCTCTGCAAAGAAAGTAGATAGCGATGTTCTCATAAAGATCTTTAAGCTTACAAAAACTGTTAAAATGCAATAAGATGTATTTGTGATTGTGACTGTGTGGATGCATTTTGCCTCTGCTTTTTTTTTGTTTGACTGATTCATATTTGAGCAGATTGGTTGCCTATGAGACTGGGATCAGGCATTTGACACAGATTTGAAAGCCACGTGAGAATGAGGAATATAAATTTTCAACAAAGCTTTCTTGTCTTCTGCTGGAGAAAGAGGCTTTGAATCCTAGATCCCATTTTTTGTCTTCCCATTACATTTGCATCTGCCAAAACCAATGAATTTTAAAAGGATTTTGTCTTGAGAGTTGCATACCAATATGGTAATAGCCACCATGGCCGACAGTAAATACCAAGAAATATAGGAAATTTCTCTCACCTTTTAACACTGTTGTTCCCTCCAGACATATCCAGAACCATTTTGTTTTATTATTATTATGCTGAGAGTGTAAAGCACAGGCTCTCATGGTGAAAAACCTGAGGCTATAAAATATTTACAATATAATAACACTTTTATTGCACTGTTGCACACATACCGGCCTTTCCCTTCTCTGAGTAATCGTGGTGTCATGGGTGTGGTCTGCAATTTTTCCCTTGACAGCTTTGAGCGGGCTCATCTTTGAGTTTGATTGACACCCTTTTACTGTATCTTCCATTCTACCAGATTTTCCCTTCTGTTAACTCTCTTTACTCTCTCTATGCTTTTTTTGTACTGATTGCCTGATTGTAGCTGGAGACAGTAGATGTAGGCGGGGATGCAGACAATATGGGCGTCATACATAGAGGATAGAAGCATGCTGTAGAAGATGTAATGTGCAGCTCTTTGACCACTGTGTATGACTGTCCAGGCTTCTGTAATTCCTCTTCAATGACCCCCCCTCCTTTTTTCCATCAGTAACTTATTTTCGGCTTTTTTAAAATGACTTGTGTGACATTTTAGGAAATGCGGTTATTTGCTTTCATGAGATTTGTCAGATGACACAAATGATTCCACTGCCTTTTTTGTATGCTGAATATGAAGTTGAGCTTATCTTAGGAAAAAGGCTGTAAACAGCAGAGGCAAAGAGCTAGCCTAAGTCTGTCCAAAGCTAACAAAATCTGCCTATGATCACTTCTAAAATGCGCAAATGAACATTTATTTATTAGCATTTGGGTTATTAGCATTTAATCCATTCTAAATGTAAGAGGCTATGTTGTGGATTTTGGTCCGGTATACAACACACTAAAACCACATGCCATTTCTGTGCACTTTTGTTTGTATGTATGTATGTGTATGTGTAAGTGCTAGTATGCAGACTAGCCGTCTTTGGACAAAGCCAGGCTAGCCATTTCCCCATTTCCTGTCTTTATGCTAAGCTAAGCTAACAGGGGGCCGGTTGTCATTTGATTTTAGACGGACAAACATGGGAGTAGTTTCTTATTCATCGTACTCTTGACAAGAAAGCAAATAAGTGTATTTCTCAAAATGTCTATTTCTGTATCTATCCACTTTTAAAACTTTGTGTTAACTTGCCCTAACACCACTAGTCTAAGTCTACGAAACCAGCCTTTGCTTAGTGTGGGTGTACCTACAGTAAACATGCTTTACTAAGGGCACTGGTCAAATAATACAGCCTGTTCAGTGGTTCCCTTTGAGAAAAAGCATGTTCCATGGCGAACAGCCCGATAATCTCTGAACAAGCTTTATTGTTGACTGAGCTTTCCTGCCAGTTTGCTCACTGCTTTAAATCTAAAACCCTTCCTCCAGTCACTCCTTCCTTTAACCCCCTTGCCAGTAACCCTTCTGTCTTCCCTTATCGTGTTTAACCCTTTCCTCTTCCCGCCCTGCCCCTCCCCTCTCCTTGCTCCTCTTCTGCCTCCAGGTCGGATGACAGCGACTCCTCGCTCTCCGAGGTGCTCAGGTAGAGGAACCGTGTCTGTCACTCTCTGTTTTTTCCCGTTTGCCTGTGAACTCACCTGGTGTCATCTCATCTCCACCAGTGCTAAGAGCTGAGTCTGGCCTCTCCACCCCCTCCCCTGTTATCTCCCTCTGCGGGCGGGCTTCGTTGTGGTGCATGTTTGGACCACACGTGCCTTTCCTGACTCGCTGGCTTTTTGTGTGACGTTGTTCTTCTCTGTAGTGTACCTGAATGAACCTCACTTTCTTTATTTGAGAAAAAAACCCATGAAAAGGTGTAAATGTTACTTTGACCAAACCTCTCATGGCTGTAGTAACCACCTCCAGTTGTGATTAATCATCTTTAGGGAAAGCATCGTCATTTTGCTTTCTTAATCTGATAACAATCCTTTCTGTAAAGACTGTTTAATATGCTATAAGTATTATCTTATAGTATAATACTTGGATAAGTAATTACTAAAGTAGAATGTTCCCTTCATTCTGATCAGTCCTTTCTGTTTCTGTGCATGAATAGATGCACTTGAGGCCCTTCTGCCTGTTTTTCTGTGTACTGCAGAGAGCACACACTGGTCTCCCTCCATGTTTTCATTACTCTGCTGGTCTCTTGGTGCTTGCCCCTGCAACATCCATTAGCAGCTCTTACATAGTACATAACACAGCACACTGTGATATCTTCCACAGACACTGATTGACAGGGAACACTTTCTACCTTTTGCTTTAATAAATAGCGTGTTGCAATAAGAAATATTTTACTGTATGTACTGTGTGTGTCCTTATAGAGAAGACAAGATATAAAAGAAAATACAGTAAAATAAAGTATTCAAAATACAGCAAAGTACTCATGACAGGTGAAAAGTAGTCTTTACTTGAGATAGTCTGCTTACACACACATATATATAAGAAATTGTTTTTATTAATTCTAAAATTAAACCCAAATCATCACTCAAGACAAGGTTTATGATGAGATGAACTAAATTTCTATTATAACCAGTGAGGTTAGAGCTCAAGACCTTCCTCTGACTAAATGATTGGGTTAACAGCCTGATGAGTAATGGTTAATTCAAATAAAACGGCAACCAAATTCCTCTTCTCTTATTGTCTGAAATTTTCCTTCCCTCTTTCCTCCATTTATTAATAAAATCATGTTAATAGTACTGTCAACTACATGTCATTTTCCTCTTTTTATCAGAGTTGTAGCCCATTTTCAATCATCAGTCTTTTCAAAGTGGAATTAGACCAAAATGATGGTGAGACAGATTGCATGTGGTGCTGTGTTCACTCCCTACACCTGCCATCACGGTCAGGTTTCGCAGCTTTGCAGAAGCCGATAATCTGACTGATGCTGTCGACTTGTTCCACCTCTCCATTTACCAACATGTGCCGCAACCCCTTTTCCCTGGGTCCCACGGGGCAATTGACTGTGCAGGTGCTGCACTGAGAGTCAGCTTCCACCTGACTGGCAGAGAATGGATGCTGCATGTGGTGATGATGATGTCTCAAGATGCTGTGCTGTGGTGTATTTTTGAGTTGCAGGCTGCTTTGGAGTTGGTCTACCGGGCGGTGGCTGTTGTTAACAATTGTTTTGAGCTTATTCTGTGCAAGTGGATTCTCTTTTTTTTTGTTGGACTTGGCAGACATGCATGCACTCTTTTTTTTACTGGCTGATGATTGGCAGTTTTTGATTTTTGGTTGGCATTTTATGCGCTATCAAAAAAGATATACTGAAAATATGGTTTTGTTTTTAATTTTTGATTTGATGTGTGTCTACGTGTGTGTGTGTTGTCATGCTGGGACATCAGTGTATGTGCAGGCACAGAAGAGGAGCTTGTTGCCGTCGTTGACAAGTTTCAAGCACCCCCTTCTGTATTTTGCTCACTCTGTACAAAAACAAATCTGTCACAAGTTTTGTGTGTAATCACAGATTCTCTTTTTGCTCCTCACATCCTCTGGCTCTCCCGTACTGTTTTGTGCTCTACCTCACACGCACACACGCACACGCCCGCACACATACAATACACTAACCACTTGTGTTATAAAGGAAGCCCACCAGGGACCAATTTTCCCCACATTCCTCTGTCTCCTTCTCACCCTCTCTCTGCTCGGTCTCACTCTGCTGACTGCTCTCCAGGCACTCTGGGACTGGGGCCTGTCAGTGGGACATAGATCGGGATGGTGGGAGGGCAGAGGATCAGCAAGAGAGATTGAATGCACATAATACAGCTGTGTGTGTGAGAGAGAAGATAGAGAGAGACAAGTTGAATAGGAAAGCAGCTCTTCCTGTTGTAGCACCTTAATTGGCCTGTTCCACAACAGAAAGAAAGGAGGGAGGCAGGTCAGAGAGATGAAGCAGGTGGACTTTGACCACATAGATGTTGTGTCTGTTTCTGTGTGAGCGTGTGTGGAGGGGCGTATATCATCTGTATGTATCCAGTGAGATTTGTGCGTTGTCTCGATATAATTAAAAGATTCTGTGTTTCTGTGTGCATGTCTGTGATTGGCCCGTTTCTTACCATACATACATCTGTAGGCAGATATAAGGAAAAGTGTCACACTTAGTGATTTGCACTGACGAGAGTGTGACTCTGCGTGTGTGTGTGATCTTTAGGGGTGTGATCAATCCCATCGGTGGCGTGAAGGGGGGTCGCACAGCGCCTCTGCAATGTGTTTCTGTAGCCGAGGGCCATTCCAAGCCGGTCCTGTGTGTGGATGCTACAGATGAGCTGCTGTTCACTGGATCTAAAGGTACATGCATCACTTGATGTGTTTTCGGGTTGCACATAAACCTGAAATGGTAGTATACAGTAGTACCACCAAAATATTTATACTGTATATTTGGCACTACATCGATGCCTTTTTAAAGCTTTTTTTAAAATAATTTCTTGCAATGCTAGCCCTCATTCATGTTCTCATTTTGCTCCTGGAAAGGAAAAAAAATTTAATATGCTAAAGTGCTAATGCTAAAGTCAGCGGTAAATGTCATGGTAATCTATCAAATAGTTGTTTAGTCTAGATCAGAGGCTTTGAAATGGCTGGCTAACTAACATGGCCATAGAGCCAAGTATAAAATCTCTTTGAACTTCCCATCCTCCAGATCGCACCTGTAAGATGTGGAACCTGGTAACGGGTCAGGAGATCGCCACCCTCAAAGGCCACCCCAACAACGTGGTGTCAGTCAAATACTGTCCATCCTCCTGTCTCGTGTTCTCTGTCTCGACCTCCTACATCAAGGTGTGGGACATCCGGGACTCTACCAAGTGTATCCGCACACTCACGTAAGTTTCCTCCTTGAAAACCAGCCAGATGGAACAGTTTGCAATTGCAGAAGAGTGAAAAATTAAATGACGTGAAACTGTAAAATGCTCTCAGGCTCTTTCTGACACTGTTCTGCTTGTCTTTACCTCCACAGTTCATCGGGGCAGGTGGTTTCGGGTGATGCGTGTGCTGGAACCACCACCCGCACAATAACTTTTGCACAGGGTGAGTGCCAGATCAACCAGATAGCCCTCAACCCCTCAGGATCTGTGCTTTATGCTGCTGCTGGAAACATTGTTCGAATGTGGGACCTCAATAGGTACAGTATGCATTCATTACATTATTCATTGGTTTTATTTATTCATTGAACTACTCATCCAAATACTGATTAAAGTATTCAGCTATTCTTTCATGCATTCAATAATTCCTTTACTGATTTGTATGTTTAGTCATCATCATATTCAGTGGTTCATTCATGCTTTTAGTTTTTCATAGCCACCACTGAATTTTGACATGGATGTGTATATTCGCTTGTCAGATGTCAATTAACCAGAAAGTTCATCGACATCTGACAGGGGATTAAAAAGGCTGTCAAAGGAAAGTGCAAGAGCCCAGCACCAGTGATATGAAGCATCTACATGAGCCCGTTTTCTATATTCCCATTTCTGATAATGCGTATTTTCAGTTTTTATGCTTTCAGAGGGATCAAAGGTTTGGCCTGACCAGTTTACGCTGAGGGGCCCAGGCCCATTTAATGATGCATAAGAACCCTCCAGAAATGAAAAATTAATGTATTAAATATTTCTTCAGTATCATCTCTGCCCATGGCATCAGTGTGTCTCAGCAGTTTTGCTTCATTCGTAGGATGGAAAAGGGGTCGCAGTCAGTGAAACAGGCACATTGAATATCTTGTAAACGATAAATTTCAAAGACCTTTCCTTCTCCTCCTTTGGTGTGTGTGCGCCTTTATGTGTGCGCAGGATGCAAGGGAGCGGAAAGCTGACAGGCCACATCGGCTCCGTCATGTGTCTGACAGTGGGACAGTCTCTGCTGGGCAAAGACCAAGTAATCACTGGCTCCAAAGACCATTACGTCAAGGTAACAAAACACACTCCCATATCAGCATGTATCATCCACCACACAGGTCAAACAGGTTTTTAATAATCTAAATTTTTCCCCCTGTTCTCTCCTCAGGTGTTTGATGTGGCAGAGGGAACTCTGGGGAATGTAGGCCCAGCTCATAACTTTGAGCCGCCGCATTATGATGGCATCGAGTGTTTGGCTGTACAGGGAGATGTGCTGTTCAGCGGGTCAAGGGATAACGGCATCAAGAAATGGGATCTGGAGCAGCAGGAGCTCACTCAGGTGTGTGTGTGTGTGTGTGTGTGTGTGTGTGTGTGTGTGTGTGTGTGTGAGTATTCAGATTTGTGTTTATAAATGAATGAGGGGCTTTTTCTTAGAGTCTGAAAGATGTCTCTTTCATCATGGTGAAGACGCACCAACAAACTATTTGAAAGCAAGGCTACATGTGCCTTTATATTTCCACCACAGCAATGTGAGGTCGGCGGGGTTCACTTAAGCAGGAAGCAGAAGGGTTTTATATTCATGTGAATGTGGAACTTGTATATCAAAGTTTAAAACATGCCTTCCTGACATTATGTGGCATCAGCCTGCAGGTAGAAACATGCAGAGGCCATCGCTGCCTGAGGCTATTAATTCATGATCTCTTGACCCTCATCATCCAGTGAGAAAAGCTAGTCTTTCCATACAGTGCTGTGCAGGCAGACTGCCAACACAGTTATAGCAGTTATAGTAAAAGTAAAAAAAAAAAAAAAAAAAAAAAGAGAGAAGGGGTGGGTGGGGGGACTTTGGTAGATAATTGCAGTAACACCCTTCCTGTCAGTGTTAATGCCATCATTGCTTCTACAGTTGTCTATTGTTAATTAATCAATCTATTTAATTTAAAGATATTTTAAATCTTTTTTAAAGACCTTTAACAGGCAAAAATGTCAAACATTTGCTGTTTTTAGTCTCTCAAAGGTGAGACCTTCCTTCTTTTCTCAGTTTTATGTTTTGTTGAAGATGGAATATCTGTGGGTTTCAGGAGCCTTGTTTGGAACACACAAGCACTCTGAAGATGCCACCTGAGGCTGGGACACCTTTTCACTGTCTGGTGTTTTATAAACACAGCTAAGCATTAAATTAAAGCAGTATAGTATATCTGATGGACAAGCATGGATGAGATTGACTCGGCTGTACAGGCATTGGTGTTGAATTTAGAGAAATAATAACTCAAACTCATATTCATTTAACGTCCAACGGTATGACACTGGCTAACATGAACTTCATGTCAGGCTGAGTCAATGAAGTGAAATGAAATGGCAGTTCAGTCGAGATGATCGGGCTAATTAGTTGCAGCCTTATCATGGACATTTGGATGATCTCGAAGATTCACCTCCATTGAAGCCAGAATGGGTCAAATAACACTATAGCCAGAGCGGTGAACATTTTCCTCTGTGTTTACTCAGTTTGGACTTAAACCAGGTTGTGAAGTATTGCAGCTTTGTATTTTCTGCAGAGACACCAACTGGTGGGGTGGTATTTTACTTGCTATCCAGCACTGGCTCGGCTGTGACAGTAAAAAGCTGTGCTGCCAGTAGAGGCTTGAGTTGGTGGACAGCTACTTGCCATCAGAGTGCTCCCTTCATGTCTTCCTTTTACCCAGAGTGTTCTCTCTGCGGAGAGAGTCAATAGACTGTCATCATGTGTAATGTGGCAGGAAAGCGCTGTGTCAACATCAGAGCGTTAGGGCCCACATGCGTCATAGCCACAGGTAACAGAGAGAAAAGTCATTCTGTGTGTGTGTGTGTGTTTGTGTGTGTGTGTGTGTGTATGCGCGTGTGCGTGCATCTTTGTATGCTGGTGCTAAACTCTGTCTCTTGTGTACCCGCTGTTGCCTGCATATGTTAATCATGCAACATAATGCACCTTGTGGGTGGATGCGGCTTACTCATTTGCATGCACAGTAGTAATCATATTAAGCAGCACTTTCTCAGGTTGTTTTGCATTAGAGCTGCTTAGCCTTTGTTTGTTTGGATGGACAAAGAAAAAAAAAAAAAAGGTGTTATTATTTTTATTCAAAGGCTGAATTAAATCATAAGAGTTGGTGTTGTGGTCTGTGACATGTGACCTTAACCTCACTTGTGAAACAGCCAGTGCGATCCGTTTTACAGCCTCTCTTAGTCAGTATTCTCTGTCTAATTATGTATTAGGATCAAATTGTGGCTTTGGGTGTGATAGAATTTATTACAGTGCACTCTGAATTTCTGCCTCCTCGAGGATTGCTGCTGCAAGCTGTTCTGCTCTGACCCCTGTGTTTAAAAACAGATATGGCATAGTGTGTTAGTGTGTTTCTTGGGGGAATACGTGAAGCAATTTGTTCATAATTACTCAACACTGTAGGTTAGTGAGTCCCAATTGCTTGATAAATATCTTAATATACTTTCCAAAAACATCTCACGTTTGTGTGTGTTGCTCTGGTTTGTCAGCATGCGTATGCAACTATTGCGGCAGTGCGGCGTTGGCAAGCATTAACACATTTTTTCCCACCGGTGTAAAGTTGCTGCCGAGGTAAATGCAATGTACGTGAGAACTCTCTCTGATTTCTCTACCTTCTCTGGACTACAGAGTCCACCTTTAAGTGACAAATGTCTGCTGAGTCCAGTATTCAGATTGTTAGTGAGCAAGGAGGTACAAATAGATAATACTGTGGTGGTACTACTGTTTATGCACAATACATTTAATACACAAACAAATTGTGATTTGATTGTGGAATCTGGGCAAAAGTGGAGCAGTCACATGTCACAAGACAATGAGACTGCTTACTTCAGTGTAAATTTGGTGGATCTTGCTTTAGATGGACAATGAAATAAAAGTGGAAAACAATCACAAGTCACAGGTATTTTCATACATTAAGAAGAAAACTGTTTCAGTGTAGAATCTGGAAGGGAAACGAGGATAATGTTTTATTCTTTTGAGACCTTAGGATGCTGCGCACATAAATTAACATCGCTGAACACGGCACGATCACTAATGCCAGATGTACCCTATCCGTTCGATCTCAGCCAACCTGCTGTCTATAATAATGAAAGGAAAAAAA
This sequence comes from Psettodes erumei, assembly GCA_016785225.1. Taxonomy (NCBI): domain Eukaryota; kingdom Metazoa; phylum Chordata; class Actinopteri; order Pleuronectiformes; family Psettodidae; genus Psettodes; species Psettodes erumei. The sequence goes on from JAFBJZ010000007.1 coordinate 1,380,384, forward strand.
CGATTGTGTCACGAGTGACATGAATCCACGGGTTCATTCTGCCCGATGTCTGTGTTGTCTCACTGACAACAATGGCATTCAGCATGGTTTCCGTCTGTGTCTCTGTTTATCCATTTGTGCCAGCAGCTTCTAAATGGACATTTTCTACAGGACAGTGTGTCAATTCATTGCCGAAGGGTTTATATTTATGTTGTACGGTGAATTAGAAATTTTTGAGAGTGATTGAGTCATGCTCGTTTGAAGTACACACCTTTTGATTATTCAAATCCGTGTGATATTTGTGCTAGATTATGTGGTGCAGAGTAAATTACAGCCTTTTGGATAATGCCACTGACAATATTAAATTGCTCTTGGCATGGGCTCTTTTACAATAACAATCACTTAACAGAAAATGACTTGGAGGTGGAAAAACATGCTTTATGTAAGCTTGCAGGTCATCTGTGTAGACTTAACAAATAATAAAGACAGTGATTTTCTAAATTAACGCTCACAAGCTAGAGAATGTGAGCGGACTAAATCAGTGACGTGCTGAAAACATGTACAGAGAGATAGCAGCAAGCTTATTGGTAGGTGTGACACCTGATGGAAACAATATTGGAGAGGAACTTTATTGCCAGTGTTGCGTTGATTAAACGCTAATCTCAAAGTCCAACATGAAAATAGCAGTGACAGAAGCAAATTAAACACAACAGGAAAATGTAGATAATAAAAATATATAAAAAAAGTTATCTTCCTGTGCATGTGTTCCACTGTAGAGCTAAATTAATCTGCATCCCACTTAGATGAGATAAACAGAATAGTGAAAAGAACAACAACAGCAGCAAAACCCAAAGTGGGGTAGGCATAATAAAAGTGTGACAAGGCCTTGTGTAAAATCCAAATAGCCGTTGCAATGCTTGTTCTGCACTTGAAGACACTAATGATATTTGGTCTGATCATGTTCTACATCTCACCTCTGCAGTGGTGCATCATTACAAATCAAGGATCACACTGTTCTTCATTTTCCCTTTCATTAACTGCAGAAATGGCATACTAACTAACTCAACTGATAAACAAATAACAAAGAAACCAAAAGATGAATAAATAGATAAATAAAGCATGGTGTCGATTTGCAAGCTATTTTGTCAGATGTTTTTGTCAGCGTGTTACAGTTTGTTCTTCACAGCACAAGTGTGGCACTGAAATGAATAACAGCCCTGCCACAGGTACAATGACAACACTACAGAAATAGCAGAAAATGGTGCAGTTTTTTGGCTCCTAGGGTGTTTGAATCTGTAGAATTTTTTTTATATGGTGGTAAAATAAAATGAAACAGTACCCTCAGTTGTTTGTGCTGGAAATTGAAATGACGACGATCATGGATTTTTTGGGGGGGTAATTTTTCCTAAGGTGCTTTTGTAAAACAGAGGCTTACATCAGTGTGATTATCTTCAGGAATCATATTTGAAGCCACTGTAAAACACTCATACTTGTACTTACATGTAAATGTTGTCTATAAGAAATATTCGTCTTAAATGATCATCATTTACATCCACTAAAGAACAAAACACTCAACATTTTTTTGAGTGGTAATTTAACAACCGCAGTAACCCAGCCTCACGTGCACAGCTGCTCTGAAACCAAAGCATTATTATTCATGTAAAAACACAAGATGCGGTCGCTTTCTCTCTCTGACTCTGTTTCTCTGCCTTGACTCCACAGCAAATCCCTAACGCCCACAAGGACTGGGTGTGCGCTCTGGCGTACGTACCAGGCCGACCCATGCTGCTGAGCGGCTGTCGGGGAGGCATGCTGAAGGTGTGGAACGTAGACAACTTCACCCCCATAGGAGAGGTCAGGGGTCACGAGAGCCCCATTAATGCCATATGTACCAACTCAAGACAGATCTTCACAGCATCCAGGTAAAAGAAAAAATAAAGTTGCAGTGCTCCATCACCATTAATCTCAAAAACCGCTGATGCAGTGGAGGGCTTAATGGGAGATAGACTCAGCTCTTAAAGACACCTTGTATAGCTATGAGAACCCAGCACAAATTGGCATTGAGAAATCAATGTAGATAAAGATGGACAACATGTCAGCTCCACAAAAGCAAAAGCCAAAAAAAATCTTGCTCGCCCCTAAATTGCTGGATGAGGTAGGTCAGAAACACTGCCTCTTCAACGCCAACTTTTCCCCAAAGATGGTTTCTGTCATTTCAGATAGTTCTTATTCTGTATGGTCAGGTGATCATGTTGCTGATAAGCTTGGTTATATTAAGAAGGTTATGTTTTCTGGTCTGTTTTTTGTTCAGTGCTGTTACGTAAGAAGTAATGCAGGGATCGTCATTTTTTTAACCAGGAGGTGGCTCTTGGTCTAATTTAGAAATAATTTTGTGAGGGATTCCATATCAGTATCCTGATCTAAGAAATCGTACAGTGGAGACACATCATCGAGAGAGAGAGAATGTCTTTGTTTTACCAACTACCTCAGAGAGGGTCCTATCAGAGCCGGTTTTCACTGAGGTTGATTATCTTGTCTTTTCTTCCCCCTCTTGTTTCATCACATCTTCAATCTTAATCATCATTCGATGTTTCCCTGCTCTTCTTTGGACAAATATTTCCTCTTGTTTGGTCTCTCAAACTCTGCCTTCTTGCCCTCCTCTTGTCCTTTACCCTTACCATCATCCTCCTCCTCTACCCCCGACCTCCTTCCTCATTTTCCGACCCCAGTGACTGCAGGGTGAAGTTGTGGAGCTATGTGCCAGGCTTGACCCCGTGTCTTCCTCGACGGGTCCTGGCCATCAAGGGCCGGGCCACCAGCCTCCCGTGAATGCCTGTTCTCCACTCACCAATCCCCCCTCCTCTGGTACTCTCAGACTAATTTTCACCGTCTTTTCCCTGCTGTTTTCTTTTCCCCTTTCTTCTTTTGTATTTCTTTACCTGGGTGGTAGCAGCACTTTTCTGTTTGTCCCTGCTCTTTCTCTGTCCTCAAATTTTTCTACCATTCTTTTCAGATTTTTTACTTCTTCCAAGGGAGGTTATGTTTTTGTTTGAGTTTGTTTGAGTTTGTTTGATAGCATGATTTCCCAAAAGGTTATGGTAGAGGTGGCTCTAGATCTAACTTAGAAACAATTTGGGAGCATTTTAGTTTTCTCCTACAGTTGCACAGACAGAGCCAGATGGAGAAGCTACTCAGCATAGTTTTTCCGAGATTGTTTGTTTTTTTTCTTAGCCACATTAGCAGTATTAATGAAAATTTAATGATTGGATTGTCATTTATTTGTTACAGAATTTTGTTTTTACCTCTCATTATTTTGTAGGTAATGGGAAAATGTGATAACTTAATGAGGCCTCGTGGTGATGGTTGATTTTTGGTTAGCTTTGGTTCAGAGGCAGCCTCCCCCACATACACACACACGCACTTTATACTAAGCTAATTTTGCTTTAGCTCCCGACATGATTCTGGGAACAATGTTCTCCTCTAAGTCTAGACAAGAAAGCTAATAAGCATGTTTTTCAAAGTCTCACGCTGTTTTTGTAAACACCCTCAGTATTTCCTTTCATGCAGAATTGACATTTAACACCTACCAAAGTGCAAAGCTAGCTTCTTAAGTTTGCGTTACTAGTGCCTAATTGGCTAGTCTGAGGTGTTATGAACAGCACGGTGGGACTGTGCAAGAAAGTGGAAATGAAATTGCCTGGTCATTTGGAATGAGTCGTGAGTAGACTGATTAGATTTACCTGTTGCAGAATTATAAATCATACTTAGTTCTGCACTTTTCTAAGGAGGTCAGAGAGGTGACACTCTGGAGAAGGGTCTTTACTGAAGTGTGTGTTGGCATGTGCGTGTGAAGCATAGTTTGAAGTCAGTCTCTTTGTGTTTGATGCACAATGGGTTGTTTTGAAAAGGAGAGACTGAATGATGTTCTGTTATTTTCATCCTTTGTTGTTTTCTCTCTGCTTTCTTTTGCCCCACCCCTCCCTTCTCTGCAGCGACAAGACAGTGAAGATCTGGCTGTCAAAGGTGTGGAGGAAGAGGTGACAACCGAAAAAGTCTGGTGGTTCCTTTGTCAGCCATCTCGCTGCAACTTCAGCCACCGATCTGGGACCTGCACGCTTCTAGTGATGAGATGCAACAGTGAACAGTTGTTGTGAACACTTCACAAAGCAAAGCAAAAGGATCAAGCTGAGGTGGAATATTTTTTTTGAATTGAGAGGACTGAACGATTCGCCTCTCACGTTTCTTTTACTGCCAATTTGAAAGTGCCATTCTGATGCTACTTGGACAAGACAAACCACATCTTCCCAGCCATGGATACACCAGGTAGAACAGTTCTCCTGACATGAAAACTACCACAGTCTGGCATGAAAAAGAAGAGAAAGTGTCAATCTTTTCTTTCACCAGTGTGGAACAACGAGAGATAAATTTGCTCAGAGATGTGTATTCAAGATCGACATCGAGACATGGTCTGAATTTGAAATCCCAGATCAGTGCTACCTAACAAATGGAACTTCTGTTCTTCATTCAAGAGTGCTCATTTGTGCTGCCGTGAGTCTGATAATGAATACACTGGATGATTATACTATTTGTTGATGTCAGTGAAGGATTAGTAAATTATTGCTGATCTTGGGTTAGACATCACTGGAAAATTCCACAAAATACCATCACTTTATACAGTATGTCACTGAAACTAAACTGCATTTAACAAGGTGTGTTACATTTTTTTTTAATGATTTTTATTAATTTATTATTTTCCCTACCTCAATTGTTTTGGACTTTGTCATGAGGTGGTAAGGAACATTTTTACGGGTCTCCGTGCACAAACACCTGGTGCTTGATATCTTGAAGGCTTTATTTATTGGCCTGGCTCTTCATCTCTGTGTGGATGTGTCCTCTGTGACTCTCTGGCTATCAGCCTGTCTAGCTGCTGACCTTGCAAACAGTAAAGCACACATCCAGTAGCGCATTAAAAAGGTAGCACTTGCCCCTGGTGGAGCTGACCGGATTGTATTATCTGATCTTTAAAGTGCTAACTCTGGAAAAAAAATAAGAAATGCTGCTGCAGATGCTCATGACACAAACATAAGTGAGTTAGGAACTCCATCGAGGCCAAATTGCCAGATCATTATCTCAACCATCCTGGAGTATTTGGCCCATTCATTCTTCATGCAAATGGTAATAGGAACCCTACCAGTTTCCCCCTGCCTGCTTTCAGCTTCACTCTGATCTTTACGGTTAGCAACTGTGCCAGTCTGCCCAGACTTACTGAAGGTCCACTTCCTTCCCAGCTGCTGAACTTCTCTGGGAAACCAATTTAATTAGAGGTCTCACAGCTCTACCGGTTGCTTTTCAGGCAAGATTATTTGGGTGAAAGTAGGTCATGACTGAGAAGGATTTCTTATTAAAATCCCAGTTTTCTTCCACCCACCATTTGCTGCTACATTTAAAAGACAGGAAGAAACTTCCTGTACCCATGCACTGAATTACAGATCTTTTTATGTGGCAGTCCATGTGTGTGGGTAACGCATACATATGCAAAAAAAAAAAACCAACAAAAAACACAAAAACTGTGGATACACAAACACAAGATTTCAGTTGATGTTGCAGTTATCCTTCCTGCCTGACAGGTCTTGGCATCCCTCACTCATTGATAGTGTTGGCACTGCAGAGTTACAGTGACACAAATGCTTATATATACACATACATACATACATACATACATACACACACACTTAGAGATAACAGTCACCAGGGTCTTTAAAAGCCAGTTCAGTTATCTTTCATGTGTGATACTTCTGAATATGAATAACAAGCCTTCACATCACAAACTTTGAATTCTTCTGTATCTCTCCAAAATGGAAAAAAACAGCATTTGAAAGCTTAGATGTCTTAGCACTGTATAAAAAAAACCACCTCATGTCTGTTAATATCATAATATCACAGTTAAGATTTTTTCAGCACTGAAATCTCAGTCACTCTGCAGAAAAAAAAATACTTTGGGGATTTACTGCACTTTTCTCCATTTCAGACCCAGACACACGTATTTATTAAAGAAAGCTTGGATCCTGAAACAGCACTCATACTCTAAGATGGTGAAATTTTGTTAATAATTGGTGAAATTGGTTAATACGTTCACTATACTTTTTGCGAATTCTCTTCCAATAAGTAAGTATGCACCGCTGATGTTTGATGTATCCAATATGAGTTTGAAGCTGCTTACACTCTCCAAAAGCAATGCGGTGAGTGTTCGTTTTATACTGTGGGGGTGGGGGGGTGGGGGGTTGTTGAAGCATTCTTGGTTTTAATATTTTGCTATGCTTAGAAACTCAGGTAAAGTTTGAAGGATAATCTTAGTCATACTTTAGTCATTACTTGACCCTGTGATGTTAAGTTGCGCTTTGAATTGACCAAATGCCTTGTTTGAAACTTTGTTTTACTTTGAGGGAAAAAAACAAGCAAACAAACAAACAAAAAAAAAGGTACTCTGTGTCTCATCGCCCCTTTTTGTAAAATACTCATTTCCATGTTTTGCTTTTGCATTTGACTCCCTATGAACTGTGCTTTTCTGTACAAAATTTAAATACGTAAAATTCACTATCTGCCAAATCTGCCCAAAGTCTTGCAATGCTGAGAAGATGTGCACTGATTTTTCTTCCTTGGTTACTTGCAAACAGTTAGTTGTTAGTTAGTTAGTTGTACAGTAGTTTGCCTGGAGTGAGTGGTACAAAATGTGGTCAGTGTGGTAATTTACCTGCATTGCATAATTGGTTGTATACTTCAACCTCACTTTCAGACTTCACTCTGCCCTTCACTTGTATTTATCTGTGCCAATCAGCAAAACTGACCCTGCTCACCAGCTTGTTGGTGCGTTTCAAGTTAAACCAATCATAAGATAGCCTTTATCTCTCTTTATTTCACCCATTCAGACTCCCATTTATTGCTAGACAACATTGTGTAGTACTATAGCTTTGAGCCATTTGTTGGTATGCTGGGGGAAAAATGTAGAGAATATCACAAAATATGCTTCACTGGAAGATTTATTATAGCCAAACAGAAGTCCTATTATTACCTGGTCTTGGATCAGCCCCACCCAAAGTTCCCCTAAGCTTAGAAACTTGGTCTTAAGTTGAATTCAGCATCACTTCATTCCACTCCACTCCACACACACTGTGTATGTAGATGAAGTTAACTCTCTTCTTTCTCATCAGATAGCCCCGGTGTAAATGTCAGCAAGTTAGGATTTACATGCACTTTGTTTCGTCAACATACTGTAGCTGTGAATACTCTACAAGCTGTTTTTCCACTATGTATTAAACCTAGCTTTAGGTTTAGGGTTTTAAGACTGAATTTATAAGTCCTAAGCCAGGATTAAACCACTGAAATAGTAGTGAAAAGAACATATCTGTTCTATGGGTGAATCTACAGTAGGTTTAGAAATCAGTGTTATTGATGTTTGTGCTGATGTATTATGTAGGACAACAGTCAAGACATATACTGTCTCCCTTTTTTAATCAGAAATATTTCACAAGAATAAGAATTTTCACTTTGAGCAGTGCACAAAACCTTTGTGGATTCTTGGAGAGTCCAACTCCATTTCCCTGACAGTCTGCTGACATTCAGGCATTTCTCTTGATATTACTGATTGCAAACAGGCTATATTACACGATGAATGATATCATCGGAGACGCAGGATGATGAGTTAACCTTCATCTATTTTTCCTGCAACAGTCAACCAGGGAAATTCATAGCGTTACAGAAACAGTTTGAGCATATAGTGAGTATTGTTTGATCAATACCCATCTCCAATCCCAAAATGGTACGCTAGCTGGTGGCAATTTGTTCGACCAAAAGTTAAAAATGACTTCAACAGCTGAAAAACTAGCTGAGTGTAAGTGAAAATACTTCCCTAGTGATAGTATAAAAAAAAGACCCTGTGGAAATGAATGCACTGATTTCACCTGGGAAAACAAAGTGAACTGACCTTTCGCTAGATCCTGCCAAACTTAGCTGCTGTTGCTGTGCCAGTAATTTTTTCTCATCTCACATGGAAAATGTAGTTTAGAGTGATAGCAGTATAAGATTTAGAAAATGGTCTGAAAAGCATAATGAATACTGCAGCAATATTTCCAGGCAAATCAAAACCTTAACAGTTAGTGTACAGTGGCTTTAATAAGTCTCTCTGCTTGTCAATACTGAACCACAGATAAGAGAATCAAGCTGGCAGTCAAACTGATGGTGTGACTATCACCTTTACCACTTCCCACCCAGCTCAGCCTGACCATCTCACAACTACTGCAGCCTTAGTAGTCAGCATCTTTACTCAAGCCTCATGACTCAGCCAACAGGCTTTACTGCCTTAAAGAAACAGAATGTTGATGTAGGGCACTGATAATCATTCACTTAATACCTTAAGTCTGTTATAGACTTATTGAGACGATTGTAGATTGTCCTACAGATTGTGGAATTCTGTTTTAAGTCGGATGATGTCTCCATCACTTTATCATTATGGCTGAAAAGACCCAACTTTGCCTCAGGCTGCTCAGTGGATGGAGTTGCATGTAGACACAATCAAGAGGGCACTTAACTGCTCTGCTGCTTGACAGTGCTTCACTGACACACACCAACACACATCTTCTCAGCAGCTGCAGTAGTTTTTCCTCCAGGTTTGTGGATGTTGTCATATTAAGCTCACATATGGTAATGCAATGTGACATATATGTCTGTGAAAGATGTACTCATGGGACATAAATGCAGGGTTAAAAGGTCATTTGTGCCTTTTATTGCACAGACTACTCCCTCTCAAGAGTGTAAATGTGTGTACAGTCATGTGCATGCAACCCAGCCATGTAAAATATGTTTTACCTGTAAATAATGTAAATACATATTTAATGAAGGATACAACATTCCCTCAAGAAAATAAACATGTTGAAAACAATGGTCTTTTTGCCTTCTGGTGTTAAGAATATCCTGAATGCAATTACTCTTTATCCACATCAGATTTAATGTATATATTGGCAATTTTTCACATGCTGTCAGTCATTTCAGTTTTTCATATGACTAATTGGTCAATCAAAGAATATTTGCTGTATCCAACCTCTCAAATGTGAGCATTTGGTGCTTTCTCTGTAATATATAATCAAAAATTGGATATATTTGATTTTCAGTTGGTCACACAAAACTAGCAATTTCAGGATATTGTCTTTGACTGTGGGCAAATATGATGAGTACTTTACTATTTAAAATTTTATAGACAAATGACTAAGTTAGAAAATAATCAGCATATTAATTGATAATGTAAAAGTTTACTGATCGTTCAGGATAAAATGACAAATGAATATGGGCATGGAGACATAGGGGGATGTTTTTAATCCAGATACACTTTCCCACCTATGTGTCCAAGAGACACAAGCACCGTGGTGTACAACAGAGGAGGCAAAAAACATTTTAAGATGCCACTTGCAAAGAAATAATCATCCATAAATTCTGTTACCTTCCGGCAGTATGTTTTACATTTGCTCCCTGCATATAATGAACTCTAAAAATTTAATTTAAACATCATCTGTTTCAGTAAATTATGTGGTCAATAAGTCTTTTGTTTCTTGCTGATCTATTAATCCCTACTTTTTAAATCTGCATGTAACTGTAAAAACTTTAGGGAGTTATCCGGATCCAGGGCTGCAACCTGCAGCTCAGAAGCTTAAGCACATATGGTTTTCCTACAAACCATCATGCTGCCCAAATTATTTCAAATCTTTATGCATTTATGGAGAAATTAAATTTCAAAATCTCAAAAAGGTGAATAATCTCTCAAAAATTTCAAGTAACTGGATTATGATCAAAATTGAATGGTAGTCCAGGAGACAAAATTTCAGGAAAATCTAGTGTATATCTATCTTGATATATAAAATATGAAAATGCAAAAAGACAAAGAACACTATTTGAATAACATGTCATAGTATAATTTAAAATAAATAAAAATGCACAAAACATCATCCAAACTGTTTCATGAACATATAGTACATGTGTTAAAAATGCAAAAAAGTGAAAAAATAAAAAGTTCTAAAAACACAAAAAAGAATGTTTCATTAAACATAAACATAGTATAACAATGTAGAATTGGTTGATAATGCAAAATAAAGAAATGGTCATAGTATAGCTTATCATAAAAACGTGAAAAAGCACCATCATATAGTGAAAAAAATAAATATAGTAAAAAAAATTATATTTATTATAATATTAATCATATTTTTTTTAACCTCCTTGGTGGAGGTTAGTTTGGATTACAGCGGAAATACAACCTTTAGAGACCTAGAGTCTATGTTGGACACCAAAGGTTATCACTTTATTTACCCCACATAAAGTCACACTTGAAGGAAGAGAAATGGAGAGAAACTGTGAGGGACAGAAACACATTCAGAGCCTAAAACTGACTTCATACAACAGGAGCTCAAAAAGAATTTTAATACCGGGTAAGTCATCAAAATCTTCAAAGAAATAAATGAAAATAAAATCCCACTGTTTCTCAGATACCTACAGCAAATGCTCGATCACTGAACAAAGCCTTGGACTATCAACCAAAAAGCATAGTCTAATCCCTGTACACTTTCTCTTTGAATTTGGTTTTATACACTCACTCCATGCTACTAGGCTTAGCCATTAGAGAGGCACACACAGTCATTCATGAACATGGGTGGATAATTAAAAAAACATGCAGATTTTTTTTTTTACTTTTTGAAATAATTATGGTTTTGGGAGTGGATTGTGTGTTCATGCAGTGTTCATAAATGTTTATAATGTATCTAATATTTCATTAATTCAATGATCATTCCCATTCATCTTCAGTGATTTATCTTTGAATAACTTAAAAAAACAAACAATTTTGTCATCATTTTAGAATGCAGAATATGTTTATAATTCAAAAAACAGAAAAAATAGCTGTTGTATCCTCACAGAATAATTTGATCATCAAAAGGAATAGTTTCACATTAGGAAATACAATTGTTTGCTTTCTTTCCCTTTTCATCTTGGGAAGAAAATATTGCTGCATTGTGAATCAGAAAATGAATCACTTCCTCTACAGAAGAGGACTGAATGCCCCTTGATAAGGAGAAAGCTACTTTTTCACATATGTTTACTGCAGATTATTTATGGAAACATTAAATAAATATTGTTTGGTTTAGCTATACATTCATGTATTCATACATAAAAAGTAGTTTTTTTAAGTATTTCTAAGGCTTTTTTTTTTTTTTTTTTTTTTTTTTTTTACAATAACAGCCTGTTTAACCCCAGTTTCTTTTAGGATTAGGGTTGGGGTTGTGGCCACACAGTGTACAACTCTTGTTCTCACTTTGTCTTCTTCTTTGATTCTTTTCCTGTTGCAGCCTGTTTTGTCTTCCTCCAAGGCAAAAAGTTGTAGGAGACCAAAGCTGTAAGGAGGTACGTAGCCATGCCAGTGTATCCTCCCAGAACTAGACACAGTGGCTGCACCAGCACAAATAGACAGAACACATTCATCGATGCCTGGTCATTCAGTTCCACCCGATCGTCCTGTGTTGCTTTCATCACTCCAAAGAAATATATCAGTGCCACCGCTGGGTAGAAAGCCAGTTCCACCATGGTACAAAGGATGAAGCCCTGCCACGCACTGGGAAGCCTTTGGATTTAACATGTGCACATGTGATGAAAAGTAGTTGTATAAGATTCACTCAAATATTGACTGGGATTATTTGGGAGACACACTCACCTGGATCAGATATACACAGTCCCAGACAGAAATCCTTCTGATGTATGAAGGTAGATCAGACAGGAAAAGAGACTTAGACCTTTGGTCCTTCCTCACAACAGTCCTGTCAAACATTATCCATCGACAGTCCTTATCAGGACACTATCAGGCCACTTGTCAGTTCTTACATTCAAAACACAATCTGTGTCTTTTCAAAAAGCATTCTTTAAAACCTTCCCTTTTAATTAATCTACTTCCAATCCAATCCAATGTACTCTCCATGTATGTGTATCACATAAAAGCCACAGACAGCATTTTTCATTGTACGTCAAAGTGACCTTCATTTTTCAGAACATGGGTGAGTTAGCTTTTGTCATTGAAATAATGTCATAAATGAATAACGATGTATATTCACATAGGCTGTCTTATTGAGAATGACATGCTGGTACAGTCAAATATTTGTACATTTGAACACATTCAAATTTACTAAAATCACACTTTGGAGCTCCCTTTCCACAAGAATAGTGGAAATGCTTGCTTCTTTCTTTCTTTCTTTCTTTCTTTCTTTCAGGGTGGTAATGTTCCAGTGACAAAGATTTGCATGTTGGGCTTGCTTTTGTGCCTCAAGTTACATCAGAAGACCATACCAATCCATACCACTCCCATGGCTGTACAGCAAATGTGAAGCTTGAGCAAAGTGGTGATTTGCCTATCTTATAGCACCTCTAAAACTCACTAATTACCCCATTATATAGCAAGATGGGTGCTGGAACTATTTCTCAGGGCTCAGCGAAATGTGAAAATAAGATGTTATGTATTTATTTTAAATAGTTACTGGATACTAATAACTGGTATCATTCAGCAAAGCCACCAAATATAATCAATGTTTGCTTCTTTTAAAAGAAAGCAAAAAGAAAAAGAAAAAGCAGTGAACTTTTGACCTCAGCAGAAAAACTACTGTAACATTAAATTACTCAACTGTTTAAGGGCAGCTGCAGGTGTTGGCTCAATAAGTTGATAACTGGTTGGAGTGACAGTGTATCTACTGTGGAACTGCTCACTGAAAATGTGGTTATTTTTTTATTATTAAATTGCTGGTAGCTCTAATGCAGAATCTACCTCTTTGAATCCCCACTGCTATAGCCTGAGGGAGCACCAGGCCATTATAAGCGCTCAATCAGCCACCCAGGCTGCCGTAGTCTTCCATAAATACTGTATATATGTATGTGTCTGTCTACAGCTCCTCTGTTTCTCAATCAAAGAGCAATCATTCATAGATGGTTTCTCTGTGATGTTTGCCACCTCAGGGGTTTGATTCTGTTTGAAACCACTGGGCCACAGAGCAGGATTACACTCTGGGAGGGAACATGTGGCCCTTTTGATCTTAAGTTTATCAAGCCCCCTACTTTTCTGCAGGATACAAGTGAGGTACCCAGAGAGAAACACAAAGCCTCAGCGGTCAGATAAAATCCACCGCAATCATAAATTAGAACCCGTTGGTGTTCCCTTAGACTGTGCCAACCGTGTGGTACTGTAATAACAAAACAAATTTCTTAGAGCTGCTGCATGTTTATCTTGCTACATTTGCTGTTGACATTCTGAAATGCATTTAGTGATGTGTGACTATATTGATTCTGCATTGGAAATACTTGAACAAAATCAAATCATCTACACTTTTAACTGCAAATGAAAATTAGATGAACAATTCTCAGCCAAACACCAAAATGGCAACCAGACAAGGTTTTTCCCTTAAGAAATGCAATACAACAGATTTTTAAACAGCAGAAGGAGAAAGAAATTGATCCTTTTCATTATCCCCTTCAGCAGCCACAATTTTACTGTAGGTTTCACTAAGACATAGCCAGCTAATTTCGAATTTAAAGACGACTGCTCTTTAGGAGTGCCTTACAGGCCAACAGACTCCCTAATTAAGTAGCATTTGCCAACCACTTCCTCTCTAAGGTTGGAAATCCAAAATCTATCAATTAGTGAATTTTTTTGTGTTTATTTTTGAAATGTGATGTTAAGACAACCAAAGAATGTGATGAAAGAAGTAAACCAATGTTTTCATTTAGAAGCTTGTAAGGCGCCTTACTTGCTTGAGAGGGCATTTGTATAATTGCTTCCAGAAAGGCGATATTTTCGGACAGCATGACGCAAGTGAGCATAAACACAGCAATTAGTGCTTAGGAAACTGCAGGAAGCCACGAGAATAGGATGAAGAAGGAGGACAGGGGACATTTGAATCTCCTTCGGTGTTATTAATGTCACCAGCAGTACAAAGCATTGACCACCTCCTGGTCTATCCCGATTGGATGGCAACATTTAAGGGAAATATATTTTGCAGGCTATGTTATTGATCACTCAACAGGATGGCACGTTAAGACATTCAGAAATAGGTGTGACACAGTTTTGGTTTCTTAGAAACTGATATGCAGATTTTTGATATTACTCAGTTCTCAAAATCTAAACAACCACTCCATACAGTTTTGTTATTTTTGTTTATTACAGAACAGATATAGAAATATACAGTTTTGTTTGATGCTGCTAGACATAAGAAACATGTGAAAGTATCCAAATCAGTCTCCACTGACAACCAGTTATTTTAACATGGGTAATAAGAACATTCAAATGTAACATTACATGGATAAAAACAGAATTAATTTTTACACCATCAGATTTAAGATGACAGAAAGAACAGGGAAAATGTACTGAATAAAGAAATGACACAAGCGTACATTAACATGATTTTAAAAATACTGTTTGTCAGTACGCACGGGGCAAACTGTGACTCAGTTTTTACATGGCTAACCTACAGTAACCTTGTACTTGATATCTGGAATCTCAGTGGGAGGGAATATGCGTTAAACACTTTCTATTGCATGCTTACGTGTCTGATAGTAGGTTACTACTCAAGGCAAAATAGCTGTTATGGGTCTCCTTCCTTCCTTTGCTCTGTTTTTTTCCCTTCTCTTGCCCTGCTCTTGCCAGCCCACTCCTTGGAACATCTGCAATAACGTGCTCACCCACACTAAACAGTGAGCCCTTCAAATACATGAATCATCCTGAAGCGAAAGGGTGTGTATGTACGAGTATGCCTCTTCATCTCTGTTTACAGGTCCTTCAGTGACATATGAGAAAATAATTTGTTTTTATAGGTGTCCATTGGTGCATACATTTGAAAGAAAGATTGTGCACATATATATATATATATGTGTGTGTGTGTGTGTGTGTGTGTGTGTGTGCGCATGGTCCCATTCCTGAGCTGGAGGGCTTTGTGGGCAGAAGCATCCTGTGCCAGGGTAAATTGATTTACAGAATCCAGATGCTAGACGCTCAGGAAAAAACTGTGTACTTCTGCATCCATTTATGAAAAGATAAAGGATAAAATGGTTGATATGCAACTACATTGAGAGTGAGAGAGAGACAGTGAAACAGACAGAAAATGTACAGTGACTATTTCCATGTTGACCAAAAGTGACAAGTAGTAGTTTTACAAGTTGACAAAAAGTGATAAGTGAGATAAACAGTAGAGAGGGAAACACATACAAACACACACACACACACACACACACACACACACACACACACACACACACTGCATTTAGGAGCCAGAGTTACCAAAAAATGGCAAACCCATTGCTTTCTTGGCAGGCAGTTGCACCAGTTTAGCATATTCATTACAATGTGGTTTACAGAGCAGGTCTTAGCTACATACAAGAGGGTAATGATGGACGGTGGCCATTAAATCTTCTTCCCAGTAATTAATATTGATTTTAAATCAGCCAGCATGAATACATTCTAATGGGTAACTGTATTTCTTAAAATGTCATGTGCATGCCACTTCCACCACAGAACACCCAATCAAATTCCAGACAGTGGGAAAGGAAAGTAGTAGTAGCCATTTTGTAGTAGTATCCTTTATTTTACCAGGCAAAAAAGTCTCATTGAGATTAAAAGTCTCTTTTATAAGAGAGACCTGACCAAGAAGGTGGCATAAAACAAGTTACAAAAATTGACACATAAATAGAAAACAACAGACATTAAAAAACACAAACAGGATAGATGAGCGAACTGAAATAGCTGCACTAACTAAGGGAGCTCTACTTGAACTCCCCAATCGTGCTTTGCTTTGAAAGTTTCTGATCCTTTTGCTTATTTAAAAGCTTTTCTGCCCAGTTCAGGGGGAAAAGACAAGGGAAAATACAAGGGACCATGATAAACTGTGTTTATCATGAAAATCGGTGTACGTCATCATGAAAAGCAAACACCATAATCCATCAGGGGTAAAAAAGTTGCAGATATCAGATATGTCCTTGTCTGATGGGAGAAGCATGATTTGTTTCTAAAGAAAAAAACCTTAATTTTACATTCAATTTAGAGACCAGATTTTCAGTGTGTGGTTTTAAAGAGAGATTTTGGTCCAGAATAATACACAAATACTTTAAATAATAAATAAACTGAGACCTTTTCAATTTCATGTCCCTGTGCAGTTTTAATCATTGGCAGATTAGGGATAAATTCCCTGCTATTGGAAAACAACCTGAGTTTTGACTTTTCTACATTTAGCATTAACTTGAGTTGAGTTAAACATGATTGAATCACATCAAACGACTGTAAATACTCCAGGGTTTGAACAACTGATGGAGATGAGCAATAAATAACTGTATCATCTGCGTAAAAATGGAAGAAAGAGTTACATACATGATCACACAGATGTAGTGACGTACAGTGAAAAAAGCAAAAGGTCCCAGTATTGAACCCTCGGCATGCCTTTGCATGGAGTGAGACAGAGGAAGAACCAGAGGCTTTGACAGATTGCGTTCTAGATGATAGATCATTTGAGAACCAGCAAACAGCTTGTTCAGATAGCCCAAAATTATAGGGTTGTGTGTAAAGATGTTGTGGTCCATTGTGTCAAAGTGCCTCAGTAAGACAAGAGTTGTGGTTGTAAATGACATCATTGATCATTTTGACCTATTTACACCTTGAACTCCAAACCTATTTGGATTTAACATCTTTGGCAGAAAATACATTTACTGCTCAGTGAGTTTTAAAGGCTAAACGAGTTTGTTCAAACTTGCCATCCATTACTGAGCTGAAATGGTGTGTTCTGGGAGCTGTCCAGTGCTGTGGTGCTGAAAACTTCTTTTTCCCCCCTTCCAAAGTCGGACTCTGGAGCAGCCGTATCCAAACATTTTTGGCTTGTGAGCCAATGAAACAAAGCTTTGGGTACTGGGGACCTCTTGTCATAGGCTGACAACAGTCAAAGCGATTATTCCCAGTAAGATGGAAAGATATATACTCTTTCCATCGCAATTACGCTTATGAAAAAACAGTTAAGACATTTTTATTTTAAAAAAATCTGTTTTCTCCTTTCATTTATTCTGCTACCCACTGGGGTATCCCGACCACAACGTTTACAAAAACTGCTCGACGACACGTGCTTACAGTTTCACAGGATGACATGCTGATCTCTTTTTCATCGCTGTGAAGGAATCCATGATAGAGGTTTCCTACTACACCTCACATAAAGCCGTATATATTAAATGGCATCAGTGCGTAATCCCCCCCTCCACACACACACGCACGAAGAGAGTCAGTACACAGTGGATGCGGCAGGGTGACAGCAGCACCGGGGCAGGGCAGCACTTGAGTGTAATTCCGTGTGGGAGGAGGAGGGTGGGTGGGTTTGAATGTATCTGGTCTTCTCTCTTCACACGCTCTGATGTGCGCACAGACTGAAGACAAAGCGCAGAGAACAGCCCACCTCCCCATGTGATGTGCAGCCGCTCGGTGAGGACGCAACAGTAAGCTCAGATACTGGTCCCGCATTTTTTAAAAAAAATGATTTTGTTTATGGACAGTTAACCAGGTGCGTCTCTGCCTTTTGCGCGTGTACACTCACTCAGTGCTCCTCCCTCCCTCCTCTCTAGCTTCAACATTTGTGAAGTGGCTGCCTCACCCAGTCGGACCGGAGGCCGTCTGGTCTCTGATCTGGTCTGTGGAGTCACCGGAGACTCGACGCGCTCCGTCGGGGCCAGGCTGTGCGCCTCTCGCATCGGACCCGAGCCACCCCAAGCTCTGGCGATGGACATGATGGAGGGAGACGTTATGGACAAGTTGGAGGACATGTCATCGGTGTACGACTTCGACCCGATCACCGGCAACATCCCCGCCACGAAAGTAGAAATCACGGTCTCCTGCAGGTGAGTCGAAGCGCCCACAAAGAGCGGAGAGTAAATCCGTCGGTCAAGAAAGTTCGGTGAGGAGACGGTGTAGCAGAAAAGTTGTGATGTCGCCCCACCCTTTCTGTGTGACAACTGCACAGGCAAAAAAGAAAAACACCCAGCAGATTTGGGATTTATTATATCAAGTAAACTGTCAATTAAACTTTTGGATTTTCGATCAATCGATTGATTCTGTGAATTTCTGAGAGATGGTATGCAGAAAATGATATTGATGTATGCATGCGGGCGATTTACATTAATTGATGTCAGAGATAAAAGGGAAAAAAGGTGTATGGGCATTATGAAACGGGAGAACTCATTATTGCCATGCAATATGATAATACAGGCAAAAGGCTGTGGCTGAAAGCATCTTAAGATTGCCCAAAAGTGACACTGAATTTAAAAATCTATCATTTTGTGCACCTGACTGAGGTTGATTTGAGTCCTCTTTTTGTGGTTCTATAGTATATATGCATAATTGTGCTTCAGTACCGTAGCCACTGTAACCACTGGCTGCTTTCAGCACTAGCAGATCACAGAGAGGCTCTCTCTCTCCTCTCCTGCATGCTTACTGGATGTTAAAGATTTAAAGGTTTACATCGTATTCACACGCTGCCCATGTCCCTGGCTTTCAATCTTAGTCTAACTCTGTATTCAAAGGGTTTTTTTCAGTTAAATGATCCCACCTTTTCTAAATGAATCTCATGCAGTGCTGTAGTTCAGTGAGAATAAATAGTCACAACTCTTCCCATTAGGGAAGGTTTTGAAGTCAAGGCTATCAGTGCCTTTCACAAAAAAAACAAAAAACACTCCAGTGCTGACATGTGTGAGCAGCCTCACACATGCACACACACACACACACAGAAAACCACACATGCAAACAGAAACACATCTCTCTGGTCTTTGATGCTGGGCTTTAGGTTGGTGAGCCATCGAAGCAGAGTGAGTTTGAGCTATAACAAGCTGCATGTGCATTATTGATGGGCTCTCTGACGTTCAGAGAAGCCTGCTGCCACATCTCTCAGCTCAGAGTTGAAAAATAAATAATAAAGAAGAAATGCTGGCAAGAGATGAGTGTGTTTCAATTTACTGCGTGAACACCCATTTGCTTGCCTGTGCAGGAAATGGTGGGAGATAGTGGAGAATCAGTTGAGGTGGAGAAAGGACAGCTAGCATAGCGTTGTCATCAAAGCCCTGCATGGTTGTGGGTTTTGTGTCTTTTTAGCTTGTAACGATGCGGCGATTGGGATTAAATGCCTCAGCGATGCGCAATTAAGCAGCATTCAGGTAAATGATGAGTCTTATTCTGACAACCCCCTGCATTCATGCAAATGATTCCACTGACAATGTGTGTGTGTGTGTATCTGTGTCTGTGATGGAATAAGAAAACAGAAAATAGTGGTGCAGATGCCTCCAACCAGAAACAAGATAAGTTTAGGAAGAAAAAAATCAATAATCGAAAGTGTAAGGTTGAAGCTTGTCCCTCCTGCTTCTCTACCACTTTGTGTGTGTGTGTGTGAGAGAGAGAGAGAGAGAGAGAGAGAGTTTCAGAATGAGTGGAAATAAGAGTGAGAAGGAGAGCAGGAGAGGCTGAGAGTTCATCTTAGAGAAGCATACATGTGATGTACGCAATGCAAGATTCACACTTGTAAAACTCAAAATGTAAGTGACTGTGATGCAATTTGTATGTAATATGTATGCAGCATACTCTGAACAAGCTGACTGATTCGGCTTTACTGTGATCATGCTTGACACAGGATTACAGTGTGATGAGCTATACAGACTCCTTAAAATGTTGCTCTCGTAACATTACCTTCAATTCCCCAACATACAGTACATCTCAGTTCCTGGGGAATTAAAATACATATTTCATATTAGGCTCCTGTACAGGCCCCCATGAAGCAGAGTATCCACAGTTTAATTGTCCTGTCACATTCAAAGTCTAATAGCAGTTCTAATAGCAGTTGAAGGCCTTACAAATCCTCTCAGTCCTTTGTACAGATGTTGTGTGAGTCAGTTTCCCATTCAAGATAAGAGGCTCCCTGTTGGGTCGTCTTTGCTTTTCTCCCTGTGTCACCTTGTACAGTACACGCACTCTCTAAAACCTCCAAACCATGATGATAGCTGTTCCCTCTGGGTTAATACCCCTTATTACAGGCTACACCCCCCTGCTTTTGACAACCTATTATTATCAGGACCAATGACAAATAGAGAGGGGTGGGTGGGCACTGGATCAGTAGAATGGGGTGTAGGGGGTGGGGGTGATAGGAATTGGTTTGACTTTCGATCAGGGGGGAGGAATACCGAAGGATATGGTGGCAGGAAGTTGCAAACAGTTTCATAAAAAATAGATTTATATGGAGTTATTCTGCATTAGCGATTTGCATTCTGTTCAGTGCCAGTACAGGAAGTTATGAATTTTTCCCTAAGCCACCACCAAGTGGTTCTAGCTGCCTAACCTCAGCAGATATTTTCTATATGAATACACAGTCCTTGGGATACATCTGTCACCACATTCACATCTCTCACTGTGTTTGATGTGTCATTTCCAGCACATTTGTTTTGTGGGAAATCTTGGCCTTCAGGAGCTGTGTCAGAAATAGAAAACTGGTGAAACAGTTTGAAACAACAGCAAAAAAAAATGATTTTTTTGTGGCAAAAATCCAAACTGTGGTTTTTCTTTAACTATTGTTTGCACTCCCATGGCGACTTGTCAGTCAATATTCTAGTCCCTGGGGGACAAATGAAGGGACAAGGGTAAAACTGGCATGTTGACAGCAGAAACAGAAGTGCAAATCCTACAGCCACAAATTCCACTACCATAGTCCTTAGCACAGCCCTTTGTTCAATCCCCCCATTTCCATTCACAAGCAAGTCAAAGTCTGCATCTTCTAATACTGCTCCAGTCAATTTAAACAATGTAAAGAAGTGTCTAATGTCGGCCATAGTCATTTATCAGTCTCTCCAGTCAGTTGAGGAGAGAGTGTCTGCCTTTTGTATTGAAGAGCAGGTCAATCAATGGAGGAGCACCAACTGTTGAGAGCAATATTGATAAGCAATGACCTTACCTGGCATTTACTAGTCCCTATGTTGCTGTTAGGTGAGGCCTGCATAGCTAGTACAAGAAATTCACAGAATTACCAAACAGAGTTCTGAGTTTCAATAGCCAGTAGTTTACTTTCCCCCATGACGGGACATTGCCATTTGTCCATCTCTTGAAATTTCATCACATTTGAGACACAAAAGGCATGTTTTCTGAAAAAAAAACCCAAAATAAAATACAACAATCTTTGAAGAACCCAGAAGATATTTAACCACTATTCGCCATTCTTCTAATAGTATTTACAGAATCCCCAAAGACTCTTCTCACCATCTGGATGACAAAATGTTCTGCTGGCTGCAGGATGATAAAGGTTATCCAGCTGTTTCCCAAATTACAACTTCTGACATATGTCATTGCTTGTTTATATGACATAAGAAAAGCGGAAAGGCATTATTTTCATATAAAAACATGAAAACACAGATACAACATCAGTTTCAAGAATTTTAACTGAATGTTTATATTTTGGTTCTATCATACGAACTGAGCAAGGAGATATGGAAAATGGGTTAGGACAAAGAATCACAACTTGAGAAAAAAATGTAGTCGGACTATTTTCATCCATATGGTTAAAATGGCGTTAGGGAGTCAGAAGAAATACCTATAGAGCAGAGGTGAGAGGTGTTAACCCTCAGATTTACAGTATTTATAGATTTTTTAAAACTGATGTTTTGCTCTTTGACTTGAATTAAATAATAATACTTGAGAAGCACACACACAAGGGCGAGAGAGGGCTATAACAGTTAAAAATGGCAGTTAAATGGCTAAACCTGGATGTAGTTCTAAGCTGTGGCAGGACAATCATTTTCTGGCAGCAGAAATTTGGCAGATTTGGTATGTATATATATATATATATATATATATATATATATGAGAGAGAGAGATTTAAAAAAAAATATATGAATGCATCTTGGCCCTAACAACAGGCTGATGGAAAACAAAACAGAAAGGGTGAGGCATGACTGCCAACAAGCACCATGGTCAAAATTCATACTGACTGATCGCAGAGAAGATAGAACAATTCAAACTTTTAATGGATTGTCGTTTCTTGAGATTGACACCTGGATCCTGTAGCTCCTGATTATTTTATTCTAATTGGTAGTTTGTGGTAGTGATATAACAATAATTTTATGAGCTAACAGTGTTTAGGTGTGGGATTCCTCAGCTTCCTTTCTTGAGTGCAGGCATTGCATGTGTTGCTATGATTTCTTTCCTCTGCTAAATGTCTGGATGGCCTGCATTTGCATATAGATTTGTGCTTATAAGAATGCAGGGATCCACCATCTGAAAGGTTCCTTTCTGGATCTGGGACAGATATGAAAGCATCTCACAGTGTAGAAAAGCCTGAGGGAATTCTGACACCAACGCTTATCCATTGCTTATCATCATTCTTATTTCCCTTGCTCGTTCACATCACATCTCTCTAGGTTTGAGCGCTTTGGGTGTATGTACGTGAGTGAGTATGTACTGCACCACAAGCATCATCAAAGCTAATTAACCATAACCAGAATGCAGTGGAGAAAACATGAGCTCGGCTTTGCATACCACAACACGATTATCCTGCAGATGACCCAACCCATCCAAAAGTATGATAGACCTCTTTCTGTCTCTCTCCCTCTGTCACACCAAACATGCTGACAGTAATTTTGTCGCATAAGACTGGGCACGCTGCCTGACATCGCACAGCCTAGCTGACTTTAGATGGTTAGGGAAAATTAGGTGAGGAGCGTGAGAGATAGAGGGAGGGGAAATAGCTGGCATGCATGGTGAGGGAGCAGATAAACAAAGACACACTGAGATGAGAAACATATTGAGGTGGTCATGCTCGTCAGTGCTCAGTATCTGGTGGACAAGGGAAGTGAATTTATTAACAAATACAAACAAGAGTCCAGCATGTTTAGAGAGAAAGTACAAAGCTACAGATGGAGAGATTTATTTTTTATCCCCAGTAACTCAGGGGTTTCAGTTGAGTCTCAGTCACTTATGTGAAGCAACACTTCTGGGAAAGGTGAGCAAGAAGAAGATGGAAGTAGTGTATGTGTGAGCAAAGAGAGGAGTGAAGCAACTGGCTGACACAAGCAGAGTACAAATACAATTCAATGACATATGAATATGCTAATTGGAGGATTACATCAACAAGTGACATTTTAGTGATGTTTCCAGTTGGTTTGAGGTACTTCCCATTGCAAGCAGCTGTTTAAAACAATTTTCTGCTATATCCTCACCATCACACATTGACCATATGTGGTCCAGCCACATACTAGGTTTGGACCTTGTCCTGTTGAATTTAATTTATAGTGGCTTCACTTATAGATTTTCTTTCTTTCTTGAGGCTGCAGACTCCTTTCATGTCTTAAACTGAACTTTGTATAAGCTTCAGCACTGTTGAGTCTGCTTCTCTCTGACTCCAATTTTCTCCAAAACAGACCCACCCTTGCACAAAATCTGGCAATAGCAGCTCACAACCTTTCCATTTCACCTTCTTTGCTCTGCCAGTAGCTCTGTTTTTCAGATAACCTGTAGACAGCTGTGTGGTCATTGGTGTGTGTGTTGAGGCTGTTTTGGAAAGAAACAGTCTGTCACACCAATGTGGTCCATTTGTGAGACAAATTAAAAGACTTTATGAAGCTCAGAAGCAATGCCTATTAAATATTCATGAGAGTTGTTTCTGCTTACAAAACATTTTCCTGTCTTTCTGCCTACAAGACTCAATTGATCTACTGAAAGCATATTGCATGTTGGCATGTCTGTGTGGAGCCGTTACAGCCGTTACAACATAAAGTACTCTTTTCTCCTGAACTGGCTGAACCAATCAATTACTTTCTACCCTCTTACTAACACCATGGATGACTGCATTGCAGACAGCAAGCTTAATTTCTGAGCATCATTTATTATCTTTCACACTTCAGTGCTGCTTTTTGTCTTTTTTAAGTGCCTTCTGTACAGTGATGGACAGACTGTGACTAATGCTTTCACTAAATCAATAAAGTGGGCTGTGGACATCTTGAAAAGACTACATGTGTACATGTCAAGAGCTTATGTCCGCATCTCAAAAGCAGCCTTTTCCCTCAGCTGGTTGCTTTATAGTTATATTTTATGTATGTAAAAATAAAATGTCATCATGATTGTTCCTGAAAAGACTTATTTTTTTTGCTTTCATTGCCATGATACTTTAAAGATGCTGATTTTTATCTGTCACTCCTCACATGGCACCCAGTAATTCCCTCCAGCCCTGACAGCAGCACTGTTCAGTTGTCACCGTCGTCACACAGCAATGGCTATAATCAGCTCTGTTAGCTCTGCTGCTGAGAATGAACTGTCTCATTCCTGTAGCCATCAAATTCCATCCTGCACCCTCATATCTAGCCGGTATCTAACAGCTCTCATGCCTCCGCGAGAGAATCTCCATGAATACAAACAAGGTCGGGTGAGGCCATGGTCGTCAGTCACTGAACATAAGTGATGTTAAGTCCAAAGGAAGAAGGGTAACGCTCTGCACGAGTGTTAATGATGGCTCACTGTCATGCTGGCTTGAGTGGCTGAGAGGCTGAAACAGAGCTTTGATCTGTGCTCTCTGGCTGACAGGCTTGCTGGCTGACTGGCAAGAGCAGAGGAGTCATGGGAAGACAAAGTCAAATTTATCAGTGAAGGACTGGGGAAGTGGAGGACCACTTAACCACCCTCTCTTTCTCTCTCTTTCTTTCCATCCTCAATAGCTAAAAAGACTGACCAGTAAACACGTTAGAGGGCTCAAATGAATTTCAGGTTTGGAGAAAAGAGCTGTGGTCCCTGTGTGGTCTCAAATGTAACCTTTGCACGTGAAGCAGAAGTCTCGAATTGCCAAGGCTACCAGTAGAGTTCAGTTCTATCAGAGGGACATAAAAAATACAATTACAATAACATGAATGCTTTTTTTCTAAACAAAGCTATAGTAATTTGGTAAAAAGTATGTAAAATCCTTTAAAATCCTTGAAAATGTAATATTCTTTAAAGCATAGATTTTTGGTGCAATTGATTCTCCAAAAAGGAATCTTTTGACCATGGTCTATAATTTAACAGAAAATTTGTGATGATCAGTACAGGAACCAGGCGCAAGACAGTGTGTGCTGGCAACGATCTTTATTATAAACAATCCAAAAGTCGCAAATCCAAAAATCCGTGTCACAAGTCCGTTATCAGGGTCGTTATCAGGGGCAGCAAAACCAGAGAAACAGCGAACAAATCCAATGGGCTACGGCAAGAAACGGTGGTCAGGCAAAAATGTGTCTACGGAAACAGATCAGGCTAGCGTACAGGGTTCTCGGCTCAGGCACGAAATGGTCACGTTTCGAAACCAGGGAAGTGTGAGGCAGGGGTTTAAGTACACCGGGGACTGACGAGCAAACAAGACACAGGTGCAGGGAATCAGCCAGGTGATTAACCGGATGATTAACCAAAAAGAGAAGAACACCAGGGGGAGCCCTAACAGATAGCAACACCAGGAACCACCCAAAACGTGGAAGCAACCAGGGGAAAACAGACAGAAACCCAAAAGGACACGGATCATAACAAAATTGGCTAAAGTTTGGTTTTTTGACAACCTAAAAGGCCCAATTTCAAAGACGTTGTGCAGTTTGTGAAGGTAGGCCACATATTTACCATTTAATTTTTAATCATTTCAGTTTGGCATCAAACTTTTATCATTGCTCTTTTCAAGCTCCATGCTGTCAGGGATGTTGGAGCCAGCTTTATTCTGATGGATGAAAGCTGAAATGTTCATGGTTACATTATAAGAAAACAAACACTACATGAGAGAGAAGTCCGTACTGGTGAAAAGTGTTCAGCTAAGGCTAAATAGCATAATTTAATTTCAACAATTTCAAGATCACTGGACCATCATTTTCAAATGTTGGTTAGAAACAGCACTGTGTTGGATGATGTATTTTAACAACAAAAAAAACTTACTCTGGACTGAGAGACTGACTCTGAAGTGTCTTATACTTACATTGCCTGAACAGATTCATTTGGCTTTTCAGCTAGAGCTACACACAAACCAAACAAAAATGTAAGAACAAATTTACACAGCCAAATAATGCATCCTGTACAGAAAACAGATGCAGTATTTGTGTATGATGACCTGTGTAATTCTTGGAAATAATTATAGATGAGTGACCAAAAGCCAGAGGGTAAATTACTATTTTCTCTGGAATGCAAAGGAATGGGGAGATAAGCATTGAACTGGCAAAGTTCTTTATCAATAATCCAGCCGATCTGATTGCTGTCATACCATTGAATAGGCGTAATTCGTGTACCGTCATCCCACAGACATGGGCCAGTAGGCCCCTACTCTACCTACTAGTAGGTTAAGGGTTCGGGTTAGGGTTCGGGTTAGGGTAAAAGCGATAATAAGTAATATAATGTTATTATAAATAAAGCTTTTCCAGTGACGTATAATTCCATAGCAAGCCTACTGTGCCTACTGGGTATTGATAACATTGGGTCAAGCATATGAATAGGTGATCACAGCCTTCTAAACCTACTAGTAGGTAGAGTAGGGGCCTACTGGCCCATGTCTGTGGGATGACGGTACACGAATTACGCCTATTCAATGGTATGACAGCAATCAGATCGGCTGAATAATCAAAGTCATAAAATTATACATGTACAAATTATTAAATCCTCTAAATCACAGATTTGCTCTGCCATCTGTGCTGCAATAAGTCAGTGTGTGTAAAAAGCATTTCAAACAGAGGTATTATAGTGCCCCTTTTTCAAATGGTGAATATCTTGTAAATCTCTAAAGTCATCTCAAAGACATACCTGAAATATAAAGATAAAACAAAAAGTACAGTGCACTAAAGCTCCAAGCATCAAAACCTCCAAGTAAACAGGACAGGTGGATGATCAGTCATTTAGCTGTGTGAATTGCACCCACTGTGCAGCAGTAAAAGCAGCTGCCCATATGTGATGGAGTAATGGGAGCTTAATCGCTCTCAGTCAGACCTGTTGAAGAAGGTGAGTCACAGCTGTTGACAGCTACCATCACCTGGCAATTAGAAAAATGGAGCTTTTTCATCGTCCCTAGGACTGTGTCCATGAGAAGTGATGCATCCTAATCGAATAGAGTGAACTAATTTGTATTGAATGGCTTGCCAGTGATGGCTGTGAACACAGACGAATGCATACTTCCAGTTGCTGGTGGAGCAACAGCATGAATGCTTACAGGTGCCAAGACTTGTCAAGTGTCTTTTCTAGAGTGCTCAGCAGTAGGCCGGTGAGAAACTCAAGGGAATTTGTTTTGGACCAGTCAACCAACTAATGAAAAATGAGCTTGTTCTGTCACAGATCTGCAAAAGCAATAGTTGTATTTGAGCAGTTTTTTTCCTTACAAGATGATGGTAATTTGTGTCTGCAGTGCTTAAAATTACAAATAATATCTGATATGATTCAACTAATGAGCCCAACCTCCTGTAGGCATGTAGCCTCAGGTTTGGATCTGTCAGTATTTCTCTTTATTGGCATCTAATGGAGCAAGTGAGCAGAGACAAAACACTCTCACCACAGAAGTCCCTGATCACTGGGGCAGTTATGGCTATATTTGTCAACAGATGACTACTAATTTTAGAATCCTTAACTTATTGTGTCTGCGGAACCTTTAGAGCTGATTTCTTGACACTCCACACTAAAATACAATATAATTAATCTATTTTTCTACTGCACATTTAAGAGTGAGAAGAATGGAACTGTATAATGCTGCCATTATTCACAATGCTAGTTTCACCAATTGTGGGCCAGTCAGCATCTTGTAGTGAATGATGCATGATTGAGCTCACTGCTCAGAGTAGATGTGAGACTGTTTGCCTATTCTGAGCTCACAGTGCTTTTTCAGCTCTGGCACACAGCTCCCTAGCAAAAGGATGGGGTGATTGGGCAAGATGGTCCTGTGTGGTACGGCAAAGCTGGAAATGTGCGAAAAGTGTGTGGGTGAGATGACTGGATTTGATTATGGAGCTACCAATGCCCTGAGGAAGAAACAGATAACGGGTGAGTGAAAAATGTGTGTGTGTGTGTGTGTGTGTGTGTGTGTGTGTGTGTGTGTGTCAGTACAGAACTTGACTGCATTCACAAGGATGTCATTGCATTTGTGATGGTTAGGACAATTATTGCTGTGGATTTGAACTCAAACACATGACTCTAAATATAGCTGTGTATATATATGTTTCTGTCAACTGTCAAAACAACGTAATCCCCCAGTCAAGGTTTTATGGTAATGATCGCACAATTATCTGAGTAACTAAATCATTATGAATTTTTGAAGTGTCATTTTTCATATTTTTGAGTCTTTGCAATTTATAATTGTTGTTTCCAGCAGTTTTTAGCAATGCTACATTTAAATATCAGAACAATAACTGGGGAGATTGCCATGGAAATTTTAAACACACATTCATAGTTCATAGTGGATTACTAACTGTCAAGGGGGCCCAGGTCACAAGGGGCCCCAAAAGGCAGATTTTGGTACAACGTGGATGAAAGAACATCAATTGTAAACAAATATAAAGTTACAATACCTGGATGTTTATATCAACACCATATATCAAAGAACATAATAATATAATGTAGAAAATATTTCTATTCACTGAATAATAAGGCAGTCA
Organism: Psettodes erumei; assembly: GCA_016785225.1. Taxonomy (NCBI): domain Eukaryota; kingdom Metazoa; phylum Chordata; class Actinopteri; order Pleuronectiformes; family Psettodidae; genus Psettodes; species Psettodes erumei. The sequence goes on from JAFBJZ010000007.1 coordinate 1,409,049, forward strand.
AGTAAGTGCAAATGACAAGACAGTGATCAGATAAGGGACAGTGATGAAGGGCTACTGAAAGCTTTTTTGATACATCATCCAGCTTTCATAAAACTGCACCACATTTGCTTTACCCAACACTCCTCTCCCTCTCATATGAACATATTACCCTCCTTCTTCTGCTTCCACATTTTCCCCTATTGCTTTCTCTGTTTCCACTTATCTCCACTTCCCATCTGTTCACGCCTTCATTTTTCCATCTTCTTCCAAGTCCTCTCCCTAAGGTCCCCTCTCTTTTTTACCTTGCTCTTCCTTTTTCACTCCTCATTAACTCCTCCCTTCCTCTGCTGTCCACTTGTTTCTGTCATTCCTTTCATGAGATGTTAGGACAGGAAAAAAAACTCAGCCTATGCTTTACCTGAGTGTCAAATCGTCATTGCATTAATGAAAAGCTTTGGATTTGTTAAACATAAAAATAACCACTACTGAAGAATCAAGAGCATGCTATCCTTTAAAGTGACATGCTTATTCTGTTTAAAATTGGTTCAAGGGCATACTCCTATCTTCTTTGACCTAAAACTATTCTGACCACATCCTCCAGGAGCACTAACTGATTGTTATAGCACTGACATTATCACATGAATGATGTGGTTGAAAGATGTTGGTGCTGACCTTGGTGATGAACACATGGCCTTTTCTGTGACTGTTTCACAATAAAAGCCAACCAACCTGTGTTCAACTGTGGAGAGGAAATGCATTGGTTGTATTTGCCGTAATTTAATGGACATCAAATATGACATTAATAAGGTGAGCAGTGGACAAGGAAGTTGATATAATCAATTTGAGACAGTAACACTGGAGTACATGCATATGTTTCTTGTGAATCCCTCTAACAATGTGCAAGCTATTCAAATCCAACACGGGATTGGGGAACTCTGCCACCATCAGTGAAAATAAAGTCATTTTTTTCCATTAATAACCAAATTTTAACTGTGGTGTCTTCACATCATAGAATCTATTAGAGATCAAATTAATTTTGATCCGATAGGGATGTGTGCCATTGGATAGGGCATAGGCAAATAATAGATTTATACATTTAATTTTTGTTGTTGTTTATTAGGTATACCTGTACATTGCAATACAATTCAGTACAACAGGCCTACCAGACATTTTGGCTTTGCAAATGTTACGTTAGTTAGTTATTAACACTGTCACAGAGTTGTGAATTCAAAAATGTGTTTAATATTTAACTCATACGAAGAAGGGGTGTTACACTGGACTGAGTCATATTGTATTGTATTATCTATGTGCACATGCACAACAGATGTAAAGCAGTTACAAAGAAAAAAATCAAATATTATTTGCTTAGGTACAAACTCACTGTACATTTAGGAATCAATATCTGTTTTGCTCAGTTTAAATCATGCCTAATGAGTAATTTTGCAGGTGATAAGTGTCAAGTTCTGTTTTCTTGCTTTCTACAGTAATACACACAAATAAACCTTCCCCCAGTTGAGCAGTGAAAGCAAGACGTCAAGCAGAACTCTATGAATACACTATAGATTCATTTTACACCCACAAACTGTCCTCCATGCACCAGAAAAATACACCCTCATTGTTGACCTTTCACCCTTGATGCACACATACATTTCACAGTCTTTTCTTGGATGTAAATTTCCAGGGAATACTGTGCTGGAAACATTATTCAAATGTGTGCAACAATGTGGTCTCTGTACATATGTTGGCTACAGGCACAGTAGATTCTGCAAGACACTGCGTTATTATAATTATAAGAAATGATGTTGAAATAAGCATACCAAGTCACAGTGATACATAACAAATACAATACAGAATGCATCCTCTGGAATTATTTTAATTGGTGAGCTGTATTAGTGAAGAGTCTTCTGTCAAGTTAAAAGCTCCCAAAGTTTGACTTATTAGCCTGTGGCAGCCTATTTATGCTGACTTGTACTCTTTTTCAAGTCAAGAATCTCATCAGTGCACTTTGTGTGTCTTGAAAATGCCTTTTGAAAGAACCACTCATCCCTTGATATTTGTCATCCTTTTCTCAGCCCCCACTCACAGAGTTGGAGAGCTGAGGAACCTCCTGCAGGTTAGAGGGAAGGAGCTGTCTAATTATTATGGTTTGTGTCAGATCTCTGTAAATAAAGTCAGCTACGTCTGTGTGTCGGTCTTAAAGACGCTTGTTTCTTCCCCTTGTGCAAGAGCAGATCCGTTATACTCAGCCTATTTCTGATCTTATCTCTGAGGACTTCATTTTTCTCCCTCGCTCTTTTCCAACTCCCTCTCACTCACACATTCCCTGACACACATTTTTTTCTCCTCTCCTGTTTCTTGTTCTTACATTTGATTTTCTCTTACATTGCTGCTCCCTTGATTTCACAAATTCCCTTGTGCACAGAGACATACATACCCAAATCCTGCCCCTACTGCCTCTGCACATCTCAGATCTTTTCATAACCTCATTTACATAAGGGAAGTTGTTTTTCAGGAAGTTAGTTTGAAACCCCTTTAGTATGCCAATCCCTTGGAAATATATTACATAACACCTAATGCAAATTGGGACACATATTAAATATTTCATGTCATAGCAGTAGTTTTAGGATGCCCGGGTGAGAAGCTGATTCTTGTTCTTAAAAGGATATTTAAGGAAAACTTGCATCAAATTGGAAAAGTTATTTTTTCATCATCCTGGTGAAATTCTGGAGCAATTCTTTAAATTTATTAAACATTTTCTGTGTCTACATGCCCTTTTTTTTTGCTTTGCTCTGCAAAATACATAGACCTCAAATTATTACAGACTTTTACAGATTACCACTTTGTGGGAAAGGGATCAGAAGATTTCACTCTTGATATAAGGACTGTATTTTATAGTTACTACCATAGTCTGCAATCCTGCAGACATGTTCTCTTTTCCACTTTCAGTGGAAGTTTTAACTTAACTCAGCTTTTCTTGAGCTCAATTGAAAACTTCCACACAGCCTTGCAATACAGCCCTGGATGGCTGATGTGTTGTCTGTGTATTGTTTTAGATGAATGCCTCATTTGGTGAAATTTTGGGTGAGATTTACTTCCACATGTAGGGCAGAACCATTGCTGCCTTGGGGGGGCTGGTGTGCAGGGAGGCATATGCTGTTGGGGTTACACTTGACACAGGGTAATAATGCAATCGCTTTGATGAGATTTTGTTTCAGCAGACCTAGTTTTTAATACACTCAGGTTGAGCTCCTGCTGGCTGGATGTTGGTGTTTGAAGTTTGAGTTAATGCAGCATTTTTGTCATACCTTTGTCCCACTTCCTGGGGGGGGGGGGGTTATTCATACATATCTCTACTGTATGCATGCACTGGCACTGGACAGTATGGGTGAATTTACATTGTGTGCCACAGTTGTTTGATTTGAGGATTAAACAGTTTATGTTTGTTTAAGTACGATATATTCTCATATAAAAGCCAGTGCCACTGATAAAATAATAGCTGGGGGCATGGAAAGCACAAATGAATAAAGGTCAGTCAGCAATACAGGCATGGTAAAACCCCCAGAAGGGTGTGACATTACCTGTAGCCTACTACACCAGCTCACATATAAATTCAGTATAATGTACACTTTCACGACATTAGTCCCTCATTATAGGCAACACTGTGAACACTATGTTGCTTAGAGTCGTGATACTATACATCAAGTTATTTCTTCTTTGCCATACTCCTGTCAACGGAAGTCAACATTTCTTTTTTCACATTAAAAATGAACTTTTAATTTGAAAAATTTTCAGGAAGTGTTCATGGCAACTTAACTTATACTGTATGTGGAAAAAGGCAAAGTGGAACAACTTCAGAAATATACATTATGTACACTTTAGCAAGAGAAAGATACAAGAAGATTTGTATTTATTGTAAATTAAGAATAAGGTCTCTATAAACCTGTACCTGCCTTGCCTGTTATGAAGAATTGGTGCAAAAACGGAACAGGGACACATTCACTGAATAATACAGATAAAAGCAAAAGCAGCACAAACCTCAAAAAGAATAAAACATTCTGAAACAATGTCAACAAAAATGGTCAGGCTATGTTTCTAAAGGCAGTACTCGTGGCAAGACTCTCTTATTGGAATCTAATGGTTAAAGCGTCCAACCTGCCCTGCTCTGACAAGGTTTCTGAAAAAGGTTACTCTTTCAGTCAGTAGCAACACTAACATCCTTATTTATCTTTTTCTGTCAAATACAATTATGGGAAGCAAAGGATTTTTTGAGTGTTTCAAAAGGTTGCTCCTCTACCATAAATGTAGTTTATTTATATAAAAAGAGATAGCAGAGGGACTCCTTCAGAAGCAAGTTCTAAATCAACAGACACAAATGAAGTCTTCTCTCAACCACCCGATCTGATTGCTGTCATACCATTGAATAGGCGTAATTCGTGTACCGTTATCCCACAGACATGGGCCAGTAGGCCCCTACTCTACCTACTAGTAGGTTTAGAAGGCTGTGATCACCTATTCATATGCCTGACCCAATGTTATCAATACCCAGTAGGCACAGTAGGCTTGCTATGGAATTATACGTCACTGGAAAAGCTTTATTTATAATAACATTATATTTCTTATTATCGCTTTTACCCTAACCCTAACCCTAACCCTAACCCTAACCCTAACCCTAACCCAAACCCTAACCCGAACCCTTAACCTACTAGTAGGGAGGTAGGTAGAGTAGGGGCCTACTGGCCCATGTCTGTGGGATGACGGTACACGAATTACGCCTATTCAATGGTATGACAGCAATCAGATCGGCTGCTCTCAAACTGTATCTTAAGACAGAGGGGAAATTTGGCTGAATTTACTCAAATCATATTGACCTATCCTTAATGACAACTATTACCACATTTCATTACTAGCATGAAAAACTGAAATATAGTTATTATTTATGTGTATTTATGTTTCCCAACTGCAATTTTCGTGCACTTCAGATAAGTGACATGAAATTGGTTTTGTCTCAGGTCTAGAGCACAGGTTTTAAAAAATTACTTGTCAAAAAGCAGAAACCTTTAATAAGTCTTTGGCAGCAAATGCTGTTCATTATTCAGTAGCAACAGGAAATGTCCCCTTCATAGCAAATGAGCAGAGGTACATTCTGTTTTCCTCTTCCTTTGTTTTTTGTCTTTTTTTGTTGTTTTTTTTCATCTGAGCTAGCAATTGTCATTTCTGGAGGCAACATGCTGTCTGTCTGTCTCTCCCTCTGCCCCATTCCTGTGAGTGCAATATCTTAGGAACCCCTTGAAAGAAATTCTTTCTATTTTGCAGAAATAACCTCGACTCAGAGATGAACTGATTAGATTTGGTGGTCAAAGGTCAAAATCAGTACAACCTCACAACTCACATCTTTTGTCAACTCAATAAAAGGACTGCATACATTTTGACAAAATTGAACAAAAATGTCAAATAGATCAAAGGTCAAAAGTCTGCAAAAACACTTTTCTGCTCATTATTTAACACCATTACTCAGGAACAGTAGGGGAGAGCATAACAGTATTTCCTGCAACTTGATGGGTGGGCATGACTTATTATGGATATTATCCTGAATTTTAAGCAAATCCCCATAGTAACATAGGGTGCTCATTTATCATGCTCTATTATATTATTGGAAAAGTAAAAAAACTCATCTTCCTTACCAATTATATTTCTGGAGAGATGACACCACGAAAGATGACATACTCCCTCAAGACATACAGATAATGTACTGTGCTGAATTCAGAGACTAAAGCAGTTATGAATTCCAAGTGTCATTATTTACTGAGGTACAGACCCAGTTTACTCTCCATTAAAAGTGGGTAGATTGGACTGAAACCCCCGGTAACAACAATATTGCTTTAGCTGCTCTATGAGGGTGACTTTGTGCACAGAAAATCTTTCACCATATTAATGAAGCAACCCTGTATTAATCAAAAGTGTAATAATTTTCTTTATTAAAGGCTTCTCACACATCTATAATATCTGCACTTGTTTGAGCCCATTTGAAACCCTGACGACTGCCATGTAACTGTGATTTAAACCGGCTGATGGTAACATCTAAAAATATCAGTGTTGACTGAATGAATGCTGGAAAATAAAGAGCAGTGGCACAGGGATGAAAGCAATTTGAGGCTACGTTTAACATAAGAGATAATGGGAGACCATTAGAGGGATAAAACCCAGCCAACAGATAAACAGGAGGTGGAAATGACAGAGATGCTCCAGAGAGGCACTGGTGGGTGACATATGTGCTGATTCATTTTAGAGCAGCGTGCAGGAAAAACATGAACTAAATTAGGAAAGGGAGAAAGTGAGGGAATACTAATTTAATTGGTTGGATGTTTGCATGGTTGAATGATAATGTATGCGCATGCATACAGTATGCACAAACACACACCTGAAAAATGCAAATGTAAAATGCCTATTGAGAATAAAGCTGTTGTTCTTATGAGCAAGGTAACTACTATACAAACTAATGAAGAAACTACTGTGTTCAAATTCAGTGCCATGACTCACTTCCACATGTAAGTGTGGGTCAACAGAGATTAGGAATTTTGTTAACATACTCATGAAGTTTTAGTTTGCAATGTTTCATTCCAAAAACTTTGTTGTGAATATTTTCTTGAAAATATTAAAAACTCTTTTACTATGCCTGAACTTACTATTATTTAACTCATACTTTGGGTATACTTCCTATACAGGAACTTGTACAGCATGAGGTGACTATGTCATAATCACTGAAAGTCTTATAGCAAACAGTCTCAGATTTTTTATACAATTACCATGTGTCATGCACTCAGGAAAAATCTGCTGCTTCTTTAAGAACATACGTGTGGGTGAGTGGTTTTAAAAATGTATTTGACATTAACCTGTTTGCTCATATGTGATATTTTTGTACACAAAAAATTGTGGCACTTGGCATCAACCTTTACACTCACTCTCTTTCATTTCTGCTAATTTGTGGTGACAGGTTACAGGGATTTAAACATAATCTGGCATGCAGAGCTAACAGCTCTAAAATATAAAGATAGAACACATGAAAGATCAGTTTCAATGCCACCTTTTCTAGGATTAATGTATAATTTTTAAATGAAGTGAGATAGCAGTTTCTTCTTCATAAAGGAAAGAAATGAATCTTCCTTGTTCACTGCTTTGGAGAAAGGTTCTTACTTGCTTTATTATACTGTACAACAGCTCTCACTCAAATTCAGCAGTAATTAATGTAATAATGGAGCAGTATAAAAAAACAATACTTATGTGCACTCAAATTAATCCAGCCTTTAAAGTTTCTGTTAAATAATGTTTTTGAGAATCTGGGCTAGCCTCTGTTTAACTTGCTTCTGTAGCTCTGCAGTCTCTCATACAGTGCTTCTTTCAAGGGACTTGAGGACTTGCACTAAAACAGTGGAGCAGAAATAAATAGGGATTGCTGCATCACATTGTGTGCTAATGGGTTGGTGGATGGAAAGGGTCCAAATGTAACTGAACAGGTATTTGGATAAGGGCTGAATAAATTAAACTGAACAAAGCATCCAATTACTAGAACCAATACATTCCTGAAACAGTTTTGTGTACAAGCATGATAAACTGAAATAACAAGGTGTTTTTTTTTCAAATTCCCTTTCCTCTGCTTGAGTTGCAGCAGAGCAATATTTCTGAATAGGCCGAAACGACTTTTAAAGCCAGTGTGCAAGCCTGTGCTCTGATTTGTTAATTTAATTATCTTGCTTTCATAGCACCAATTCCATTATTCTTTTCAATTTAGATCAAACTGTAATGAAAAGCAAGTTTTGCCTGGAACCTTGGACTTCGCTGCTAACATTTAAATGCTGCAACACTTCAATCACAGGCCTTTCAACAATCATGGACCATGAGCTGTTTTTTTCTTCTTTTTATCAGTTTCTTCTCAACATGCTCTTGAAAGCTATAAAAGGGAGAGCGGAGGAAATACAGGAGCAGAGAAAAGATCAAAATAAATGAGACCGAAGAAAGAACACAGCTTAAGATCTATGACAACAGAAATTCCAAAGGAAAATGAAAGAACATGAAGACAGAAACAAGAAGCAGTAAAGCTAGCAGGCTTTGGCATCTTGAGCGAGGGCTCTCCTGTCACCGTAGTGCACACTAGCAAAAGAAAACAAGAAGAGTAATAGTGTAGGTACACAGTAGCCTCTGGCAGGCATTATGAAAAGGTCAAGCAAGCGTGATGGAGGTGCAACATAAGCACTCGAAGGTGGAGGTTAAAAGATTATGAAAAACAGATTTATAGAAGTTCCATTACAAAACAGTAAGGTTCACTAAGAAACAAAGAAAGGCACAAAGTGAAGAGGAAAGTGCACGAAAGACACTAAGCAAAGAAAAAAACCTTCTGTGATGGCAGTCGGCCAGTCAGAGCATAAGAAAAGATGTAACATAAATGTCAGGTCAGCCAAGAATCTGTAAGACTGAAAACCTTTTTTGGCCTGAGCACTGGTGAAGAGTTTTCTATGAATGAATTGTTAGCTATGTTGGAACACTCTATCCAGTTCTTGTATTAGGTTGTTTACCGTGTACCAGCTCTGGCTCAAACTGAATTTAACTGAATTGTCAACTACGTTAGACTAAAGTCACTGTTTTTGATGAAGTAAATTAAGATTTGATTATAGTTTGGGTAACAGTTTTATCACAGTTACACAGAAAGAAAAACTTGAAGCCTTCCTACTGTTTTATTCAACACACTGATAAAGGCTCCAGTTGAAAGTGGTGGTGGGGGCGACGGGGTGTTGTCTGCTGCAGAGGCTTGCACAGAAGAGTTGTGTGCATGCATTATCAAAGCTGAATGTTTGCATGAAAACAAAAAACCACAGAAATGTTCTACTCTGTATAATGTAATCGTATGGGTGTAAGAGGAACAGTCACAAGAGTGGCACGGAATCTTCGCTTATATGCAGCGGGGAAAAGCATTTAAAGTGATAAAGTGCTTCATGGTATCTCAGATAAAAGACGAGCCTGAGCATGTCCGAGCTCACGAGTCTTTGAGAGAATTACAATGATGTATCTAAGGGTATGCAAATCGCATAAAACAAACACAATAACAGGCCAACATTTTGACACTAATGGTTTCTAAATTAAAGATCAAAAGCATCAAAAGCCCATGGGAAAACTTGAATGCAGTATAAGCTAAAACAGTAGTACAGACTCATGTGCAAATTTCCACATGTAATTGGGGATAAATAAATCATAGGTAAAATGAAGGAATAAAAAATGCACCCCGCAAAATAATTTATATGATATTCCTCAAAGCAGTATATGATTTACTCTTTCAAGATTAATAGTTAATATGGCTGAGCTCATTGTCTTATCTTGGCCATGTCATTCTTTTCATGTGTGGAGCATATATTAGCATATGGAAAATAATTTCACAAAAGACCACATCTCACAGATTGACAGAGAGTGGATGGTGGAATGGGACAGATAGGCGGAGGAGCACACAGTGTGAAAGAGACTGTTGACAATGACCTTTTTGGTTCTCCTTCTCCTCGCATTACACAAGCCTGTAATTTTCTGCCTCCAGCCTTTCATGAAAATCAATGCTGCTGGCACTAATCAGACTCCAGGTTCAGAGGATTTCTTTAAAACTGCAATCTGTAACAGGCTACTGAAATTATGACCACTGCCACCAGCTGTCATAATTGTTAACTGCTAATATTAACCATAAATCTTGGAATAAGTGGACTAATTAATTTCATACAATTTAAGAAAACAGACTTTTTTATATCTTTGTCCCAAAAAAACATCATATGATAAAGTTGAACAAAGAGTAAAACCCACAGAGCATAATGGCATAAGGTTCAGATCTTATTTTCCTGTTCTCCTGCAGCTAATTTGACTTTAATATGAAATTGTAAGATTGGATATTGCAGCAGAGAGAGTGTAGCAATCTGTAATTAAACAGACATGCTGGAAATAAGGCTGCCATTTTGACATGCCAAACCCAGTGATTTTCTGTACCAATACGTCTACAAGCCAGCTGATTTTGTAGTCTGTGAATGCAGTAATGAGCATATTATATGTACACATTATAGACATCAGGCTTACATGTGCAAGAGACTGTAAATGTTAAAAAAGAAATGAACTGAATTGTGCACTCACACAATTCAAGGCTGTGGTTTCATGGCCAAGCGCTCGATCATCTTCTCGACCTACAGAGCTTGATCTATGCTATTATCTCCAACCAAGCAGTAAAACTAACTTTAAGTATCATATAGACTCGTTGATTAAAACCAGAATCAAACTTTCTCTCATGTCGATCAATACTGCAGGGTAGTCATCAGTGCCATGGTTGACTTACAAAGGTGTTTTCACTTACTCACTTACACTGACTGATGAGAGCTCTTCTGTTAGTCGCACCTGTGTGTTTGAACACTGCCTGTCTGAAAAACATCATGGATGGCACTTGGAAAAACACAAAAAACATGTAAAAATTCCTTCCTTCCTTCCTTATTTCTTTGGTAAACTTTAACTAAAGGCCCTATGACATACACATATTGTTGCTGATCAGACCTCTAGTCAGGACTTGTGGGGGCATGTTTGTATTATGAGTGATTGGCGTGTTTCAGACTCCCCCGTTAAGTATTAGGGCAGGACAAATGACACTGTAATCATACTAGCACATGAAGGCCTCTAACCTCATGTAATTCAAAGCTGGCCTCCCAACAAGGATGTCAGGCTAGGTCACTAATTAGCTGCTCAGCTGCAGCACATAAAACAGCATGTAAGTGTACCTGCAAATGTCACTATGGTGCAGTTATATGATGGCGTGGTGCTTACTCTTCAACAACATTAACTGTTTATGGGAAAATTTGTTTTACCCTGTATATTGATCTCTCTAGGAGCCTGTCAGCAGCTGTCAGTCAAACACAGACACACAGGGGAGCAGTTCTCATATTTAACCAAAAATGCTTTTCTTCTTTTTAATAAAAAAAGAATATTTTAATTCACAATACATTCAGAAACGTGTTGACTTTACCAACTTTTCATTTTCTATTTTTAACTGACAACATTGTTTTTAGACCTCATTCATTCCCTTAATGGAGCATGTGTTTAATAGTCTTACCATGATAACGATGCTCCTCTAGCTATGACTTTGAACCCACATCTTGATATTTCCCAAGTGGTTGTGATAAGAAGCTGACCGCAGAACAAAACCACCATTAAAGCTTGATGTAGAGTGTGTGGAGGGCCTTTGTTTTTCTTCCTCTTGTGTTGAATGTAGGATCACATTTAATTTAAAAGTTACATTGCCACCTACAACTGTGTGTTGTTTTGTCTCCATTTCCTCTAGCTATTTGCAAGGTGTCATGGTAGCCTTTGATGTTAAGTGTGGGGGTGAAAAAACTCTGAAATGGATAGGTAGAATGCTCAACAGTCAGTTCACAGACTAAAGTTTTGCACCTTTTACGTGACTCTACAATCAGTAGAGGAAAGGCTGGAGGTCGATGGAGAACGGAGAAATGTAGTGCAAAAAAATATCTCCATTGAGTGACGTGATGCTCACAAAAGCTTAAACTAGAATCCTGCAAATGAAGCAAACAATAGAATAAAATAAAATATTCTCTACCAAGTACAGTGAAACTTAAAATGTTTACTGCAAACAGCTTTGGTCAGTTTCTAATGAACAATCATATTAATTTGTAAGGATATATGATTGCATTCAAACTATTGCTACAACAAACTGTATATGTATGTACAAATGTTGATATTTGAAACAGTTGTTTCTCCGTCTTTATTTTCCAGAAATCTGCTGGATAAAGACACATTCTCAAAGTCAGATCCATGTGAGTATGATGTAGAAATGATGTCTGTTTGTCTGTGCTCTCCTGTCATCTCTGTTCTGATATTTAACCCTTTTAAAATACTGCTCTGTTGTCCTGCTTTGTCTTTTTCCCTCCTCTCCTTGTCGGTGTCATTTCTGTCTGTTTTTGTGAATATGTTGCTCTGTCATTTGGGAAATCTCTGTTTTGCTCAGAGTGCCGTGGCTGTTCGTTCACTGTACTGGGGCTGAAAACCCACTCATTGATTTCCCATTTGGAATCTGCCTGAATTTCTCTGATTTACCTTCTCTCTTTCTTCTCTTTCTGACCCTCATTTTCTGGTTCTTTTTCCATTTCTTTTGCACCATTTCATCTCTTTCTGTCCCTATCTGGTTCTTTTTCATAGTATGCGTGCTCTACACGCAAGGTGTGGAAACCAAACAGTGGAGAGAGGTGAGTAAAAAAGAAAACCAACAAAACACACACACACACACACACACATAAAAAAGAAGAAAGGACTTCCAATTAAGTACTTGCTAGGTTCACCATGTTTGCTGTGTGTGTGTGTGTGTGTGTGTGTGTGTGTGTGCAGGGCAAGAGGGGTGAGTATTTGGGATGTTTTTTCACTGTGAAAATGAAGTAGTTGGCTTTAACACTTCATTAAATTGTTAAGCTATCAGTTGTCTGAAAACGCCAGGAAATATTTTCTAATTGGAGACTTCAACCAACAAAGAAAAGAACTCACCATATAATGATCAATATGTTGACATTTTCGAGACAAAACAACACACTGGGGAGGCATTAAATCAGCTCTCACTGTGCCTTGTTTGGTTTAGTTTATGTAGCATTACCATCCATCAGCTCTGTTGATCATCTGACCATTTTGTCTGTTTGTCTGAAAGGTAAAATATCCATTAAATGGTATCCAGTGAAAAAATGAAAGATTAAATCTGTACCTTTCCTTGACACGAATGTCCCCTTCAGCTGTGAGAAGTAGCGGAAATTGTGTCACAACTTCAAGTATGTGCTTGTTTATCAGGGAAGCCTGTGTGGAACAAGGCCATTTATTTGAAAGAGTCATTGCAAATATGATGATAACCTTTGTATAACCTTCATTTTTAAAGGGTAAGGTTAGCAACAATCGCTGTTTTTCTTTGTGTCAAAAATTCCTTTAAAAGTCTAAAAGCAACAAAGAATTCATAAGCTAACAAATTTAGTTTAAAACTGATGTAGGTCTTTCTGCTGTGAACCTCCATCATTGTCCAAAAATTATTAAATGAGTAGGGATTTCACTTTCCCCTTTGATTACAAAACAGGTGTATTAATACTGTGACAATATGAAAGTGCTCAGTCCATTGAGATATTTACCTTTGAACGAGCTGCAAAGACTTCTGTAATTTTGTAATGTCTGCTCCACACAGACCCAACTTCCAGATTTTTGTTGTTTCAACTTTAATAACAACACTGAGACATAAAATATTAAGGAACCACTGCACAATCACTGAATGCCAGGAAGCCAATGTATCATTACACAGACTTCCCAGGGATAGTAGCATTAAACAAAATAAGACCTAAATAGAGATTCAGATTCATTTCCTAAGGGAAATCATTCCAACACTTAAAGAAGTATAATGTGACTTTGATGCATGACGTCATTGCTTGAAAATACAAACATGGTGTGGAGTGGGAAGCTGAATGTGTGTCGGCTCCATTTTAAACAATAGTGAGACATATGCTCGTTCGTGTGGTAATGTTTATATCTTGATGTTTCTAATGCTTGTGCCTACATGGCTGTTTGTGTATCTGTGAACAATCCAAATTCTTTTATTTTGTGTGTTTCCATTTGCAAAGTTGTGTTTGTTACAGAGTTAGTATATATATTTCTGTGAATGCTCATATACACATTCCCATAAGGGATTGTAGTCGTTTCTGGTGTCAGCCCCCGTGTTTGCTATCATTTCTCAACCCATGGTGCGAATTGTCAATGCATGCAAGCAGCCACATTTTTACAGAGCTGGTCCATTGTGAAAGTTTATTGGATCATAATTGAATAGAAATCATATGTATTTATATAGTCAAATGACCTTCATATGCTGTATGTATGTATGCTTCGTATGCCATGTGGGCTTTTGATTCAAATGTAGCTGAGGAACTGCGGGGGACTCAGGTGTGACTGTGTCTTTGTGTGTGCATATGTGTTTCCTCTCAATGAAGAGTGGTATGCATATGTAAAGATGTGACCATTATAAAACTCTTCTTCACACTTCTCACTGAAGGCACTTTATTTCTCTACTTTGACAGCAAGTGAGTGTAGGACAAACTGTTAATCCAAACGAGTACGGGAAACACAATTAATATAATGAGCATTTCACTTTCAAGCCAAATAATACTTCATTCCATCATGTTCGTAACTTTTGTTTTCGAAATGGACACATTTGAACCAGTCCTCTCCTTGCGGAAATAAACCATCACAACCATAATCATATTGTTAAGAAGGGGCAGGTGTTGATGCAGCTTCAGGTGATGCTGTGTGAGCCTGGACACTTCCAACCTACCAAACAGGTGACTCACCAGGGACCTCTCCCTAACATTTCTTGACAGGACCCTCGAGCATGACAGTCGAGCCTGGGTCACATTTGATGTTGATTTCTTCTTCCTCCATTACTTGTTTTGGAAGCTGTCATGTCTGTCATGTTAATGTAGTTATTGCTCCCTGTTAAGGCCTTGATTTGATGAAGAAGGCCTCCATCTTTTTTTGCCTCAACTGTGTAAGATCAGAAACCTAAGTCATATGTGTTTGCTCTGTGCCTTCTTTGTTGTATACACTCAGTCTCATCTATAACAAAGTGCTTGCCCCTAGATTTTGTTTGGTGATTTTACGCTTGGGCTGATTAGAAGGGCTTTTTCCTCCAGAGGCTGTTTTCCTCAGATGCAGTACAGGAAAACAGTCTCAATCTCTAAAGCTCGTACTTGAACAAAATGACTTAATATCATCTTCTGTATCAGTGATTTGTTGATAATGACTCGTGTGAAAAGGTTAAAGGAAATGCTTACTTTGGACATGGTAGGGCAACTGAACAATTATGAATACTATTTGAAAGATTTATGTAAACCTATCGTGGTTTTTCAGATAAACAATGGATGAAAATCCACAACACTGAACTCTTAAAGGAAATAAAAGTGTCTAGTTCCAGAAACTCTCACACATGCAAACTCCCTGAACATTCTCTCCTTAATACACCTTAATAATATGTTTTTAATTAAAAAGAGAAGCACTAATGAAACTAGTCTTTTTTAGGCTTCCACAGATTTCAGCACTTTTGGGATTGTAAATCTCATGCTACTGTTTTGCCTGTAGGTGTCACGTGATCTACATTTATGACTGTGTCAACACCCCAAAATGACCTCATGGCCTAGTCATGTGAGCTTGAAACCCAATCATCAGCTTACAGCCAAACTGCAAGCTTTTGGTGTAGCTTATTGCAGCTTGAGTAGTGCACTGCTACACAGGACAGAAGCACAGTACTTTTTCCAACAAAGAAAACCAAGACCACATACAAAACTAGAATGGCTCTCAGTCGAGCGCACACCTCTACCACGGCACAACAGTCCCCTTCAATGCACTGATACCTACTCTAAAATGTAACTTAAAGCCCTGTAGTTTTAGTCGTAATAAATGAAATATCAAAATAAAATTATTTCATTGGTGGTGGTAGTGTTCCTTGGCCCATGCATCATCTCCCCACCAATTTTTATTGAAATCCGTCAAGTAGTTCTTGCGTAATCTGGCTGAAGGTTGACCCAACAAACAGAGAAGGGCAAAAACATAACATCCTTGGTGGAGGTAAAAAAAAAAAGAGATGTTTTTCCTAGGATCAGGAATAGCAGCCTGCAAGAGAGAGAGAATAGATAGTGCTAATTCACAGCAGCTTTATGAAGATGCGACATGACTGACCTTTTTCCTCCTTCTTCCAATTTGCTTGTGACATGCCACTCTACTACATGCTCTTGGTTTAGTGCTCTTTGTGACTGCGTGTGGCAGCAACACTATGTGAGTATGTGCTGGTACATGAGTGCGTACAGTATGTACACCGATAGTAAGTATATCCCATCTTTACACATTCACAGCTCCAGCTCACAGCTCTAACAAACTTTGGGATTTATTTTCCCTCGAAGCCGTGAAACTTGTCGTGCGTGTGTAAGGAAGACATGGTTTACAGCTGGTTGTTCGGCCTGTTCTCCTCCCTTAACAACTGAAGTACCCTCAACACTCTATCATTCCTGTGGGGGTTTCAAGAAATGTGTGTGTTTCTCTCTCTGTCTTGGGGACTTTCTAAACACACCCCATTGCTTTTCACTGAAGGCAAACCAGAAAAAGCTCCCTCCAATTCACCCCATTGTCATTTACCTCTTGCTGTGTGAACACACGACTCCACCAAGCTCATTATAACAGCACTGTGTTACCGTCTACTGAACATGGTACAAGTCGAATAAGAATCCATGTTGACCAGAGAACTGCAGGACATTCAGATGACACAAATCCCCAGCGGTGGTTTGCATGTGCCCCAGGGAAGAAGATAATGAAATCTTTGTAAACGAACACCCACAGTGTGTGTGAAGTGATTTTTTCCCCCTGTATCGCATTGCAATATCTGACACTGCAGCTCTCTATTGTATCTGTTGCTAGTCGGAAATGTTGGGATTTTTCCATATGTACAGTGTGTGCGAGCTGCTGTGTGTGTGCGTGGACATGCTGAAGGCGTAGGTCAGGGATTTCATGACAGATTCTCATTAGCCAGCTCCAGTAGCCCAGCAGTGTCTAATGAACTCTGCAGCACGGTATTGTCTCTTCCACTCAGCAGGGAAATCACATAATGGAACTCATCTTTGGCGTCACCCGTGTCTTCACTAACATGTGCTCACAGCCTCATCAACACCTCGAGGTCTCCTCGAACATCTGAGCGGCTCACAGATTCAACATCAGTGTCCTCTTCTCTACTTTACTTCCTCACCGGTATTAAATTTAGATCCCGAGTAAGTGGCTTCACATAGAGAAAAATATAACCTTAAAAAACACAGAGTTCAAAGAGTTGCTCAACACTGTAACAACACAGAAGTGTATGGTTTTATATCAGTTCTGTCCTAATTGCCCACAGTGCACTGTATTTGTTGTTTTTGCTGTACTGATTGACGCAAGGTGTGCTCATTCATCCACCTACAGTACCTGGCATCCACACTGTGGAAAAACAAGATAACACCTACTTGCAAATGGCACTGACTGAAATTGTAGACTGCAGCTTTCCAGTAAAACAGGGAAAGTTTGACCCGAGCACAATTTTGTATGATTTGAAGCATCAGATTTTCCATGTTTATTGTAGACTGGAGGCAGAAGATTCACTGAAGTAAAACTCTGATTCTAGTCAGTGTGTGAACTGGAAGGGTTAAGACACAAATTTATTCATTAAGATGAATTTACTTATGGTATAATAGATTAAGAGGAACAATCTAATGTAATCAGTAAGAGCTGCTAATGACTGGAAGCAGGAGTTTGTTCTTTTTGTGAGTGAAAATCAAGGCTGGATTACAAACACAGCAGCTAGCCAAAGGTTCACTCTGTGTCAATCGATTGCTAATGTACAACTAAACTGCAAGGGAAAATATGTGCTGTCGGAAACATAATCACTGGCTGGATTACGTTCAGAAGCAACATATTTTTTGACAAAATGAAGCAGCTGCCTTGGACCCTTTAAGTCAGTACTTCCATAAACTGTGGCGCACTACACTTCACAAATGTTGGGCTCCTATTTGTGTCCACCAAATTCTACTTGTGCCAAACCAGTGTTTAATCACTGTATAACCAAAAAGTCATTAGGATTAAAATCTTCATTCTTCATTTTGATGGACTATGATTATCAGGGTAATTCCAGGAGGATACAAATGATTTATGTATGTACTATATTTTGAATTTTAAACTCTTAATCCGGTTTTTGTACAGTATATACCTGTGTTTTAAAAAAAACATCAAAAACTACATGTGCTGTAGCTAGGTCACTGCCAGCATTTTCTCTGGCACATTTCCCTGCATTTGACACTTTGGGAGTGAGAAACCCACTAATTAGGAAGCTTTAATCCCTGCCTTTCTCTTCCTCTCCCTTCCCACTCATTTCCCACTCCCACTCTTCCTCTCCCTTGTTTTTTTGTCCAAACACTCCACTCCAGTTTTGCCCCCTTTTCCTCCCCTGTTCTATATACGACCAAAGCTATTTTCCTCCTTGCTGTTTTTCATTGCCTATGTTGTTTCTCTTGGTCTTTTTCTACACATTTTCTTCATCTATTCCCTCTGTGGGGTTGAGGTGTGAGTTATCCTGCTGTAATTAATGTGGGAGAGGAGCGAGGATCAAGGAAACAGGGAACATACCCATTGCTTCGTCTGCGCAGCAGCAGCGCATTAAAGCACCTCTATTAATCAGACCTCTGCAAATGTATGTTAATGAGAAAGAGAGCTAGAAAGAGAAGAAAAAGGAGAAAAAGTGAAACGTGAAAGCTGACAACTACTTACTGTGTTGGGCCTTTACATGTAGTTTTCTTGTCTTGCTTTTGCTTTCATCATTCCTCTCTCCTGACGTCCATCTGTCTTTCCCTTCTACAGTTTGGCAGAACGGAGGTGATAGACAACACCCTAAACCCAGACTTTGTCAGAAAGTACATCTTGGACTACTTTTTTGAGGAGAAGCAGAACCTTCGCTTTGACTTGTAAGTGATTTCCTTCATCATTGTATCTTTGCTCCTGCCCTCTGTCCTCCTTCACTGTGATGCAGTTTCCTCTCCCTCTGTCTGTGTTGATTAAGAGCCCTGTCCTCACAGTTGGGCTATCGGATACAATTTGGACAGTACTCTCACTGAGAGAGACGGTGTGAAACAGTCTTTTATTACAGCTTTCACTAACTGTTGTCCTGAATTTCCCACAAACACCAAGTACCAGGTTAAATAACATTTCATCTATATTGTTATTTATAATGCTTTATTATAATAGTTGGGCTAACACATAGCTTTACCCCAACTACATCATCAGCTGGTGAGGATGCAGCCATCATTTTTGAGCGCGTGTTACAGGATTCCTGCCTCTAAAACATGTCAACTGGAAATAATAAATACTGCAGACAGAGTTGTGCTGGCTTATACTAGCTACATAGCTACAGCTGTTAAAAATTGCTTGCAACAGTCGTCATTTCAATCGACTAAATAATCAGCTGTCAGATAGAAATGAAGGGCCTCAGGTGAAGCTAGATAACGTGGGCGGAGCATTATCCTATCCTATTCATTAAACAATTATACACAACTTGAACCAAGCGATCCTGTGTCTAAGAAAACTTACAGCAAAGCCACCTTGTCAGACAAGCCCGCTCTGAAGTGCAAAAAGAAGACAACAGATTCCCAGTTGCATTCAAATGTTTCAGCACAAAGGACAGCACTCAGTGTTGTACGTGCATTGATTGATAACCGGTTTAGCACCGCCATCAAACAGCAACAGGCAGTTGTCTCGAGACAAAAAAATGAGCAAGATGACAAGTTACATCTTAGAGGAGCACTTTAATACAGTTTGTACTATGCTTCATTCATCCTCACACACACACACACACACACACACACACACATCAGGGCCCCCAGCTGGGTATGAGGCCTGTTGACCCACTTACCCAATACTTCTGTGACATAGCAATGATTTTTATATTTAATATTGTATTTTGTATTTAAACCATTCACACTCTTAATCAAGCATTTTCTGTCGAGTTTTCTGTTTCTCATTGATGACTTCTCAGTCCAACTGAATCTCGATGAGACACAAGAGAAGTGCTTTTCAAAATATTATCATTCTTCCATATGGGCTGCTTTGCACTAGCCAGCTTGAAGGGCAGCCTGTTATAAACTGGACACCAAAAGAATACTAAATATTTTCTTCAGCTCTTTCATGAATGCAGTTAATTTCCTTTCAATGTCACACAAATAAGCATTTCCTCAAACCTTTGCCAGCAAAACAACCCTTAGCAAAACCCGCCTTTAATTCTCTACAGCTATGCCATTGAAAAGTATGAAATCACCTTTCTTTTCAATTATTCACCAGAAAAACAAGTCAATACTGCAGTAAGTGCAGACTGTAAAACTTACTGAGAATATTACTCCATTTCTGTCTGATTGTACCTGATCATCTCGCGGTGAACAGGATCTATCATTTTGTCAGATGTTTAATCACATTGCTCCATTTCCCTCACTTTAATTTCTGTATATTCTCATGCAAATCAGACCTGGCCCATAATTAATTATCATGGAAGAGGAGAAAAGGTCTTTTGAACCCTTCCCCACTTACTCTCCAACATCTGAAAAATATTAAGATCCTGTCCTCTTTTTATCTTGGCTCATTTTGCCCATCTGTCTGCCTTTATCTCTTACAACATCTGTTCTACATACACTCTTAGTTTAAATTTAGCTAGTGCAAATATCATATATTTTTTTAATCAGTCACCCACATTTCCTCTGTTCTGATTCCTATCTGTTCATACTGCTCTCCTTTATACCTACCAAATTTGTTTGAGTTGCAGTGCATCCCCATACTTACTAATAAACAAAAATATCTAAAAAGACAAAATCTGACAAGTGTAGTTTACTGTATATTTTTTGTGCTCCTGCCGATGACAAATCACCAGAGTAGTACTTAAATCTCTCCTTTGCATCAGTCAAAATTTCCTTCAAGATAAGAGCCTCCTCTACTATTTTTGAAGTAAAATGGCTTTTGTCGCTTTTATTTTGTTTCCTTTCAGGTATGACGTTGACTCCAAAAGTCCAGACCTGTCCAAACATGTGAGTGCATGTGCATATTTTAGCCCTGAACCACAGATAAATGGAGGCTCGTCTTAAATACAACTCTTAAAATAATGATAAGAATTAAAAAAAAAATACAGTTTGACGCTGTTAGGGTGTTGAATGTGATTTGAGATTGGCCAATCCATTTTTATCAGTGGTCTAATATTTATGTTTTTCTGTTTCTATGTGTTTTAATTGGATGTTGCCTGCTGCACGTTTTTTCCTTGATGAAATAAAGCAAACCCTTTTTATTGCCTGATCATAGAAATGTACAAGTATATTTTTTATTTTTGTCTTGAGGCTTTAGCAAGGGTTATCTATGTTGTAACTGCAACTTTCATGAGATAGAGTTTCATATGATCTTTTTTATTCTTGTAGTAATGGCACTACAGTGACAGGCATTGTGCTATAACTTGCTGTATAGTCATGTAGAACAACACAATGCTTTTATCCCTTCGTTTCCATTTTAACTAATGTATTAAATTACATTGTACAATGCACGTGATTATTTTTTTCACTAGTAAAAGATATTTTTATTCTTAAGGCTGGAAACTATGGTGACAGAAAGCATTGACACTAGTTTGTTAACAGAATAATCAGTTTTAATGATTATTTGGTGTATTTGGATGATCTGGGTTTGCATTTTTTCATCACTTGTTTTAATGCCAACTGTGTGACTAGGTTTCATTTTCTGGCCCAGCATGTGTTGTCTTCCCACTCTCACTTTGTTTCACTTTGGGCAGTGATCAGAGCTAGGTTTCAGGTATAGTGTTTTGTGTTCTTGGTATATGATATGCTCTGTTGTTGTTATTGTTGTTGTTGTTGTTGTTACTGTGCTGCTGCTGCCCAACCTTTCTGGAAGCCTGCAGAACTCAACGTAGGTCCCAGCATCTCTTTCACCTCTGACACTGCATGGCTGCTGTCTCACATTAACGATCCTTCTCTCAGGAGTAAGGATGGTGTCACCGATCAGAATGAGACAACTGAGAGCCAGGCCAAGCTATCTGTGCACCCCTTCACTACTGTTGCAGTCTCAAAGGACTCCACAACGGCTGCAATATAAAAAGAAATTTGGTCTTTCAGAAGTTTCTGTTGCATGTACTTGTAACATGATGAAGATGGTGATATTTTCTTGGCTCCTCTTTGTAACAGTGATTGGGATTAGTTGGCATAACACAACAGAAACTCTCTGAAATGAAACACTATTGCCTGATGCTGAATTATTTAGTGTGTGGTGCCTGCCAAGGCTACAGTTAAGGACTTTTGGTCTGGATTGTCCCACATTCTGGATGTGATGAGTGCAAAAAGGGCAATATTGAAACCAAATACCTTATAAGATTTTTTGTGTGTCCTGTAAAAAAAAATACCTGATCAGTTCTGGGTAATATTGAGAGACGGAGTCTCATAGAAGATATACTTATGGATGAAACCATCTCTAAAATGCATCTGCCCCACATTGTTGCAAGTCATGTATCTTGTCTATTGTTCATGGTCCTTTGAATCACTCCATCTTCATGTCTTTTATCGTCCACAATTCAAACCAGTGATTCCCAACAGGTGGCTTGCTGTCCAAACATGGGCCGTGGGTTGCATTTATTTTGGTCAACAAAAGAAAGAAAGAAAGAAAGAAAGAAAGAAAAAAGAAAACCATGGACCATGGCCTCAAGGAATATTTGATTCTTGAGACTAGACCAGTTGGGAAACGCTGCTTTAATCCACGTTTATGATTATACATAGAACCTTTCTGGTTATTGCAACATTCGAGTTAGTTCAGCAGACTTGCTTCACATTTCACACCAGAAGTGGATATGATGTAACATTGTTGAGCTGATCACAGTAATTGTGTCTTACAGGAAAGAAGACCACAATATCTGTCTCACAGCAAGCCATCACACCTTTATGATGCAGATTTTAATCTGCAAGAATATAACATGGTGTCCTGTGACACCACTGCAATCAATCTTTTTTCTTTGTCAAAGTTGTTGCACGAAAACATGAATCCATGTTTGGATAATCATGTAGCTACAAAGGCCAAACCTGAGGAGCATGTGCAAGCAAATTTCTTTGGAAGAAACAAATTAATGAATTTCTCATTTGCATGGGTTACAGCGGTAGAATGAGAGGAATATTCCTGAGTTAACAATACCCTTAAACATTTTTTTTCCCTTTCTACATACGCAAACCTTTCCTCCCTTATTTCTTTCCATCCTTCCAGGATTTTTTGGGTCAGACGTTCTGCACTCTTGGGGAGATTGTTGGATCACCAGCCAGTCGACTGGAGAAACCACTGGGGTGAGTAAGAGCTTCAGCAGTGGGCAATTTCTGTACTGCTTAAATACCACTAAATGTGATTGAGGAACACCCTACTGTGCTAAGAGAGTTAATAAAGATGAAAATACTTTGGAACCATTTAAAATGACCATTTTCAAGTTTGCCTCATTTGTACTGAAAAATTCATAAAATTGGACTGAAGTAGGTGTTTTTTGTTTGGTAGAGTATAAAGGAGAGGACGCAACACATCGAAACTAATTTAGGAACAGAGAGTGTGAGTGTTTAGAATTATAATGGCAGGAGGAGGAGGAAAAAGAAGGGTGAGGAAGAAAGGGGGTGATGTACAAAGAGACAAGAAGAAAATGCATTGATCAGACAAAGTCGGAGAGGAAGGCAGGGGGAGGCAACACTTCCTACAGATGTTTTCCACAGATAATTATTGTCATTAAAGAAAAGGCTGAAGTGCGGAGCAAAATTACCCAAATTACTGCTCATCTCCAAGGCTTGTGTTCTCACATTGGCTAATGTTAATAGGATATCCTGTAATCTGTCTTTGAACATCTATCATCCATCATCATCATCAGTCGGCTGGGCTCTTCTGCCATTCAGGTGAAGTAATATAAATGTCATATTCAGTGAGATTTTCTGTCTTAATGTTACCGTGGAGAACATTAAGAGAGAACATTTGAATACTGATATTCAACCTTCTATGAATTCTAGGAGACATTATTTCCATGTTTCTAGATCCAGACTTTGTGTCTATCGCCAGGTCAGTGTGTATGAAGCGTCTGTGTAAGTGAGAGGTATAGAGTGTGTATCTCTTTAAACAGATAGACTGTCTTTGTCATCATAAAAGACAGTATGTCCCCCACAGCACACCACTGATGGTGACACAGCTTCAAAACAGTCTCTCTTTCCCTCTCTCTTTCTGTGTGAGTGTGTATGTGTGCGTGTTTTCCCCATGGTACATACTGATGAGGCCTACTTAAGGGAACTTAGTGCAAATATAAGTGTGCTTTAAGCCTGTATATTGAGAGCATAAAGTTTAATAATGTTATTACAAGTTTAATATCAAAAAAATTGTTCTGAGCTGAGGCTTATGGCACGGTGACAAAGGGAAATAGAACCCTTGCCAAATTATTCATTTTTAATTTAAGACACACTGCAGCTGAGAGATAACACAACTGCTTGCCAAATTTTTATTCTTATGACAGCCTTTCATCTTGCTTTAAAGGATGCTGAATAAATTGTATGGTGAAAACCACCAAAACTTTTTCTTTTTTCACAATTCAAAAAAGTCACCAAACTAGCCCGCTATAGCATGTATGTATGCATGTGATCAAATTATTTTACATGGTATTAATTTTATGGCTATTAATAGTTTGTCATTCTAGTTTGGTTTTTGTGGACAGGGTTTCATGTATCAGGTATGGAAGGTGTGTTAGGATTAGTTCAGTTCTTAATATTTAGACATGACATGCCTATTTTGGTGTGATTACTTTGGTGGACGTGTAAATCAGTTTCTTGACGTGGTGTGATTGCAGTCAGGCCTTTTAGGTTTAGATGAGTTGGACTAAAACTGTTGTTTGGCAACTTTTCAAGTGGTACTGTAGAAAAATGTACAGCAACTCTGTTTCATCCTCTTTAGGGGAGAGTCACACAAACACACACACACATAGATAAAGTGATGCCCTGGCAGATACCCAGGGGAGTTTGTTTTCATGTTTTGTGGTAATGAAGAGTGATTCATACTTCATTGCTTGGAAATGTCAAGACATTTGTCTAAGCTGTTCTTAGCCAGTGGGAGAATGTTTCGGATCATATGTTTGTTTCTTGTGTCTGTCAAACACTCCTCGGCTTCTCCTTCCACCTGCTTACACAACATGTAAAATGAAAAAAAATCTTGAGTAATGAGGTCTTTGGTGGCATCCATCTCTCAGACTGCCCCACATGTAAATATATGCATCATATCACAAATATATAACTTAGTTTCTTTATAAAATAAACATATATAAGTATATATAAATTACATCATAGAAGAACGTAATAAAAATAAATGACAAACCTTATGTTTGGTTGCTTGACATATTTTTCCCCTTTCCATGATGCGCACACACACACACACACACACACACAATTAATTTAAATCCCATACACTGATTAAATGACACATTTATGCATATGTGTGTTTCATTCTCCTCTCTTGTTTTCTCTTCTTTCATGGCTAATTGTAATGGCTTTAATCTTCCTGAAATGAGTGCTTGCTTAATTAGGCAGCAGCCACTGGGTTTTACATTCTGGAAAAAAAAAGGTTTATGAAGGCAAAGAGTGACTGAGAGAGAGAAGGAGAAAAGGTAACATCAATGACCATTTGGAGTGGTTTTGTTTTCGAGGCACATGGACAATCCAGACAGTGTCGCAACTATGAAGATTTTCAACATTTTCAACGATCTATGATTGCTTGTTTGTTTGTTTATACAGAACACAGGAAATAGCAGGAAGCATGCATTAGAGTAGAAGTGAAGAAGCAAAAGACAGTAAACAATATTCAGTGAAAATGTCTGACATTAATGAATCAAATACTGCATGAGATGGTTGAAAGAGTTCTGTAAGGCAACTGGACTTGAGATTTTTCAAGAAAACATTTCGCCTCTCATCCAAGAGGCTTCTTCAGTTCTAAAACTGACTGGTGTTTTGACAAATGACCTGGATGACTGAGAATCTACATAGATAAACTGCATGAGATTACTGAAATACACTCAATGCGTTTCTTTGGCTAAGATGAGCCTGCATACATGACTAAAAAATAATGCCTTGGCATGTATGAGCAGCTTTAATTGGACTCAGACTCATCTCAGTAGAGGCCTGCATGTTCATTGATTTGTCAGCAACTTGTTATTTTTTGTTTTCTGGTATCACTGTCTAGAGAAGGCTGAATTATATTGTTAGGCATCGAATGAATACTGACTTGTAATGAATGAATCAGATTGTGTGGCCTCTTGTCAGTCTATTGTTTACTGCAATGCATTATTTAGATTCCCTTTGAGGCCATGCCGCCACACAGGAAACACACACACACACACACACACACACACACACACACATACAAGTCATACAATCACAGGCACCAGAGAAATGATGCCAGAATGTGTGTGTGTGTGTGTATGTGTACTGTATGCATACATAACTATGACAGCAGCAAGACTGTATGAAAAGGTTTGCTCAGAGAGCTCTGCATGTGTAATCCCTCTCCTATCTAAAATATGTAAATACATTTTACCGATTTTCAGCTATTGAAAAACACCAACAGAAACTTCATCCACATTTTGTCCAATGACAGAGAGCTTGGAATGAACAGGTAAGACTGGGAAAGAATAAATCCCAGAAACAGCTTCAACACAGATGTATATGTCAAACAAAAAAAATGGTATCAAATCATGTGGACAAGTCAAAAACAAACTGTACTTCAAAGTCCAGCCAAGCAGTCCCTCTGCAGTCTGTCAACAACAGTCTGTATCTGACCGGCAACATTTGCCTTGGCAACATCAACCACCTTCTCAGTAACTCAGCAAGTGTAGTGTAAGTAGTGCAATCATAATCAACAGTCATTAATTCCATGCAGAGTGCTTGTTGAGCTGATGTTAATTGACTCTGCAGGCCCCAGCCATTTGTAAATTTTAAAATTTATGTTCATCTCACCAACAACATAAATTCCTTTTGACTCCAACTGAAAGACAGCTGAAAGGATGACTAGGGTTTGAATAGGACCAATAAGCTGTTTGTGCCGCAAATTTTAAGTTTCCATGTCAAAGCAAAGAAGGCACTGGTGTAATTAGTAACATTATAACCATTTAGGTGCTGTAGTGTCAGGACCCAGCAGTGAGCATGCAAGCCTTAGTAGAACACTTTAGTTACCTGTGTTACCTGCTATGACAAGGGAAAGGTCTACAGTGACATTTTTTTGTCAAACCTCCAATTCTACCCAATACAGTGTTGTCTGATTATAATAGAAATCACCATTTTAAAGTTACTTAGATTTTTGTTTACAATATGATGCAGTATGTGACCATTTCCTAAAAGGTTCATCAAACTAATTCATGGCGTGTTTATGCACGTGTTTGTGTGTATGTGTGTGTGTGTGTGTGTGTGTGTGTGTGAGAGAGAGAGAGAGAGAGAATGACAGAGAGAAAGAAACAGAAAAAATAGACTGCCATCACCAAAGAAGACATTTGTTTC
Organism: Psettodes erumei; assembly: GCA_016785225.1. Taxonomy (NCBI): domain Eukaryota; kingdom Metazoa; phylum Chordata; class Actinopteri; order Pleuronectiformes; family Psettodidae; genus Psettodes; species Psettodes erumei. The sequence continues at coordinate 1,436,207 of JAFBJZ010000007.1, forward strand.
ATCTTAACATCAAAGGCACTAGCTCTTTTATGATTGCTTCAAATTTTACAGTGCTCTCTTGCCACAGGCCTCAAATGCATATTTTATTAAACAGATTAAAATCCTCTTGTCATTTATATTTACATAGAAAATGATTTAAACAGGCAATGCAGTGACTAAGCTGGCTGCACATGTGTCATTTATTTACTTTGCTCTGTAATATTTTGTTGAAATAAATGGGAAAAAACATGGATGCAACCTCTGGTACATAATCCATTTTCTTTTACTGTAATATTATGGATATATGTATTGAATGCGATGCATATCAGAGTGTTAGTTAGTTATTTACATCCAGGATCAGTGCAAAAAACAACAACAAAAAACAATAACCAGCCAAACATATGCATGTATTTTCTCACACATAAACTGAACGTATTGTAAAAATGTGTGCACCTCACACATACATCATATGTATTACATGTAATGCCATATGCACATATAACATATTCAGTGTTAGCCAGTTACACTGTGTCTTCTCATTCTCATTTTTCATGGACTGAATTACACTATTCTTTTTTTAAAAATTCAGTCCGTACTACTCTGCAGTATGTGGGCACAGAAGTTTATGCATCTGGCCCCTGGCATTTTTGATTGTAATGATGAGGAAACCGCTTGTTTGCATCTTCTTGAGGGGAATGAGCATATTTTTTTTATTTCTCCCCTGTGAGCCATAATTACTTTGGGAGGTTGTTGAAAGGCTGGTCAGTAAGCTGTGTGTGTGTGTGTGTGTGTGTGTGTGTGTGCATCAGAGACAAAGGCAGACATAACCATTTAGCTTAGTAAACAACACCTAAATGTGAGAGAAATTTGGCCCACTATATTAATATATGTACAACTTGGAATTAGTACATGTATGCAAACATCCCTCTAGCTAATTAAAATGCTGTTGCTGTTCTGTGATGAAAGAAAATGTTTACATGTTAAAGTGAGAAATTAATTCCGATCCCGAGTGGAATGCGGATCCAGGAAATACTGAAAGGATTCTTCACCATTGTAAGATAGGGCAAAATTTCACATTTTGAGCCGCATCTCCATCAGTGCATGTAACAATGTAACAATGCAGTCAAGGCAGTGCATGATCTCTGTGTTGCATTACATAGATAGAATGCTCATATTGAAGACAAGTATACAAATGGGGAGCACCATTTTACAAGGGGTCATGGAAGAGATGTATGGAGGGGGCGATGAGGAGGAGGTGGGTTTAAGTGCACTTGGCATTTTACCATTTCAATATGCTCTGAATGTCAGTGTAGATTAATAGAGCAGAGTAGTGAAATGGAGGGAAATTATTTGTGAATGTGAATAGAGGCATGTGTGCAGGGGCAGGATACCCAGCTGGGTACAATGACAAACCAAGCTCGACAACACTGTCTCCCTATCTCAAACTGTTGGCTCCAGACATTCCTGGACAATGTGACAGCAACTGTAGGATATTTAAGATATGATATATTCTATTTACAGAGCGAACTGGAACTATGAATGTCAATTGTTGTCATTGTATGTGATAGGATAATAGTTAGCTCGGTTTTGCAGAGTCAGAGATTAGAGATCATGTATAAAACACCACATTCATTCTGTTTAATTTAAAGGGTCCTATTGCAAATATTTTGCAGGCAGACTGGTTTTGCAAACTCTGTCTCTGAAGGTTCTGTCCCAACCCCAATACAATGGAGGGGACTGGGCTCTCATGTTGGGCTTCTTATATATATAAGTATAATATTATATAAGTATTTAGATAGTTATTTCACTACAACAAATGTTCCAGTCAAAATTATGTTATACGGATCAATAAGTATGAGTGAGAGGAATGGGAATGCTACCATGGAAGGGAAAGTGCAGTAAAGGTAAAATAAATGCCTTCAACTTGTATGATACTAGCTTCAATTCCCAGTAAGCTTTTCCATCATCACAGCATTTTTCTCCCAAGTTCTTCCAATGTCTTGCATACCAACAAAGTATCTTTGCTGACCATTTACATTGAAAAAGCTTGAATCACCCAGGAAACTGCAAAAAACAATGAGAGCAACTATCACATATTCTGAGTGCTGAATTATGGGGCAGCTCAGGTAATTTTGAAATGTGCAATACTGCATGCTACTGAGAGGCCAAACTGGGCAGGGAGCCTTCCAACATTGCGTCCAATGTAGTGTTGTCAAATTTGATACATGTTTGAGCTCACGTGGTCAGGGAAGGACAGAAATGGAAAAGATTTAGGAGGTCAAATGTTTGTAAAAGACAGGCATAAGGTATGGTTATGGTATTTTACATATTTCCTTTTCATTGTCATTTCACTATTTCAGCCAGGGCTGGATTGTATAATCTCTGCCCTTAACTTCTCAGACCTAAATTTGATTTAGATCTTGGGCTTGAGGCCTACTTCCACAAGTCACAGTAGCGGATTCCATTGGCTGTCATCCCAGTTTATCACAATGGATTTATGCATTCTTAGACAATCCCCCTTAAAATAGCAACTGTAATATTCAGTTCAAATCAACAATTAGAAGCAGTGGGGCACCCCTTATCTGTTAGCCATGTAACAGCCCTACTGGGAGGTTGGGACTTTGCTCAAGAGCAACTCAATAATAGCTGTTGGGAAAGGGAATTTTGATTCACCTTATCTGACCAGACTTCTCCAGCAGGTTTGGAAATTGAACAATATGGTTCTCTCTGCAGGCCAGGTGTGTCTGCCTGACTATGTCTATTTCTTCATATTCATATTTCCCATTTTTCTGTTTCTCATTTCAGCTCCCTCTATTCCCTCATCTGCTCACCTGTCATAAAACAATATCCTATGTCTAAACCAGACTTTGAGTAGGCTGTACTCCACTGTGGCTCATCAGCACCTACCTAAAATATGCAGGTGCAAACAATGACAGGCTCTTCTCTGGGTGAAATTTTTGTGCAATAAGGCTCTTGTGTATTTTTGGCGAACGAAAAGTGGCATTTTGTTCTGTTTATGAGATTTGAGTTTTAAGCTTTGTGATCCCTCAATTTTGCATTAACAGCTGCCATCATGGTTTAAGTCTCTTGCTTCTAACAGTTGCAGGTGCAGTAGGTTTATAAAAGTGTTACAATAGTGACTGGGTCAAGTTTACAGGAAGTGATCATGGTGAATCATAGAGTAAAAGGCCGGTACTCCTCTGGAAACAGTCGCACGACTTTCATAAGTTTAAAATTGGTCTAGTTAAATGTAAGTGTTAACTAAGAAGAGATAGAAACTTGTAACTAAATACTTCCATCAGCTTACTGCCAGGTCTAACTGCTGTGTCATGAACCAACTGCTAATATTTAAGATGTTTAGAATTTTTAAAATCTACATATCTGACCTGACAATTGTATAAAATGCTTAATAATGATGTACACTGCAACCTTTTTTCAGTACTGCCATAATAAATGACTAATGACTAGAATAAAAGGTCTATTAAAGTTTTTCATGTGGTAGATGAAAAATTTTAGGTTGTACTCCTTGCAACTGCTACTTCTATCTATTGTTACATTGTGCCTGGTTGAATGAATGAATGAAGTTAAATGGCATTTCAGTCTGACGGGGTGCATCTAGTCCATTTAAGTTCTTACCATTACCGCAAATAGTAAAGAAAGTAAAGCCAAAAGGACGATAAGATTTTTTTTTTTAATCCAAGAAGACCCAAATTTGAGCAGCAGTATGATGGAGCTGGTAGGGATCCCTTCCCCAAATTACCAAATGACACACACACACTCACATCCATCCATCTGTGTTTTCCTTCTCTGGCACAGTGTGCTAATGGATGTCTGAAACAGTGGCCTGATAAAGCTGTCATACTGCCTTCCTCTCTGCTTCTTTTCTTTCCCTCACACAAAGTGATAAATCAAGTCTCTCTAATGGCAGCACTTCTGCAAAGAGACTTATGTCCGCTAACACATTTGTTCACATGAGATGTGCACACAATACACACACACACACACGCACACATTCATCAAAAAATACATTAGACCTGTGTGCCTCTGCTCTGGCTGAGAATGGCTATTCATAGCTTCTAAACACGATCTGCTCACCTATTCCTCTCTTCTTCCTCTATTCTGTTATGTATCATTCTCTCCCTCACACACACACACACACACACACACACTGCTTAGATTAGGCTACATACCACTGGATCCAGTGGCAGTGCTTTACCTGCTCTCTTGGGAAGCCTCGATAGGTGCCCTGGGTCTCTGTCACAAGACTAATGTATGATCTGGGAATAACTGCACAGCAGGAGTTGGTTTCCTTTGAGACAAGATAACACAGTAAATATGAGGCATAAGACTTACTTCCTTGGGGGGTTTTGGTGGTCAGAAAGAGTAATGGCCAAGAGCGTAATTGCTACTAGAGGGCTCCTTTTCCACATGAGTACCTAACCTCTTCCTCTCCTTGTGCTCTATCCATCTCTCTTTAAGGTCTCAGCAGATGGGAAGCTGGTAGTTTTTTCTATAGCTACAGCTGCCTCGCTACCTTGTGGGCAGTGTATACTGAATATGTCTGGAGCAGATCTTGATGGAGGTGAATGGAGCTACAGATACAGTCGCTCGCTGTGATTGGGCCATAGATTTAGATTCAAAGCATATTTGGTAGCAAGTCAGCGGATCTCTTCAGCTTGAGGGACTTGGGAGTCTGGGGATTGGGAGTTGGGCTAAACAAGTCCACTTAGGAGACAGGAAATGTACTATTTCATTCCACTGGTACAGGTCGTAATGAGTCATTTTTGTAATAGAGCATCTCTGGCTACATGCGAGAATGGGAAGCATGACAGGCAACAGTAACTACTGTAGGGAGTGCTTAGCGAACAGTTTGCTGGGTCAGGGCCACGAGGTCAGTAGACACATCAGCTCTCTTTTGCCAAATAATAGTGCGACTTCATTTGTAACAATCACAGACCAACATGGCTTGAAGTTGTCCAGGACTGGATGGTTGGGAGAAAAAAAATCTTGGTATTGTTGCAATTTGTACTTGTTGCTCATTGTTTATAAATTAGTTGGTGCTCTTTTACCCCAGACAACTAGTTTCTCCAACAAGAAAGAAAAAGGTGGAAGGAGAGGGAGGAAAGATTTTGCTGTACCCACTGCAGCTCCTAGTTTACAGCTGACTGGAAAGTCTATGATGCTGAGATGGGAATGCCCAAAGTAGCTTGTATTTGAGGGGCTAGGTGAAGTGAAGTGCAGGGTTCAGGGGTGCCGAACCCATACCATCTATGGACTATTACTATTACTATTTTAAAATAGTAATAAGATGATTCAAATTAAAAAAGAAGAGGAAGACATACTGCCTGGCCAAAAAAAGGTCATATTACGGCACGCATTTGCTGTGGCATTGTTTCGATAAGCTTCTGCAATTTTACAAGACCTATTTCCATCCAGTGTTGCAATAATTTCTCACCAAGATCTTGTATTGATGATGGGAGAGTCTGACTACTGCACAAAGCCATCTCCAGTACATCCCAAAGATTCTCAATGGGGTTAATGTCTGAACTCTGTGGTGGTCAATCCATGTGGGAAAATAATGTCTCCCTGAGCCACTCTTTCACAATTTCGAGCCCAATGACTCCTGGCATTGTCATCTTGGAATATGCCTGTGCCATCAGGGAAGAAAAAAATCCATGGATGGAATAACCTGTTAGTTCAGTATAGTCGGGTAGTCAGATGACCTCATTCTTTGGGCACATACTGTTGAACGTAGACCTGACCAACTGCAGCAACCCCAAATCATAGCACTGCCCCCACAGGCTTATACAGTAGGCACTAGGCATCTGCCTCTCTTCTTACCCTGATGCACCTATCACTCTGAAACAGGGTAAATCTGGACTCATCAGACCACATGACCTTCTTCCATTGCTCCAGAGTCCATTCTTTATGCTCCATAGCAAATTGAAGCCTTTTTTTCCAGTTAGCCTCACTGTATAGTGATTGTCTGAAGGCTACACAGTTGTTCAGTCCTAATCCCTTGAGTTCCCTTCACATTGTGTGTGTGTACATGCTCTTACCTTCACTATTAAACATAGCCCTGAGTTCTACTGTTGTTTTTCTATGATTTGATTTCACCATACATTTAAGTGATCACCAACCACGATCAATCACGATTTTCTTCTGATCACACTTCTTCCTTGAAGATGATGGTTCCCCACTGTCCTTTCAGTTTTTAATAATGTATTGGACAGTTGTTAATCCAATTTCAGTAGTTTCTGCAGTCTACTTAGATGCTTTATCTGCTTAATGCATGCCAGTGATTTCACTCTTCTCAAAGACACTAACATCTTTTCATGACCACAGGATGTGTCTTTCGACATGGTTGTTTGAGGAATGACAAGCTACTCATTGCATCAGTTGGGGTTAAATAACTTGTTGCCAGCTAAAAGATAATCTCCCATGCAATAATTATCCAATAGGAGGCTCGTACTTCTTTGCTTAGTTAAATCCAGGTGATGTCTTTTTATTTGGCCAGGCAGTGTATCTCATCCTTTGTGCGAAAAACTAAATCGAACATTTGATCTGGAAAGATAACAAGATAATAAGAGTTGTATGTCTGGCTGCTCAGTTTATTTTGATTTTGCCCAGGAGTTAATTTACCTCAATGCCAAGTAACCTCTAACCTCATTTAAAGTAAGTAACCCTAAAACCAAGAGAGTATAATACATTGTTTCCGCTCAATAAATACAAAACGTTTTAGGATTAAATCCCTGCAGTAAGTTGGTTGCATGTAGATGATGATTAACTACATCCTGATATCTGTCAAATATGTTCAAAATTCTCTCTGAGGCGGCATCTCTATTCACAATGAAACTATTCATTAAAAATCAATGGATAATAACTAGGAAAAAACTAATTACATGTGACAGCATACTGAGATTTGTTCAACAGTGATGATCCCTGAGCAAACTTATTTCCTTCATGTAGGAGTCTGTGGATTTATCAGACCCGTCACAGTTCATGATTAAAAGTGATCACTTCTTAAACTGGCAATTTAGGAACAGGATTTAATTTCTTTATTTGAACAGATCAATAAAAGTTAGTATGACTTTTCTACAATCAAGCTTAGTGATGACAGTCATAACTCATAATCTCAAAAGAGATGAACAGAATTCAGAACTAAAATGACCAAAGACATTGTTATTAACTACAGCTATTGTCATCTTCTCTTGTTTGTGAAGGTCCATGTGACCCATCTATATGCAGAATTGTATCATCTATGGGTTAACACTGCCACCTCATAACAGCAAATTCAAACCCCTGTTCGGCAGGGTGTTGCATGTTCTCACTGTGCCAATGAGTCTGAATGGTTGTTTGTTTTTGTGTCAGCCCTGTGATAGACTAGTGACCTGTCCAGGCTGTACCCCGCCCTAGCCCAAAGGCACCTGGGATTGGCTCCAGCACCCCTGTGACCCTGAACAGATAAGCAGTGTAGCAAACTGATGGATGTTCGTTCTGCACATATGAGCACATCTGCGCATGTCGGAACCATGTCCTGATTTACTCTGTAGTGGCAAGCAAAATGTATGCGTACTAAACAAGTTTGTTAGTGTCCAAATGAACTCAAACTAAATTAGAATAGCTAAATTCATCCACCTAACCCCACTTCCACCAAACAAACCCCTTAAATTCAATCAAGCCTTATAGACAAATCCACAAAATGGCACAGATCATGATCTCAGTTGCAGAATGATAGGTTTATACAGGATATGCATTAAATTGAAAACATTCATAGATGTCACTCCCTCGAATATGCTTTTTTTTTTTTTTTTACCAAGAATTTGTGCATTATTCCTTGTGAAATAAAAAAAATTGAAGAGATAGCCTATCCAGTAATGTTTAAAAAGCACCAAAAAATGGATCAGCTCAAGCTCGATCCCTCCGAGTTTCTTGGACATAAACTCAAGTAGTTTTAGCATAATCCTGGTAACAAACAAACAAATAGACATGGATGAAAACATAACCTCCTTGGCAGAGTTAATTAATTATGAATACACAGCCTTTGCAGCCAGAGTGTCTGGCGCCCCCAGGCAGTTACCCACTTTGCCCAGTCAGTAATCCAACCCTGGAAGACTCCACTTTTGTGTGAACAGATCCACTGTCTGCATCCGTATCATTTAGGGTTACTATAATACTATAGGCAGGTGTTCACACTGTTATAAAGAAAAACAGAGATCCAGGATTTGAAAAAGTAACTGTATACTGTTTATAATGCTATTAGGCAAGTTTTTACAACTTCGTTAACTTATCACAGCAGCAAACATTATATCTTCCATCTTCCCTCATGTTTGAAAGGTTACACTATAGTGTTTATGTTCCAAAATGATCAACCAACTAAAGACACTGAATACCAAAAGTTGAGCCAGGTTTAACTTTTGTGCTAGGCGACCCTGCATTGGTACACCTGCTGTACCAGTGTTGGTGTCTGACTGAAATGAATAATGGGACTTGTTTATTTCCACACAGCGATATTATCAGTCTGAACACAGCTGGACTGTTGTGTTCATCCTGGCCGTGAGCAGGATTCTGAAACAGGTTGGTTAACCCCTGCAGACCCATTCACAGCAAATGGCAGACAGGTTTTTCCTGCACCACAGCTTTAGTTTTGAAAAGGGTGTTTGTTGTCTGGATGAGAGCTCATCCAGTATTGATACCCTTGTGTCTAATATCTCTGAGCAAAACTCCATTTCCTCTTCCTTCAGGCAGCAATTGATCACCGCTCTCCCTCCAAGCCGAGCCATCTGTTAGGAAAACAATTTTTCTGTCATTGTAGATTCAACTGGAGCTATCAATCAGCTTGACAGATGAGGTTCCCTGCATTGAATTAACAAATTCAGAGATGCTGTGGAGGATGAACCCTTCTATGAGGTTACACTGCACTGTGAACTTAAACCTTGCAGGAATCTGGTCGTGAATCAGTCAACTGATGGGAACACACAAACCACTGTAGTCCTGCACTAAGCCAAGCCTGTTTAAACATTTGAAGACGGCTTTTGGCAAACAGCATTGATTTTCCTCCAAAATGAGTTAGAGGACTCAGCAGCATTGATGGCAAACAAAGCACTGCAGAGACTGGCTGCCATTTTTATGATGCTAATTGCCTTAAGTGTCTTTAGCCCCCAAACAGAAAGAAGGAAAGGCTTTCCCCCCAATTGTAAATTCAGTGGTTGTGGGTATAAACCATAAGTCCTAAAGGACTCATGTAACTTTTTTTTTTTTTTAAATTTACAATCTTCATTTATGTGAAAAAAGAGTGTGATCACATACAATAATAACAAAATTCACATGGCATGGCTACTGTACAAAAAACATTACTTAAACAAAGGAGCACTTCCTTCGTCTGCCTTCTTTTCATCACAAGTGTCCTTGTCTGTCTTTTTTTTTAATTTGAAGATAAAAAAGAATTTAGAGGGAAGTGTAATATTAAAAAAAAAAAAAACAGAATAATAACATCTATCAGTATGACTAAACCTATTATACCCCTAGCTAATTATCGTGTATCTTTCTTTAAGTGTCTATTTCTAGGGAGCCTGTCTAAAACCCACAGCTTTGACACCTTGAAAGACATGGCAGCGTTGTCTTTTGATAAAGTATGTGCTTCAGTATGAAGTATGATGGATGCTGGGTCACCCTCTCTCTCCTGGGAAGAAGCACAACAGAGAAACTATAGCAGCTATCACAGTCTATTTCTTTGCTTTTCTAGGTGGCTGCTCACTCCTTTCCTCTTCTATTTGATTAATGGCACCATCTCTCTGGTGGCCGTTGTAATAAAGTCAAATGAGGTCTCGAATGGCTGAGGCTTTGTAGAATCAGCAGTGGATAATTGAGGAGGTGGATGTCTCTGGTGATGCTCTGAGTCTGCTCCCTGTCCTCACGGTGGTGAAATAGTGTTTCACTTTTCTCTTTGGCAGAGTTACTGAAGTCAGTAATTGTGTTCGAGGCCCTGCTTCACTGCACATTGTTGTTTGTCTGGATGGTTGTGCTCCTGCTCGGTTTTAAAGGTTACAGAGCCGGTGGTGTGGAAGAAAACATGCCTCATCCCAGAGTATATCAAAGTGTGCTCAGTTGGTCTCCAGAATAATAAAGTGACAGAGGAGTGATAATTGAAACTCTGTAATCCACGTTGTCTCCCTTAGCTAACAATGTTATTCCTTTGTCACAGACATGATTGGTTTCCCTATGTTGAAATCTGTCACAGGAATAGTCAGAGAAATCCTACCTGAAACCTGGTAATCCTTAGTATGTCCTTTCACCAGCACGATTTTTCTCCATTGTGCGCACATACTTAGTCTTATACAGGATTGTGTGTTATAGTGTCAAATAGTATCTTAGGGAGGTTAGTGGGTAATAGGCGCAGCAGAGCAGTACATCCCTACTGAGGATATGGCTCACAAGAATCCCCCTCCCCGTTCAAATTCAATCCATTCTGTAAAAACAACACCCAGTAAACCAAGCCCAGCTCCAAACACACACACAATATAACCTAAATGTAGACCAAAGAAAGCAATTTGTAAATTTAGGAGATTTGACATTATAACCTGTCTGAATGTTTATTAATTCATTGTGTCAGTATTTGACAAATCACAATTTGAATCTCCGTCATTGCTGACACAGTTGCTGTGGTGACGTCGTTGTGCCAAGATACCAGTGGGTGATGCTAAGAATGTTGCTATTTGAAGTACTCTTAGTTGGTCTGTGTGCAAAAGCAATGTGCTTTTCAGAGTTGATAGCTAGAGAAATCACAAATTTCAAGTGTAACTGCATGTGTAATTGTAAATGCATGTGACTTGAGCAGCAATACAGAGGGAAAAGAGTGTCACCAAAAGCCTAATAGTAATTACAATTTAACCTCCATGAAGAAGTCAAAGGCAGATCAGCACAGCACATCCCAGCACATCCCACAGATCCTCCCCACACATATTAATGAGTCTTGTCCACCCATGACACTGCCGCTGGTCTATGGGTTGTCCTTCCCTGGACCTTCTTTGGTAGGTACTAACCATGGCTCAAAGGGAACACCCCACAAAACCTGATATTTTGGAGATGCTCTGACCCAGTCTAACCAACACAATTTGTCCCTTAACAAAGTCGATCAGATCCTTACCCTTGTTCATTTTTCCTACTTCCAATGCTTTATTTTCAACAACTGACCATTGACTTGCTGCCTGATATGTCTCACCCCATTGACAGGTGCCATTGTCATGATATTTACCTCATCTGTCAGTGGTACCAATGTCAGGGCTAATGTGTGTATGTTAAACAAAGGATATACTACAACCTAGTAGGTATCTTACACAGACACTGTATCTACGGACAACTGCAGGTGGCCTGAAATTTTACACCTCCTTTGACTATGACTGTAGCTTTAACTTTTATGTGTCACATTTTCTTGCTCTGCCTCTGCAACTCCTTTACCTCTTAGACTTCTTAGAGCTCCCACGTGCCATTAAACTGAATAATTTTCAAATGCTGAGTGAACTATTCAAACCCAAGATACCATGTTTTATGGATGCACCATTACATCAAATGGAAATATTCCATATTTCTTCTTTCTGGCATGTTTTTACACACAACACCCCCAAAACATTCTGGCACTGTGCATATTTAAAACTCCTCTAGAACTTAAGATAACTTCTGTGGGATTGAACAGTGTTTAAGTTGAGTGCTTTCGTATTTTTGTATTTTTGTCATCCCAAGCACAATGCAAATTGCCCACATTCTTTAGATTTTACAGGATCTGACATGTCAGCATTCAAACCTACATGTGATCCTGAAATGATCAGATTATAAAAACTGTATCAAGTCAACCCCATGGTAACCTTAGCCAGAATTTAATAATAAATAGAGAAAAGATGACAATAGATAATCACTTGAAATAACTCATCTTAACATGTTATTGCTTTTATGCTCATATGCATGCTCAACATATTTCCATTCTTTCATATATGAACATACTGTACTTATACACATACTATTTTATAATCTGTTTTAATATTTTCTCATATTATACCCCAATTTTCATTGCTCCTAATGTCGAATGCTCCATCTTACATTACAATCTTACCCCTCAGCTATGTCCACCGCTCTGAGTTCTGTTTAACTGTATTATTTTTTCAGACATTTTTACTGTTTGCAAAAAGTGATTGTTGTACATTTCTAAAAGACCAGTTACTCTCTTCCTTTTGCCATTTTGGAAAAATCATAACTATAATATCCACCCTTGTTTAATGTGTTTTTGTCACAAGATTACCCAATTTGTCGGAAATCAGAGTGCATAAGTGTCCATAAAATGAAGTTGCCCTAAGTACTTCTTATGGTATTCCAACAACAGCAGGCAGTATTCATCATCAGTAAAAGCCCTCTAGTGTTGAAGCCTCACTTTCAGCCCCCATTTACCTTTATGCTTCCCAAACATACTGATGAGCATTTGGTCCATTTTAATGATGACCGGTAATCACCATCTCCGATAGGCTCCCTGAAGGACACCCACATGGAGCTTTTGCTTTCCTGCCTCCTATTGATTGAGTCACAGTGTGTAGTTTGTGGCCTAAAGATCAGTAAAAGCCACCAGGAGGCAAAACGCTTTGTGCCTTCTTTTATTCTTGATCACCATTTTATACAAAAAGCTGCAGAGAAGAATGGATTAAGAGGCCTCTAGGTGGAAACTTGGCAATGAGACAAACCTGAACACGAGTGCAGCTGGAAGGTAATTCACTGACAACAAGCACACTGAATTGACTACATGCACAGTGTAACTTGTAAGCTCTGTGCTTCTTTTGTTGAACTAATTTTGTGTCTTATAACAGAATTATAGACTAGAAATGAATGAACATGAACACACATGGCAATTAACCTAGGTATCCAGAGCCCCATATACAGCCCAGTGTAAAGGGTAAGGTGAATAATACACAAATAAAGTTAGTTATCTATCAGAGAGAAAATTGATCTTTGGCAAATCCAGTACAAAAGGATCTGGTTGTTGTTATGATGCTGCACTTCTGAAAATCTTCATGCAATGAATTGTCTTCTCTGGAGATTTTTTTTCTTTATGGAAGATGATTGCATTTGTGCAATGTCGAATTGTAATTTCTTTCGGCAGATTTTTCTGAGAATTTGGTTGAAGTTTGTGATACATTTGGATAAAAACCTTACAAATCAAAGTAAACAACATGCATGAGTGCAAAGATTTAACCAATTGCAGTTGTGCAATGGTTTTTGGTGATTTAACTGGACTAATAGTAATTGTCTGACATTTAACTTCTTATTACCAGCAGATGAAATTCTCATTTTTTGATTAAGTGGATGATGGGTCTCATTCCGTCTGATGGTGTCATCCACAGGACCATGATTGGTATGTGGTTAAGTAACTCTGCTTCTTTGCTCCGCCTTTGTTTTTCAGCCACAAATTAGCACAAGACTTCTACTGGAAGTTAATTACAGTCTGAAAACCTTCACAAGAATTCAGCTGTGGGTGATGACAGCACCCCATGTTGTAAATTGAGCTACCTGTCACCTGTGCATGAATTTATCATTGTTAATAACGAGGTCCGCAAGGACAGTGTCATTCGCAAAGAGTGCTAATTTAACTGATGGATGTCAGGATGTAAAACCATTTGTGTAGAAGGTGTTATTCTGTTGTAACATAAGATTGATTGGGAGGTATATGACAGGCTCTAACTCAGTAAATGGCTTTTAGTGTGTCAGAAAATGCCAATCAACTCAAGGATGACGTACACTTAGACAATTTTGTATGGCACAGTTCGTATGTATGTAAGGAATCTAAAGGTCTGAATCTGAAATTTATTAAATGGCACTGGAGCAAGGAGTGTTGATCTGTGTGAAGACGTAATCTTGGCCAAAGCTGATTATGTCACAGACGGTGACAGTGAAACTGAGACATATTTAAATGCATTAATCCGGGTATAGGCTTTAATTATGTCTGAGATGAACTGAGTGTTGCAGACTTCAAATCAACATGGTGGGATGTAACCATTATTGTCCTTAGAAACAGGTAGAACCTGTGAGTTCTTCAAAGAGCAATTTCAGGTAAAGAGTAAGTTTGACTTCCACAGCAATATAAATATTTGAACCCTCCCCTTGATTTACAAACCCTCCCCATCCACCCCACTAACTCAAAGAGGTAAAGTATTGGACATGGTGTACCTCAATTTAAACCTGAACTTAAATGAAAAAGTTGGTAATGCATGATGCACATCTTGAATTATATAATTGGTTAACATTAAGCTGCATTGTTGAAGTTACAGTTAGGTAAAGGTAATAAGCAACAATAACACTTAATTACTTTAAGATACATTCCTTTTTCATGCACAAGTCAATTAATGAAATTATATATGGCAATATAAATCCAAATCAAATGTTCGCTGAAGAGACTATATATATATATATAAAGTCTCTTCAGTGAACATTATATATATAAAGAATTAACATCATCATCATCATATTCATTTTTTCTACTTTGATATATTCATGAATTGAATGTGATCTAGACTGGCCAAATAAAGCCTTGACATATGTTACAACCAACTGTCTCTGTAGGCTATTAGTGAATAATGACAGTCACTGTGCAAAAAAATCCAACCAAACCAATCCAAGTATCATCAGATATCATTTATATCAGGCAGGTTCATTAAATAATAAAAAACAGTTCACTTCTCTCTCACACATCTATCTATTGTCTCATAAAAAGGTGATGTATTATAATAAAATTTGCCATTACAAAGATTTTCAGGATTCAAATTTATTTTTCATATTTATTTTTATAATTTTTTTCATTTGTAGCGTGTGAAATTTGAAGCTTATGTGTCATGCTGTCCTTTCAATTGTTTTCTTTAATCTTTTTGCCCTTGTCCCTCTATTAAAACCTCTTATTTTTCTGTTTATCATTGGTGAATTTACCAGGCTCTCAGTCTAGCTGTAGCTAAGAACAAATCAATGAGAAACTATTCTTTACTGTAGATTCCTTTGGTGGAGTGCTCTTCTGGAAAGCCTCCAGCACAATCTCACTCTCAAGAGGTCTGATGTACAATGGCCCTCAGAACTAAACTTAAGCTTTTGTGCTTCAAGCTATTTGAATGCATTTGTGCTTTCATGTGAACCCTTGTTTGGTTAGGAATGGTTACATGTACAGTGTATTATAAAAACTGAGGAAACTATAAATATGATATCTTCTTAGCATCAACATGTAGCATTTATCATTTTGAGCATACAGGTGTTTGCATTTAGCTGAAAGTGCCACATAACCTTATTACAGCCTAAGAGAGCCACTAGCATAGCTATATTCCTCTTAGGTAATTTATTCGCTTTATTTTTGTTAATGCCAAAATGACCAAGACAATCTTACTTCATTACAAATTTTTTAATATTTTTCTTGTAATAACAGGACAGTTGAATGTATTATTATTATTATTATTATTATTATTATTATTATTATTATTATTATTATTATTATTATTATAACAAATTATATAAAATCATTTCATCACAAGATGAAACTTGCTCCTTTCAATAAAATATTAAATGTCAATATTAGGAGCAGTGTCAAACCTCTTACTGAACTTTACAGTAAAATATGAAAGGATGAATTCAACAAGATTTCAGGTTAAAAATATCGCAAAAATGATGTTGTTTTTAGTCTGTGAATTACTGACACAGTAATACACATTACAAGTATGTAAAATAGAGTCTCTGGTATATATACTGACACAAACTGAAAGCTAAAGAAAGAAAACAAGAGAGTAGCCTGGTTTTCTAACACAGCTAGTTGCACCCTCTCAGCCTCTCTTTGTCCATTGGCAAACTTAATTTAGCCACTCGTTACTGAGAGCAGGTTTGTTAGTTTGCTGTAGTCTTTTTGCAATTACAGATTCTCACCACTGTCAATAAAAATGGTGTGTATGTGTGTGGTTGTATGTATGAGCATAAATATGCCTGTGTGGATGTCAGTGTGTTTTTACATTGAGTGAATTTCTAGGTTTACATGTTTTTATTGGCAAAAATGTCCATCTGTGTGCATGTGTGTGTGTGTGTGTGTGCCCTGTGTGTGCGTGTTTAAATATAAGGCACTCCTTTGTGTTATACCGGAGGTTCAAAAACACTCCTGTGTGTACCCTGTGGATCTTTGAAGCATTGTATTAATGGGCGGGTTATATTATGCATGCACCACTGCTTTGACTCCTCAGTGTTTCTAATAAAAAGACAAAGTTCTTTCTTCTCAGGCGTCTCAAGTTATTACTAGAATAGCTTTCTAATTTGCCCAGGTGCAGTTCAAAGAACAAAACTCAATGCCAGCCTGACACATTTATTATATTATGATTTTAGATGTTCTGTAATATGAGGGAGCAGTAACTTCTGTGGCACCCACAGGAGGTCTCTCCTCTTTTAGACAAATTATAAATAAAGTATTAGTAGGAGTCTTTCCTTTTTTTGCTATTGCGAATCAAAAGCAAGGTGCAAATGAGATTTCACTTGATATTTTTCATGTCCTTCTTAAGCAACAAGATGGGTATGATTCTTGGCATGCACTGGCATATGAGAGGGATCAACTCCAGCAGGAGACAGATTGCAGTTTAACACAAATGGATTTGTTTTCCTTTCTGTGAATTATCCAGGAGGAGAATTATGAATATTGGCTGACTGGATACCAAAAGCAAAGATCTTGAGGATTGCTGCTTACACACTATCAATTAATCATTAAAACCAGTTGCTGAATTTAAAGTGGCTGATCAATGTACATACCTGTAAAGATGCATACACGTAATAAAATAAAATAACAAATATGTTGATAATTAATAATACAATATTGAACTGCACATACAACTTTTACAAACCATTGAAGTATTTTTCAGGCAGGTAATGAGCAGAAACCAATAGTTCATGGATGAAAGACTGCTCTTAGCTCTACATTACATTATTGTGTATAGATGCAGTTAGTGTATAACAGCAGTTTGTCAGCACAGACAAGATTGACTTGTGTAGACCTTAACTATGGTCTGGTGTGTTCAGCTTTTCAGCTGTCATAAGATAACAGGCTATTTCTGGGACGCTCCAGAAGGGAATTGAATTTTCAGGAGGTGAAGGAATGAGCAGAGAAGAATGTAGATATGGAGTCACTTGTCTTTTAAAAGCTGTACTGTGGAGCCAGTGCTAGGGTGCCAAATGTCTTTGAGCATGTGTGTGTGTGAGTAACTGTAAGATTTTAGATGATAAAAAACACTCTCAGTATTTCCTGCATCACTCGCCCATGCAACCAGGATGTGTTCCCCACCTGAAGATCGATTGGAGTCTTTCACTGAGTGGATCAAATGTCTCCATCTACTTCGCAAAAAAAACCACACAACCTGTGCACAAAGAGCAGAAAGCACTTATGTACACAGCTGGAGAGCACTTTATCCAGCCTTTTGACCTTGACATGTTGTGTTCAAAATGTGTGCAAAAGTCCGTCAAGTAAAGTCCATCAGTCTTTTGTGGAAGTTGTTGGAAAGATGATGTAAGTAAGATTTAAATTTAAGTGAGTTTTGTCCAAATTTGTCACTAGCATCTACTGTCACTCGAGGAGACAGCAAGCAGCCGCAATTTCTATTGCTGCTGATGAAATGTGTGTGAGAGTGGCTGCGCATGCCCATTCAGGCATGCTCTATGCTCATTTCCCCCAGGTTCTGCAATACACTAACCTCCACAAAGCACATCAAAAGATATTCTTGCCTTGACATTTAGCGGATGTTATATGGTGTTTTTTTTAAAAATGTACTGCAGAATAGTTGAAAATAAATATAATGTGTGTCTCTGAATTCCAAATTTTGAGTTGAAAATGTCATTGATGAAAGAAATTATCAGGGAGGATATGTATCTGTATCTGATATGTAACTGTGAAGAATCGCCAGGGATAAGCCCACATAAAAAGGACTTTTTGTTGTTGAGTATAATCAGGAGGAACAACTCACTGGAAATGATCATACCATAATTGATTGATCAGTGCAGAGCCAAGAGTGGCCAAATAGAAGAACCTTTCATTTCTGTTAAGCTTCTGTTGTTTTCTCTCATTCCTCCACAGAGGGATCCCAGGGAAGAAATGTGGCACTATCATCCTGTCTGCAGAGGAGCTGAGCAATTGTCGAGTGAGTAAGCCATAATAATCTCTCCTGCCAAACACAAATTAGCAGTCACATCTGTCAGCAAAGCCTGGTTAAACAGAATTCACGCATAAAGTGGACTGAGCCGGATGGAAGCTTGAGGGGGTAAACCTATCTATCTATCACACTTTCACAACTAGACACACGCCCTTTTCAGAATAAAACAGACAGGGCAGCTGCTCTCTCTCCCTCTCTCTCTCTCTCTCTGAAGAGTGGCCTGCAGTCTAATGAAATGGCCCAGAAACATGATGGGTTGAGTGCTGACAATCCCCTCAACCAGCACTGTGGTGTAAAGCTTCTGGAAGCTTCACTAGACCCCTGCCAGCGCACAGATTAGAACAGGATGTTGAAGAGAAAGGGAGTGCAACAGAGCAAATGGCAGAGAGAGAGAGAGAGAGAGAGAGAGAGAGAGAGAGAGAAAGACTGTGCAGGAGTAAAGGAGTAAGGGAAAAAATGGCACATTGAAAATGAAAGAGCAAACGAGCAATGCTAAAATGGACAGAAACACAGATTTTCTTAATGTTTGAATGTGTGTAGTAGAAGAAATTAGAACAGATAGAATTAGATACAAAGACTGTGAAGTGACACAGAGGATCATTTCATGCGTGGTGTGTAGCAGCTCTTAGCTACAGCATCAGCTTGGCTGGTGATAGCGTGAGACCAAGTGTTGGTTAATTAAAACACAGCTCTGCCTGACCTTGTCCCCTATAGCCTGTGGGACACACACTCACACACAAGCATGCACATTTACACACTATCATACATACCCACCCTGTAAATGCAGACACAAAAATACACACTCACTTACTCTGTAACAGGCTTGTTCACGACCTGTCTCAGTACTCATTTTCATACAAACACTTTCAAGATGCAGTTACATTTGATGTCACCAGCACAAAGTGCTGTAGAGGGCAAAGTAGTAATTGAAACACAAAAAGGTTGTTGCTGTCAGTTAAAGTGTCCATAATCAATATTTTTATCTCAACTATGGATCACGTGACTACTTGTATGTTACAGGGGGTTGTTTGTAGTGATGAAACCACAAACAATTTTCATCTTCAGCTCTCCTCTGCTCAACAGAGCTGTATACAACCTTTGGCCTAGTGTTTTGGTTTTCCCGTCTGTAAATTTACTGTTTTTCAGTGAAAATACTCCCACTCCCACTGTACACAGCACCAAACAACAGACATAAAGAGTTGGCAACTAGCAACTAGATATTACTCTCAAGAGTTGGTGTGGACCAAAACCAGAGCTAACAAAGAGTAAACAGCGGACCTGGCTTCATCAAGTGACCAGAAAACACAACTGCAAATGAATGCAGATGTTGCACTGTTTTTGCCAAATGTGTAACTATGCTAGCAAACAGGTTTGCCATATAATCATAAAGATGATAAGGTGATTTCGTTTGGACTTTTCAGGTTATACTGACAGGCTAATCTACAACTGTGACTGTGAGTGTGAATGTTTGTTGTTGTGGTTGTCTCCATGTGTCAGACTGATAGACTGGTGACCTGTCCAGGGTGTACCCTGCCCAATGTCAGCTGGGATTGGCTCCACCCCTCCCCTCTCCTCCCAACAAAGGATAAGCAGTGCAGCATATGGATATGTTAGTGTTTCATTTACAGCTTGTTTTGCTGCCAAAATATCCATTACTGATAGATGATAAGATTGGCTGGATAAGAGCAGTGTGATCTTTTGTACCTACGGTACCTAGGTTCCATCTATAACATCCATGCACTTAGTCTTTTAGACCTTAAAACTACCGAACTTTTCCTTCATTACTATATCACTACTACATTGTGCTATGTCCTGTCAAAGTCAGGAAACATGGGTTTTTTTAGTAGCTTATCTTCTTCACCATGTCTAAGTGGTGACTGTTCTTTAAATTTTCATTTCTTGATAAGACCACAACAGAGATAAATGCATTTGGGGCTGTGGAAACGTTTTTAGTGAAATTCTGTTGCGCAATGAAAGGACTATAAATATGTAATTCACAAGCTCAATTCTTAGTTCAACCCCCAACCCCCTAAGTTGCTTTAAATATCCAGATTTAATGACTTATTATTATTATTATTATTATTATTAATGAAACATATTCAATGTTTTATTTTTTTCCAACATTTTACTGAAGCTATCTGATCCTCAGGTTGAAAAAGAATTCTTGGTTGTACGAAATGCCTGCCTGCACAACATGAGTTGATAATGATGGCACCACCGATGGGTCTGGTGGGGTTGAAGGGGTTAATACACATTTAGCATTCATGAACTGACATTATTCATTCAGTTTCCATTTGTGACATAGTCTCAAGAAAAAATGAGTAGGTGGTGAGAGAGTGTTTGTGGGGGTTTTTTTTTAACTCAGATGCCCAACAGTAAGAAAGTATCTGTGCATGGTAACAATCAAGCCTTAGGTTTGATAATTTTTACATATAGTTTTAAGGTATACTGCAGTGTTGGCGATCCTCTTTATGATGCAGACAGGGTAGAATGTTTGTGTGGTGTGTAGTTTGTGTTTCCCTATTTCTGTGGAAAGTACTGCAGCTGTAACTATATATAACAACAACAACTTTCACACTGCATCAAACAACCCTTGGATAGTATTTTTTAATTTCTTTCAGGATATATTCTAAACATCTCAGGAGCAGTATTGACAATATTAGTGTGAGATGATGAATGATGAATACGCCTAATAATGTCCTTCAGAAAGTCTCAGGGGAGAGATATAATTGTCAATAGAGTTGACTATTAATTAATATTTACATTAGTGTATAGATTTTTGACCTGAGCTGTTAATTCTTGAAACATTATTATAAAACTACAAAATGAAAACAAGTCTTGTATTGCTTAGTTACATTTCATTGGTCTAACTTCAAAAGTTGAACGTCATTAGAATGGTGATCAAAGGACCAGTAGCTTAAGATAATAAACAGAGGTTATAGCAAAATGTTTGACAGCAGATACCATCAAATAATTCATTCTGCAAAAAGATGATATTATTGAACACTTTGTCAGTCTTGATTGATGTGGTTTTGATCATCTTCACAAGCTGACTAAACACATTTTTTAAGGAAGTCCAAGTTAGCTACAACATAGCATGTGGTGTAGGCCAAATGCCCCTTAAAGGAACACTATGACATTCTGTAAATACACTTATTTGTGCTTTTATTGAGTGTTAGATATAATCTCTGTCTGTCTGCGCTCCATCCATCACCTTCACTGTCAAGCAGCCTTCTTGATTGCTCAAAAGTTATTAAGCCACTTTAAAAGGTAACCTTGGTGAACGCCTTTTATATGATTATAAATTAAGAGAAAAAACATTTCACCTTATGCAGTGGGACCTTTAAATTAATGCTGTTATCCATAGCACAAGATACAAACTACAGTAGATGCTGGATCATCAAAATGTATGTGATTAAACCCAATTATTCACATTTGAAGTTTCATGAAAATATCAACCACCTGCTCCTGCTCTCATTAGACTCGATATACAGTATTGCTGAATCCTACAGGACCAGGATCCCAGTCCAGTTACAGCAAAGCAATCAAAGACTAGTCCATAGATACTATAAATCTAACATATTTGCAACAGGATATGTGATCAGAGCAGAGTGGGAGCAGAGCAAGGCATGATTTGCCCAAAGCTCTCTGTGTTCCCTCTCACTTGAAGATAAAGCTCCACCACACAAACAAGTGGATACAACCCCAAGAGGATTTTCATTTTGCTTTATTTGCTCAAGTTGCTCAGTTTGTGTGTTTGGCAACAAACAACCAATTGAAATAGCTGATAATATATAGTGTGTTTGCTGGTACACTGTGTGGACTGTGCATGTGTGCATCTGTGTGAGTGTGTGTGTGACAGCTCAAAACCTGACAACCTGTTTTTGCCTACATTCCTTCAGACTCTCATCTCCTTCTCCTTTGATTATGTATTTATGTCATCAGGAGGATCACAAATTCTCGATTGAGTTAAAATATTTTTCAATTTTAGCAGAAGTTGCCTTGGCTGAAATGACACTTCCATATCTGTGGAGCAATCATTCGAATGTGGAAAAAAATCTCAATATCGTAACTGTAATGACCTGTTTCAATTCATGATTTACAGTCTACAAGCACAGCAGCATGTTTGATATTGTTCGCTTTGTGGTCCAGCAGTGGGCATTTTTAACTTTCACTACCAGCTTGACATATATCTGCCCTATTGACCCTTCAGTAAATTAAGCTAATAAATTAAAATGGAAGAGGATACTAGATAGCAAGGCCGGGCTAATGGGATAAGGCCTATGCTGTATCTGGGAAGCAGTGTGTGTGGAAGTAATTTGGGTTCTTCTCTGCAGAAGGCTAAATTATCAGTTACCATTTAATGTACTGTATACTGTATGTGCATTCACATTTGTTTGAACTTGACTTTTTGCAAAACACAACAATTGGGCCCTGTTCGTCTCCTCCTGCCTTTCCATTCGCTTTGTTGTCTTCTTTCATGCCTCTGAATTTCATTTGACATTGTGCAGTAAATCTGAAGAGCAGCATTCACCACATTTGCCACGGAGCAAGCAGGAACAGGTTTTCTCCCAGCGTGAACAGAGAAGAAGTGAGAAACAGAAAATATCAAATAGAGAAAATATTTATAAAAACCTTGAGCAGCTAAGAGGAGTGATTGGAAGATGCTTGAAGCAAAAATTGTTGCCACTCTATTCCACTCACGTATACTATTTGGCAGTCCTTATTAAATGCTACAAACCAACAAGACAACATCATAAATCACAGTTTTCAGTTTCCAGTCGTTTTACTGTAAATTGGGCAAGAAAAGAGGGAAGGAATACAGGCAAAGAATTCCCTATTTGCAGCAAAAACATCCTGGCTCACATTAATTCACGACAATGTGATACAAATGTAAATGTACTTGTCAGGCCATTGTACTATACATTTACTAATTTTTGTCTTTTATTTTCCCCATCTTCTCTGTATCAGTGCAACTGTAACTCTTTCTGCAGTAGTACACACACCACACACTGCTCTTCTCTGCTGTCACAAACACTCCTTCATTACTCCCCTGAGGGTGTAAATGAGTTTCCCTCTAGCCTGGCCCCCTCTTTAAATATTGATACCCTGATTCTCTCCATATTAGCAAATGGCTGTTGATCACAGACCTTTGCTACAGTGTGTGTTCGTGCCACAGAACCCTAATGAGGCAGGAGCAGATGCATATTTAATATCCCCAACACATTCCTTCACCATAAATGCTTTAATGTGCCTATTAGCTCTGCAGACATTGTGGTGTGTCACTCATCCAGCTTACTCAGAGAAGCAAAATTTTGACTGTTCGATACTGGGAAGAACTTTATCACCAGGTCACAGAAGTCAGCCTATTTTCTTTGGAGCTGAGGCAAACTGCTGAAACCCTGTGAACAGCCAATAAGTGGCTCAGATCATTTGTTTACAATCCATTTTGTCACAATCCATAAAAAATATAGTTCAATTTATGGGGTCATTTTTGTCATTTTGATCAAAAAGTGAATAGTAAGTTTTGTTATTTTCCTCTTGATAGCTAACTGATCTACCATAAACCCTACTTAAAGAGTTAATTTGCCAGGTTTAACACAACATGGTTAATGTGGGTGGTAAATCAACCTGACAAGTTAATCTCCATTTGCCTGAATGAATGCTCGAAAAACAGAAACTGTCTGCTGCAGCAGATAAATCCACAACACTCATTCAGACTTACATTTGATCTGCTGTAGTAGGCGTCTGCTCCATTTACTCTCCTTGTTGTGACATTACTGACAAACTTGCATAAACTACTGAACTGGCACTACATGGATTCACTCCGTTGCTGGTTTAACATTTTAAAGTCTTAACTGATAAAGCTTTATTTTCCTATATATTTCATTTTGCTGAGAAGAAACACCAAACATATCCCAGAAAAGCGTTGGTAATAATACATGTGTGTATGAGTGTGCTTAATACTGAAATTAGCTTGTTGCACATGTTGTATGCACACATTCAGTAGGTATGCAGTCACCAGTGTGCATGCAGGAGGAGGCAGAGGAGTTAGCTGTTATAAGGCAGAAAAAACAAACTGTCTTGACTGAAAATTTTCCTTGGGGGTGAAAAACTGGAACTGTAATCACCTTTCTTAGGAGCAGGGACAAACATTTATCAAAATAAGTCTTTATAAAAAATGTATAAGTGTTGCATTCCAGTGAGGCGTAAACTGGAACACTGAACACTGTTTTCATGCGCAGAAAGAGTACAGTGTCAGTGTTTGTATTTGATGAAGTCAGGCACTTGTTTAAACAGTAAAAAGACAAATCAACAGTTAAATGAATTGTGTTGCTATTGCAAATATATCTATCTACTTTCACAGTTCAAATGACCTAAGCATTTAGCTCCTTGCATCACTCAGTATGATTCATGGGAGCCATAAAGGAACGTTTGTAAGAGAATGAAACAAAGTGAGGTCTGGATCTACAAAGTGTGTGTTGTTGTTGTTGTTGGTGGTGGTGGTGGTGGTGATGTGGTCTACTTGGTGTGTATCTGTTGTCAGAGTGAGGGCAGGAATACAGATAAAATACCCGCTGCCAGAGTGGAGTGGATGTGTTCATGAGTCTGTCCGGGTGGGGGTGGGGGCGAGTGTGAGCCACACGCTGCCTGGTTGTGTGTGATAAAGACACAGAGAGGACACTGTAGCAAGATGCATACAGGAATTAAAATGGGAATCAGCATGTGTGCACAAAACACTCCTGCTCTCACTCTAACACACAATCTTTCACACTTGAAATCTCACACAAATTCTACTGCTGGTCTGCTACTCTGCATGCAGCCAAACACAAGGTGCAAGTGCAACATTAAAAAGCTATTAAGCTATCATTAGAGGCGCCGTAGCTGCCCAGTATAAGGCCTCAGGCTCTGATAACAACAGAAATCGACTGTTATAGCATCTGAATATACTGTAATGAACCCACTGTGTTTCTGAGATTAGCTACAGCCCATATGCCAAAGATAAGACGGAGCCCTTCCCTGCGCGGCCACCCCATAGGTAGAGCCAACAACAGGGAGGGGTGATAGCAAAGAGTAGAACAAGCCTCAATAGCATGGGTGATTTATATTTTTGGTTCGGTAAAACCTCTATGTTTCATGATAAAGAGGTGGGAGAGAAAATGCACAATCAGGCTTATTTGTTTGGAGTGAAAATTAATCTCCCGGCATATGCTGCTCGATTTATCTGCTGTATGTTCTATGTTTTTTAAGGTGTTCATAAGTTTATCTCCTATATCCAGTAGCCTTAGGGCACCTTTACGACACAGTAAATTCCTTGTAACGATAGACCACTGCACATAAACAATTTAGCTAGCTGGTTAATGCTAATGTTAATAGCACAATACCATTAAAAATGAAGATTAATGCTGCTGTTTGTGACTGCAGTTGCTCCATTTATATCGTAGGTATCCAAGTGATCCTACACCAAAAATGTGCAACTCATCTTGAACGTAATATAATTGGCACTAATCATTACATGGTAAATAACATAAATTCTGTGATTACAGTAATCATTTGACAACTTCATTTAGAGGAAAATACTAGGAGGTAAATGTTTTCCATAATATGACTGACTTATATTGCACTTCGTCGCTAAATAACTCCTTCAGCAAATAATATGCCGATAATTTATGCGTAAACATGATAGTTAAACGTGAGCTTTACTAAATTGAGAGCAACGTTAAGCACAGCATTGCGTTATTTGGTTGAATCAAGAGGTAAAGCAGCCCTCAAAACATATTAGAAAAACATGAAGCCCAAAGCAGAAACTGTGCTTTGTGTTTAATGTTTCTCTGAGGCTGAAATGCTCTCAAAGCATCTGATGCTTCCTCTATGCTGTGACAGGTATCAGAAGAAGTTAGTTTGATGACCATTACTCACGCTAGAATTAGACTTGGTAAGCAGCTGGCACTAATGTTAGCAGGATGGCTGGTGGGCGGATATATTAGTATGGTTTGGGATTGCAAAGCAGGCAAACTCGAACACACACACACACACACACACACACACACACACATAAATAATACAGATAAAGCTAGAGCTTATTGTAGGCTGGCTGCCAGTGGTCATGAGAGCATGTGAGCAAGTGACATTAACACAACAAAGTCTGAAACAACTGATTATCATTATTTTTATTGTTGTTGTTGTTATTATTATATTCCAATTTTTTTTTACATTATTCATGAAATAGTGTTGCAAGCTGTGTGTTCCAACTGCAACAGTACTACATACACTATCTGTATGTGTGTGAGGATGTACTGGATAGATCAATGACTCATACTACTCTTACACTACTGCTTGAATCTGTTTTCTCCCCCTGTAAAGAAAGGGAGTTAATGGGTTGCAAGTACTACCAATCCCACTGTGTATAAACACCTTGCACTGCAGCACTTTTACTTTTGCTTGTTTTAATTAGCAGCACAGCTGGGTCTAACATGTTACAATACTCAATGTCTGGCTGGACATACAGTATATATGAGGCTGATATATTACAGGATAGAGTAAGGAACACTATGAAATGTAAAAAAGTAGATTATTTTAGTCTTTGTAGTGAAACAAGGCATTTCCGAGGAATGTAGTATTCATAGTCTTATTGAATGATCCAGAGATAGCTGCTACCATCTTCTACAGCTGTCCCAAAGCTATGGGGATAAAAGATAAGAGAAGGAAGAGTGAATTAGGGCATATAATTTATATTACCGTCTATTTTTTAGTCATGAAGACGTTATTACCCTTCCCCCTCCTAAACCCATCTCTAATCAGCTCCCAACATCTCCATACTTCCCTGTAGGACAGCGCCACTATGCAGTTCTGTGCCAACAAGCTGGACAAGAAAGACTTTTTTGGCAAGTCGGACCCTTTCATGGTTTTCTACAGAAGCAACGAGGATGGAACGTGAGTGCTGGCTGGAGATTCCTTTTCTTATTCGTTATTAAGTGTTTTGAATGAAGCAGCATGTGATTGAGGAAGTAGATTATATGGGATGCATGTAATTCTCTGGAGCACCTGCTATCAAAAGCGCAAGTTGCTGCATTTTGTGCGAGTATAGCTTCCCATAGAGCTTAAAGAATAATGCTGTCAGATATTAGGTTTCCTTCTTTTGTGAGGTTTTGTAATTTGAGACATGAGAAAAAGTTTTTCAAATTACACTATTGTAAAGGTTACAGAAACAATAAAAAATTCAAATACTGGAAAATGAGACATATTGTAGTCGAGAGAAACTAGAATCTGTGCACTGTGAGAGGAAAACAGCAGTGGTTACTGAGGCATTCACAACTTAAGAGGCTGCATACTGAGGCAAGTGTCCAATTCACACTACATCCACAACTCCCATGGCAATACCTTACACAAATGAGTCTGGGAGAGCAAATAGGATGGAGGCAATTAATATGAAATGCATTAAAAGCAAAAAAAAACAATCTGCATTTTTCCATCAATGGGGAAAAAAACGTTCATTTAAGGCAATTCATGTATGGATGCATAAGTCTCTCCCATCTCCTCACGCTTTTCCCAGAGTGCTGTTCAGCCTCCCAAGGGGCTCGACACTTGCGGCAGGGTCAGCTCAATCTGGCTGGGGATGCTTTAGCAAGTGCTTCGTTAGCTGTCTTCGAGCTTTTCTCAGTATTTTCTTCAAACATAACAGGGTGGGAAATGGATCCCCATAGAAGTGCTAGAAGTATCTGTTGGTGCCAGAGGGGGGTACAAATTAGAGGGTTGTGTGGCTAAAGGGCTCACAACATTTTAAAAGGCTTGAGACTTAGTGGAGCACAAGCAAACCAAGGCTTTGGGTTAAAAAAAATATGTGTTGTGGCTTTTCGAGTTCATATTTGGGGGGTTTTGAGATGAATTTATGTGGCTCTGCTCTGTGAAATATTGCAGATATCACTAATCCATTTGCATATCATTGTCACACTTTTGGTCAAGCAAAAGAATTTAAAAGCCAAACTGAAATAATAAATTATTCTCTGTGGTGTAAGACACAATATACTATAGCTGGGATACAGGCCAAACAGTAAAGAGTTGGGTACAGCCAAATTTTAAGCATCTTTCCTGTCACTATAGGATTTAACATTGTCTTTCCTGTTGCTTCCATTTCCTGCACTCGTTTGCATATTCATCTTTCTCCTGACTTGTATAATTGTATAATATTCTCTTATAATATTCTCTTATAATTTTCTTTCTCCACCTCTTTTAGACCATGTCTTTTCCTGACCTCCATCTTTCTCCTCCTCCTCTAGGTTTACTATCTGCCATAAAACAGAGGTGGTGAAGAACACATTAAATCCGGTATGGCAGCCTTTCACTATTCCAGTACGAGCACTCTGCAACGGAGACTATGACAGGTAAAATGTGACCTCCCCCTTGTCTCTGCACTTTCTAATACCCCCAACTGCTGCTTTTCCTTTTAGTGCTGCACTTGACTCTACAGTATATATCCATATCTGTTGCTACCTCTTCACACACACACATGAATGCTTGCACATGTAGTCAGTAATGTTGGCCATATTGAAATCCTGTCCTCTTGACGATGTCCATTGGCTTGATCCATTGACTGCCTTCATGGCTGTAATCAGAATCAGTACAAAACAGCGTACTGATGAAGGTCATTACTACAACCAGTGAGTGTCAATGAGTTTAACCAGCAGAAATCAATACCACTTGAACATGCAGTGTTTAGCACCCCATTCTTCCTACTGTCATGTTATTTCAAAACAGCTGTGTACAAAGTACACCCCTCAGTAGTGATCTTTGCTAGAAAAATATAAAAGGTACAATTTGCTTCTTTTAATCACCATTGGTCTCTTTGTGGTATTTTTGTTATCAATACTCTTAATTTGCCTTTAAAATTGAGCTGATTCAACACTTCAGTTTCGATGCAATCATTGTCTATTCATAACTGAACCACCATGACATGAAGCCATAACTAAGCAAACCTTAGTGGTGGTGCATAGGGCTGTTGCGGTTAGGTTTTAGGGTTCCATTTCTAGTTTCACAAATATCAGGATGAGTTTGTTATTTGTGACAGTAAAATGAAGATCTTCAGATCTTCATCATGGTTGGTTGGACAAAACAAGACAGATAACAGATATTTTTATGATTGTCTGGCATTTTTTAGCCAAAGGGATTAAAGTGATTGAAAAAATAAGCAGCAGATAACATTGATAAATACAATGAAAACTGTTTGTCATAGTTGCAAGGTGAGAGAAATAATCCATCTCCCTTTTGGCAGGGTTGTGACTTTTTTCACCATTTGTAAAACAAAAAAATACCAATACCAATAAGAAAAAGTCTAAAAATTGATGTTTGTCTGCTCTCATGTAAGATTCAAATAATCTACCTAACCAGGTGTTACTTCTTAGGCCAAATAGCATTTCATAAGAGCATTTTGTGTGATTACAGGATATGTTAAAAAGTCCTGTTCACACCTGGCATATCTAATATGCATTCCACACATCCCCAGTGTGTGGAAGATAAATGCCTTTATCACAAAATAGGCTAATGTTGGCAGCTGTTTTTTGGACTTCAAGAAATGTTTTGTTCAGCAACCCCAGCCAAACTCATTATTCAAGGCAGTGTTATGTTCAGCAAACAAAATAGTTGACCTTCATTCTAAAAGGCTTTGCACTTTTAAGGCTAAAAGTGAAACATGTTTAAACATGTATAACTTTGCACCTATTTATCAGTCAAATGCAACATTGTTAAACTTTTACAGTGTTTTCTTTTTTAAAATGGGTTAGCTGGGAACATAAGAAGTCACCGGACTTTTCATGTTTTCATTATAAACTGTATATTTGCCATGTAAGAACAGAAAGATCATCTAGCATAGATACAAATGGGGATGGCTCAGCAATAGCTGTTGATGATGCAAGCAGTTGATGAAAAAAAATATAAAAAATATTTCATATTAATTTGTTAAACATCACTTTTTACTTTGACCCTGTAAACACAGGTGTACTAGCTAAATATCTGAAATAATGATGGGGTCTCTTCTCAGCAGGCACATAATTAATGTCGACATGTTGTGTCAGAGGGGGTAGGAATTCATTTTTCTCGCAGCTTATCTGCCTGCCTCTAATTTAAAAGACAGTGCTGGGAAGAAAACAAGCTAAATCATGAAGGGGCTGTGAGGGAAGATGAAAAAGGAGTGACAGACAGATGCCTCTCCTTTTTTCATGTCTCTCTCTCTCAAATGTGTCCATCCAGTGAAAGTGTAATTACTGAGAATGCAAAGAACATGGTGTGTGCTGAGAAAACTGAGATAAATCCCAAACAGAAAGACAGACAGGAACAGAGGTACTGACGGGTATGCCTCAAGAAGTGTTTTGATACCCAAGAAGGGGGTCACTACCCTGTCAGAGCCAATCATACACAAGGAACTGAGCTGGGCATCAAAGGCAATACGTAAAATCCTCCTGTACCATGCAAAAATGTGTGCCCGCACACACTCACACCCAAACAGAGAGAGAGTATAATGAAATGTGACAAGTTACAAACTGAAACAATCTGAATTGCTATAAGACTTGAAAAATCACCAAGACAGTGCTATATACAGGTTATACTGGTGTGTGGGTGAGGAATAAATGTGTGTCAGTGTTAGCTTGTTTTTCATGTATTTCTATGATGGCAGAGTAGGGAGGGTCTATCTTTTCAATCATTTAGTTCTTGAGACCCACTAATAAATTTATTTTTTAACATCTGCGTTGGGACATTCCTATCTAAGCTGTATTCATGCAACAAACACAGCTTTAAAAGGATATCACTGCTTTTGATCTGCGTAATTACTGTTTACATCTATCAAATAAAGGAAAGTTAGCATTGATTTTGAAAATTGCCAATTTGGCGTACATTTAAAAAAAAAGGTGAATAAGTTCAGAGCAATTTCCATTACATATATCAAAAGAAGAGCTCATCAACTATTACCTATTAGAGTCTCTCTGGTAGTCCTGGCCAAATAACCTGAACTCAAGGCTGTTTTTTTTTTTTTTTCTTTTTGGTCCACTGTAGGACCCAAAAAGTTCTTGTCAAATTCAAATGTCCACCCTCCAGACTTTGGAGATTTGTGCTGTAGTTTACAGTCCTCACAGATCCCTGTCATATGTATTGTGACATGCCCCCTATAGTCATGTAATGTCTGTGAGGGTGCTAAACACAAAGAGAAAAAAGTGTGCAACAAGACATGTCTGAAGACTATCATTGTTTCCATGGAGATGTATTGACAGTGTTTCTGAACGATTCTTAATGGTATGGTTATTGGTCACTTGTGCAGAATACATCGTTTAAATTATAATTGGTATGCCCTGTAGCAGTTTTCTCTTTACAATGTTATGTTCATATTAAATCCTAAACAGGATTCTCACAAAAGCCAAGCTGTGCCTGTATAACTTTCAGATTTTAACAAACAAACCCAATATATTCAGCAGAGTCTCTTTGGAAGGCTGTAGAAGGGAGTTTTTGAGGAAAGTTTTTAACCAAACTTGCATAAATCACAGAAATTAAGTTTCATCTATTTTGATTTATGTAGATTTAACATTTCTCTACCCTTCTAAAACACCTAAAATATTAGGAGTTAGGTACATTGTAATAAGATTTAAGCATTTATTCTCCAGTCCAGTGCCATTAAATAATTTCTTGAAGAAGAGGGCACTGCAAGTAAATGCAACTGAAAGAGCTCCTGTCAAAAACTATGTGTAAAACATGATGGAAATGGTGTTTTTGTTTGAGCATAATATAGTTTCCAAACAGATCCAATCTGATTTTTAACCTCTCCACTTGTGCAGAAGCTTCAGTGAATGTTTACCTCACAAGCTACATGTATTTCATGATTTAGTTGCTCAGTCTGCTTGCACTACGCTTTGTTGCATTTTATTTTTTACTGATACACCAACATTTCCACCTAAGCCATGCATAAAAAAACTTTTTGTGATGTTACAACTTTTTCAGATTTCTGGTATTTCCAACCAACATTTAAATTCTTTTTTAATATGCAAACTGAAATGAAAATAGTTGGATGGAAAACCTGAAGGTGCCATGTGGTCTCCTTACTTATTCTTGCTTTATATAAGCTGCCAGAAAACACTATGACTTCTGTAGTGCTTTGTTTCCCTGTTTGACGGCTCAGCATTTGCCAGTACAACATGAGAAATAGTAGGAAGAGTTACACAATGTGCAGATTACATCCTTATGTCTACTGCTGGTATATCTAGTTGAAGATGTGGTGGCTGCGACTCAAAGTGTGTGTTATCTAGGTTGCTTAACTCTCATTTCTAATCCAGTACATGTAAGAGAAGGCATGGAAACACGTCTATGTGTTGAAAATATCACCCTGCAAAAGTATGTCAGCGAATGACCTACTGCTGATTTACTTTGCACTAATTAGATCAGTGCTTAAGTTTGGACATGTTCCTCTAGTTTCATGCACCAAAGGGCAAAAGGAGAAGCTGGAGTGAATTCAACTTAGGGCACTTATGATTTCAAGTCAGGGCATCCTGCTTCTCTCTCATCTGGCATCTGGGAAAGGAAAAAAGGCAGACACAATATGTCTCTGCTAAAAGAGATGATGCATACTTCCCACCAACCGCATGGCTTTATCTCTTCAACTGAAAAATAGTGCTGCACTCTATTCTTCATGCTGGAACAAAGTGGCATTTACTGCGATAGGTTTAAATTGTGGTTTTGAATGTGACATATACAGTATATATATATATACACACACATTCTGAATGTGTATATAATGTATAATGTTCATTCTTGATTTAGAATGTCAGAGAGATATCATTATTATTATTATTATTATTATATGTGCTGCCAGACTACATTATATTGAGAGAGGCGAGGAAGCAAAACTTAAAGTAATACAAGGATAAAAACACCATCATCTTCCAACTTTGTTGGCTAATGTCAGAGTGGTGCTTTGATTGGGCAGACTGTCCTTCAAGTGACAGAATCCAGTCGAATCCCCGAGTGAGCATCTGAGGTATCCTTGAACAAGGAACAATCTCTCCATATGAACATTCGCTCTCCTCTGGGAGGAACAGAATACATGTTGGCAAAGAAGAGGAAAGTGTAAGGGAAGGCAAGCAAAGTCAGGAAGTAAGAGGAGAGATGGTGATAAGGAGAGAGGAGAAATGAAGGAGGGGAGAACAACAGAAAACAAGCAGTAAAAGGTAAGTATACTTGCAGTATAACAGATAACAGTTATATATATTTTTTAAAAACAGATATCAAACATGATGCAGGGAGCATCAAGCAAGCGGAGAGAAATGGAAGGCACTTCCGTGTTGTCATCTGTATATTCTGCTCAACTGCTTAACTGATGAGAAAATTAGATCTCTCTCCATCTTACCAATATGCATGTATAGTATATATATTAACATACACCATGTGCATTTTTCCTCTTTGTAGGTGGTACAATTCTTCTTCATCAGCATTCTAGCCCTATGCAAACATAGTCTATTTTCGTCCCTGGCAAAAGATCAGACAGATCGGTGTAATTGGAGCTGAAGAATTGTTCGGTGTCAAATGCAGTCTCCATTTTTCTCTCAATTATGCGCCTCCATTACTGAAGATGACTCATGTTCATTAAAGATGCCTTTGAATAGAAGCCCAAGATATCTGTGGCAGATTAGTTTTGGAGTGTATATTGTTCTGAGAGTTCAAGGGGCCACTCTAGGATCTGAGCGCCTGAGTCCTTTGATGTAGCTTTAAGTTAGGATACAGAGATTTGAAATAAAATGATGGTAAATGCTCTGAACTGATGTGATGACAGTTTGCAGGTACTTCATTTGAGTGTAATGATGTGCACTAAAAGTGCACCACTTACACCTACTGTAGCACTAAATTTCATTCCTGCATATAGATTTGTCTGCGGCTTTTTCTTTCTTTTCTGCTGTTTCATTCTGTACCTTTATTTTTTTTTACCTCTACTCATCCCCTCTTTCTTCATGCTGGATGAGAAGCATCATGTTTCTACCACCAAGGTGACAAGCACATTTTCTCGGGCTCACAGCCTTGAAGATAACCTCAAAAGAACAAACTGTCACTGTGAAACGACCGGGGCCAGGTGGCAGGGAGGAAGTTTGGCTTATTTCAGGCATCTTTCAATTCCTCAGTGACAGGAAAGGGTGTCTGATGTGCTGCTTGCTTCTATTTTTCTTTGGATCTGGGCTGGTGGCAGCACTTGTATAAGACGAAATGGGGAGAGAGAGGAGACATGGGGGTGGGATCAACGTGATGAATGAAAGTGCCAAAAAGTTTTCATTTTTTTCCTCTTCACTCTGCAGAGATGTCGTTTCTGCTGCATTTGTGTAAAATATCATCAGTGTGTCTTTTTATTGGTCTTTTGAACACTGGAAGTCAACATGTACTGTAATTTATTTTTTGTGAGAATTTGTGAGAACAATTTTACTTTTTCTGGAGCATTGTTTGGAAGCTGGCAAGTATCCCAGGTGTAGAACAAAGTAACATTAGTCTTAATTGACTTTGAGGTTCTATTTCAAAACACATTTTTCTGCTCTTGAGTGAAATGATATTAACGGACTCAAGTATTATATTTTTTCTTAATTTGTTTTTAGAAAGGTGTGATTTGTGATTTGTGATTTTTTTCCCCCAATGGGATTCAACTGTGATGACCCTTGTGTAATTAGCCATTAAAAATTCAAGGCTTCAGTGGTTGACTCAAAACAGAGGAACTGCCTTAATGAAGCTAATGAAGCTGTTGCTGAGCAGTCTAGTTATTTTTCCCAGCAGTGAAGACGCTATAGCGCATATGATGTATGTTAAAAAGTTAAAAGCAAATTTATCAATGATGTTGGTCTCTTAGTTTTAGCATTATCCATGCACAGTGTTGACAGTAGCATATCGACAGACATCAATGCCAACAAAGTGTAGAAAAGGACTGCAAGACCACAAATAAAAATTGAGGTTTTAAAATAAGTTTTAAAGTTAGCTTTGAAAAAGTGCAATGATAAAAAGAAAGGCACAAAATACATTTGTTAGGCCTCAGGGATACATACAAAGTGGCTTTGTGAGAAACATAATATATACCTAAATATATATATATATATAAACCTAAATCATGTTTGTTTACATGAAAATACCAGGAGGGCATCTTTAAATGCTTCATTTTGAAGCAGCAGAACACAGACATTGGAGAGCTATGACTCCTGTAAAAATGGCTGTAAAATGGTAGAACATAATTACTACACATCTGTATGTGTACTTAAGAGTCTTTTGTGCAAGATCATAAATATTGGTCATTGTGGTCCTTACAATCTGACAGTCATTATTGAACTGAAAGGGGCTCACATAGACTTTCAGTCTTCAAGTGATTGATTCTTCAGGCTTGGGTGAATGCAAAACAATCTTACCAGACAATCCACTGCAAGTAGCTTTTGATTTGTCGATTGTACATGTATGCTGTAGATGTCATGGATTGTACATTATAATCAAGAGCTCCAAAATGAGCTACTGAATGGACCTTATGGTAAGATTGTTTGTCAGTTAGCATGCTGCTTTAAGATCTAACTTGACTCTGTGGTTGGTGTGTTTATTTTCAGGACAATCAAGGTGGAGGTGTATGACTGGGATAGGGACGGCAGGTGAGTGCCTACCACTGACTACCAAATCATGACATTCAACATTCATTTAAAAAGAACATATGTAACCCACAATTACTTCAAAAGAAAATTGAGGAGGAACTTTTGCCGCCTTTGTTTCTTCTCCCAGCCATGACTTCATTGGGGACTTTACGACCAGCTACCGAGAGCTAGCTCGAGGGCAGAGCCAGTTCAATGTGTATGAAGTGAGTATTTCCAGCATTTCCACAGTTCTAAAATATGTTTCCTGGCCCATGAGACTTGGATTCCCTACACAATGGGTATCTTGGATTCCATTTCTGACACAAGTGACATTTTTTTTCTGAAATCTCTGTTGCAAAGTTTTCCATTGCTGTAGCAGATTCTTTTGGATATCCTCTACTCCTGTGGCAAACACACACATTTGTTCAACAAAAGAAGTTGTTTTATACATTCCCACTACACTTTTTAAAAAGGCATTTTTATAGTATGGTATTTCCAGATGTCTCCACAACTCCCCCAAGCAGCTAATCCAAGATTTATTTCGCCACTACAATCACCTGGAGACTGAGACGCATAGAAATGGAGCTATCAGCAGCAGCATGAAACAGGATTAATAGCAGAACAATCCAGGGATTTAGAATGATCATAGCTATTTCGCAATGCTTCTCATGGGACAGCTTACCATGTCTCTTAATAGCATACGATATGGCTCTGCAAGCAAATTACAAAACAGAACTCTTTAACTGTCTCATCCTAGATGAGATTTTAAGTTGATGAGCAAGACCTGTAAATGACATGTGTGTCCTGTGTTTGTCAAAACAACTACTCATTTTGTCCAGAACAGAATTTCTTTTGTTAATTTATGAGGAAATGTACTAGGTAGTAAATGTAGAGTTTTGTGGTCACCACTAGAAAATAATCATCATAAAAAGTAATTAAATTGCAGCAGTTTAAAATCAAATATCACCACAAAAAAGGACATGTCAATACCCTCATGCCTCTGTAGTTTGGTGGCCTTCAGCTGAAGGACAAATACCTGTCTTTTGGATGTCTGCTCCATTATACGCTACACTTGATTCCTCTCTGCCTCCCAGGGAGACTGAAATGCCCTTTAGTTTTTGCATCAGCAGATTGTTCAGTGTGTCAGACAAATTGCCATCCCTCCATGTTAAATTAGGGGCTGTCACTTTCATGCCTTGCAGCCATAGTGAATCGAGGTAATGAGCGGAGATGTCTTTGGTTTCCGGATTGACATTTCTCTCTTGTTCCGAAGCCGATACAATACTGGTGAAGTCTTGCACCGTAAGTCGGTCTCACCCATCAATTGTAGCCTGAAATTCATGTTGGATTGTCTTCTCTTTCTTTATTCTTGTCTATCTTATTCCTTTTAATAGCGTGATTGAATTAGATCCGTGGGCGCTACAGATTCTTGCTTTATTAAGTGTTTATAAATAATATTACATGAGCTAAACTTTCCCATAACACCCATCTGTTACTTCATGCACATGCCTCCTTTTTCGACTTTCTTCCTTCCTTGATAGGTTTTCCATCAGTTGCAAGGACAAACCCATTATGCATCCTACCCGCAAAGTGCATACATTTGCTTGATGGAATGTACTCGTGCCACCCACATACATGCTTTGATTATACTTGGTCCACCAAATACTACCACCAATATACTGTATATCTGCATGTATGTATACAGACAAAATAATTCCAACATGTTTGCCTCTATCCAAAACATTAAAATATGTTTTACTAACTCTAAGTCACATATATCTGATGTTGTTTTTTTAGGTTATTAATACTAAGAAGAAAATGAAGAAAAAGAAATATGTCAACTCTGGAACAGTGAGTATGGCCCTAGCAGCTAATCAGGAGTTACACCATGATTCTTTTCTGCTGTTTACCTACTTATCTTCTGTCAAATGATTAATAATGAATAAATAATAATGCTAATCTTTACCTTCTATCTGCTGAAAAGAAATAGAAATAGATTTCTTCATTAATTTTGTGAATTAATTCTCATAAGTAATTAAAGCTTTTCATAAAAAGCCAAAATAAGCTTGGTTGTTTTAAACTTCAGATGTGCGACAAGAGAGTACTTGCTCATTGTTGCTATGTGTATAGTATTTGCATTACCCGTGCATACACTGTTTTTATTCTACATTGGTACAATAATGGTACAGTAGGTGATTATGGAAGATGTATACTTTGGGTTTTGAAAGGAATTGTATGGAGATGTAGTTAGTAATGAAAACTGGCAGCAGTTAAGTATGTGGGACAAGATGAACGCGCTACAGACCTTGAAGGACATAAGATCTGATCGATCACAGTGGGCGACACCAACAACCAACTGTGACCCTAATTTTCACACAAGTTACCCAACACTATGGGAGTGTGCAAGTGATGCATACAAATGCATCTCATCCGCTTACAAATTACAAAATTAATCTGGCTCACATCTGTTTCCAGAGAAAGCATGGAGTGCTGAAGTCGAGTTTTGTTTTTGTTTTGGTTTTTTTTGTTTGTCTGGGGGGTGGTATATTTAAGAGAAGAAACATCAGGACCAATTTGTTTAATCAAATCTCTGCTTGTCTTAAATTTCAGGTGACCCTGCTCTCATTCTCAGTGGAGTCAGAGTTCACATTTTTAGATTACATTAAAGGCGGGTGAGTGACCTTAAAAAAACATAACAAAAAAACATCAACAGCCTTTTTACTTTCTTACATGATTCCACATTCCTGTTCAAACTAAGTGTTGTTGTTAAACATAATATAAGAAGGATTCATTCTAAAAGCATAAGCCAATGAAACATCAAGGACAGAAATATTTTGGTTTGGTTCAACAGAGGAAGCAAAATGGCACTTAAAAAGGCAATGGCTTGACAAGAATTTACTTTCATGTCGACCTTTGCAGGATGAGGTCATCATTCAAGGTTGACTGTCATTGCATGCTCTCACATTACATCCAGCCATTTTAGAAACTGTTGATATAAATATTGGTATAGCAGTTTGAAAAGCATATTTCTGTTTGATTACAAAAGCCCAGATGGCCAGAAGTACTGTAAATATGAAGTTGTACAAAAAAGAATCATCCCTTAAAAAGGGATTATTAGAAATAGATATATTGTTAACTGAGGTTTATAATGTCAATGTAGCTGTAGAGTCTTTTGTATTAAAATGCATATATTTTTGTCTCGGTACTTTAATGGCACCACAAGTAGATTTTTTCACTACACTTTGAGGAACTGATTCATACCTCAAGTCTGTAGTATTAAAGTGCACAAAAATATTTTAAAGTCCTGGTTAAAGCTCAACTGTCTTCAAAGCGAGTAGTGGCCGTCCAACCTCCGTTTAATATTAGAGCAGGAGGTTGGCATGTGAATATCAGGTGATGTGAGCCTTTCAGGCAAGTTTGGCGGTGCTTTGATCTCCACTGTCCCATCACAGTGGGTAGGCTTTCAGGGGGTTTTATGGGCCGTGGCAGGGCTGACAAGTGTGACAGATTCCACTAACAGTTCGTGGCTACGGCTAATCTATGATACAATAACCTTAAGGTTTATTGGCCCCACTTAAAAATATCTTCCATCAGTCTGCCCCTGACATTACTGTGGCACTTGCTGAACGACACATCAGAGAGCTGGTTCTTGCAAATGTAGAGCCTCCTGCTATTAAGAAATATCTAAAAGTTCGGAAAGTGTGTCATATAAACTCCCCAAGCTCTTTACCACATGAAAAAGGTGAAACACAATATATAAAAACCTTTTAAAGCACTTTTCTGTCATGTGTAAAAAAAAATTTCATCTTGATGGAATGTGAGCTCTTACAGCTTTTATGTCTTATTTGACAACCAGTGTAATCATAAGAGGACAAGAGTAATTTGGCTATTTAAATAACTCAAAAGCATTTCACCTCAGTATACATGGAGGTGAAATGAAATGATGTCAGACTGTGATTTTTGTATTGCTGAAAGTCTGCAGCGCTGGTACAGCTCAGGAGCAATGGCTGCTGGCAATATAATGATAGTGGCCATCTCTCTTCAGTGATTATGGGTCAGTGCTCTTATATAAGGTCAATAATTTGAACATTAACTTTTACCAGCCTAGAATCTGAAGTGGACAGGATGGAGTGGTGTTGTAACGGAAAAGCTAACGTAGGAAAAACTGAGAGTATGGTGTTTGGCCAAAGAATTTTTTGTAAAAATGTTGAAAAAGTTGTTTTATCCCACAGAAAATCACAATGAGCGTACATGTACATCTTTTTAAATCTGCCTTTACCATGCAGAGATAGTAATAAATTTCAGAGTCTTCATGAATTAATAAAATTAATTTTAATTAATGCTGAGGTCAGCAGGGTCAGGCTGTGGCATATTCTCTGTCCCCACCCCAAACCGAAAGGTTAATGTGAATCTTTAACTCATTCATTTCATTATTATTCTTTAGCTTTCTTCTCTGGTGGCTCTCATAGATAATGAGAGTCTGTCAGTCGAGTCCCCGAAGGCCTTGTGTCATTGTTGTAAATTAGCAAGAACAGAGGAGTGCTTCATCAGCAGGGAAAATTGGATTATGATTTTGCTCTTAAGTGCTCCCTCGGTCTAATTGCTTGTTACCAAGCTCAGGCTCTTTGGCACCTCCTGCTGCTCCTCCTCATGGAG
This sequence comes from Psettodes erumei, assembly GCA_016785225.1. NCBI lineage: Eukaryota > Metazoa > Chordata > Actinopteri > Pleuronectiformes > Psettodidae > Psettodes > Psettodes erumei. The sequence goes on from JAFBJZ010000007.1 coordinate 1,476,645, forward strand.
GTGAAAGTCAGATATACTGACGAGTGTAATCAGTTAAATCTTATTTAACAAGAGAGCATCGTGTCCCAGATGAGGACAAGAAATGGCAATGAGATATTAAATATTGATCTGTTTGTAATTACATCATCATAAGAAATAATTGCCAGGTTTTGTGTACGAATTTAAAAGTATCACTGTGTCATGTTCTGTCACTGCGCTTGTGTGCGTGTGTGTGTGTGTGTGTGTGTGTGTGTGTGCGCGTGCAACTACTTGTCAAACCACTGGAATTGAATGAGCCCTGGCATGTTGTCACTGGTAGTTGTTCTGCCGTTGAATTTTTTCCTCCTCTCCATCCCCTTCATAGGACACAAATAAATTTCACTGTGGCCATTGATTTCACAGCATCTAATGGTGAGTGATACTAATGGCAAATTGTGTGTATCTGTGTGGTGGTGGTGGGGGTATAGAACAGATAACAGTGCTTTCTATGGCATGTCCGATTTCAGAATCAATCACACACACACACCAGCAGACGCTCAAGCACACATTGTACACCCAATGTCACCTTTATAAATGATAGCCTCTCCTGGAAAGCTCTGCCTCCTAAATGCTCTGTCAATATGCTCCAAATAAAGGTTATAGTAGGCAAAGAAAGTGAGGTAAAACCTTCATCTTTACGTAAAGACTTCTGAGTGTGTGAAAGGGCCACACTTGAGTCTAATTACAGATGTTATGCCATTAATTGTGCCTGAATACAACACTCAGAAGGATTCGTTCATAAGCAGGAGCTCTTCAGTGAAAATCATTAGAGGAAGATTGGAGGATTTTCTCATTTCCCAAATGACCATTCGCTAAACCCAACTCCAAAGTGGAGAGTGGTTGTCCAATCAGTTTAGGAATGGTAAATAGTCACAGCAGGTCTGTCAAGCTTTGGATTCCTCTATACACTTAGCATGCAAAGAGTTTATTTATTTTGAACTTTAGACATGATTTTGTAGCCTCTCTACAAAAGCAAAATTACAAGGAACAGATTAAATGGGGCGGCATGGTGATGTAGTGGCTAGCACTGTCGCCTCATACCAGAAAGTTCTCATTTTTGAACCCGGTTGTGCTAGAATGGAGCGCTTGACAGGAGTGGTACCAGTAACTAGCTGGGTGGGGCTTTGTCAACAGTCAGCATGTCAACATCACATTCTAGCTGTGATGTTGGTCAAGGTGACAGTTATGCAGTTACAGTCTGGACTCCAAATAAGATTACATGTATTACAGCCTGTGAGTACATGGCCTGACCAGGTACATAGCAGGAATTCTGCAGAAGCTAGCAGATGGCTGGTATAAGCTATCCAATGCTACACATGTACAGTCTCACTTTGTGCAATGATAATTTTAACTTCCACAGTTTTCCATCTGGGGAGGTTCATACTGAATAATATTCATCATCATGATCATAATGTGCTTTTATGTCAGGGATATTTGTGAAGGTCACAGTTATTGTCAAGCTTTCTAAATGTTCAATTTGTCATTTGGAGGTGTTCACTTCTCACAATAGCTTTCCTCCCACTGTTTGTTAATGGATTGCTGCAGTGTTACTACTGGATTAAAAGTTATAAATTATCATCTCTGAGGGCTGAATATGGCCGCTCCGCTTGAGGAGTCACGTTAACTGTGATCAGTGGCCGCAGCAAATAAGAATTGCTTGTTTAATGCCATTGCAGAAAACGTGCGCAGCAATACATTGCATATAAGAAGTATGATGTTTGTACCTTCTACACCACAATGACCACATGATTGATTGTTCGGTCAACAGGTAACCCCTCTCAGTCCACTTCGCTGCACTACATGAATCCATACCAGCTGAATGCCTATGCCATGGCCCTGAAGGCTGTCGGGGAGATCATTCAGGACTATGACAGTGACAAGATGTTCCCCGCTCTGGGATTTGGGGCCAAACTGCCCCCTGATGGACGGGTGTCACATGAGTTCCCACTGGTGAAGTTGATCTCATCTCATTTGACCTATGATTAATCTGTTCAATAGATTTTTATCAAGACTATGTTATGCTTTTCATCCCCAACTTCCAAAATGAGACCACTGGATTGTCTTTCAAATTTACCGAGGTTATTCTTATTAATGGATTTTGTGCATGATCTCTTAATATGAAACAAATAAATGATGTCTGATTAACAAGTGTAGTTTTGATTAGGTACTTGCAGCTTCTTTTTTGATAAATGTATTCTCCCAGACCATGAAATTGATTTACTGTCTGTTTGCACTGCTTTTCTCCTCTCCAGAATGGAAACATGGAAAATCCATATTGCAATGGCATTGAAGGCATCTTAGAGGCATACCACCAGAGTCTTAAGACGGTGCAGCTGTATGGGCCAACTAACTTTGCTCCTGTGGTGAACCATGTGGCCAGGTGAGAGAACACTGCAAGCAAAACTGATGTTTTTGCCAGTGTGAGACCAATGCAGACACCTCTTCCTCATATTTGTCAAGTTTAATTATATTAATCACATGGATTTTGGATTCATATTTATTTATTCTCTTTGCTTAGTATTATGATTTATATATCCTTCATGACACATAATAATAAAACCTGAGAAACCCACACAAATCCTCACAATTTTTTTTGAAAGGGTTTATATGCAGAGAAAGAGAGCCATTGTTTTGTGTTTTTCAAAAGACTTGCAGATGATATGAATTGATGTTTATCATCAACACTTCAGGGAAAAAAATGTTTTTGTTGCATCACAATGCTTGCACACAGATTGTGATTAACATGGTTTTAACGAGGAGAAAATAACACATATCAACTGGCTTTGATTTCCTGTGTCACTGCTTTTCTGAGCCAGTACACTGACAATATCTGTCCGGCCAGACACAATAAACAGGATGTGACATGCTTCAATATGAATTTAGATTGGCTGAGAGCCATCAAAGGAGTGGTGGATTTAGCTGATGGAACAAATGACAAATGGGCCCGTGGCCATAGACATAAACTGACATATCACTTGCAGTAAACAACACAAAACACAGCACAAACTGTGATGTGATCTGAGATGTTCCTTGAGTGTCCAACACCCGCTACCACCTCTCACTGTCACGGCTTCCCCTCACCGTCTCATTTGTTGAGCCATAGCCAAACAATCATCCATCTGATTATGCCAGTGCTCTGTTGTAATTAAAAATGTCATTCTGATAAACTGTAGTCACACTTCATGGGCAGGGAACCATCGCTGTAAGAATACACAGCCATTTGAATAGAGGAAGTCATGCACAAAGAGATTTCCACAAAAGGTGTTCGCCTGTGAATCAAACTGTGTAAACCAGCTTTGTTTTAAACTTCATTGTTTGGGCTGATTAATTAGTGGGTACTCATGAGGCATTTAATGAGTGTTATCTGAAGTACAGCACTGACAAAGAACATTTTTATTGAATCTGCATGTGGTGAGAGTGCATGATAAGGCATGTATTGTCACAGATTTATTTTCCACCTCACTGTTTAGATTTGTATTAAACAGATGAAACGGCACCCTGTTAATTTCTGTCTCTATCTATGCGTGTCTGTGCATAGGTATGCAGCAGCGGTGCAGGACGGCTCTCAGTACTTTGTGCTCCTCATCATCACAGATGGCGTCATTTCTGACATGGCCCAGACCAAAGAGGCCATTGTAAATGTAAGAATGGAAAATATGCGTCATATATGTATCTGGAGATAGATATGCCCAAGAAAATGCCTTTGAAGTGAATGGTGCCGTGAACAGACGTAATGGGAAATGCTCATTAGCTATTTTGCCAAGGTTCTGGACAACAAGATTGATTTTATCGTCATACCTAAATATAGAAATACTTATGTAAGAATAAATCTACTGGTAGCAGCCAGTTCGCATAGTATAAACACTGAAAACAGGGAAAAACAGCTATCTATTTTTTGGCTGCTCTGCTGGTTGCCAAGCAACCCTATGGTGATGACCACACTTAGAGTTACTGTTCCTGCCCATGTAATAGCCCATCAGATAACGCCCTGTGAAACAGCAGTTTATCATTTTTTTTATCCTTCAGTTTTTGTAGGAATTAAACAAATGAGATCTAACAAGTTAATTACTCAACTTATGTTGCCTTCAATCTTTGCTAAGTCTAATGCTGTGGTAAGCTTAGCAGCTGCTGACAGACATGAGAGAGGTAATACTTTTCAGGATATATATACAGTTCCTCACAAAAGTCTTATTGTCGCATAGGGACATAGTACCTTAAAATGGCATATACCTTTATTTCAAATCAGTCGTTACAATAAATTGTTAATTTTATTGTCAAGGGCTTTCACATTAATACCTGGGTGCAAAATTAAACTTCCAAAAAAGTGTCCTGATGTTCACAGCTTGGTAAATCCTATACCATCTGTTTTTGCAAAGACAAAAGTCTTGTCGTGTCTTTAAATGATTCAACCAATCACAGAGCTTCACCTGTGACCATTACTGTAATTAACACATTCCCAGGTGTTTGTAAAAGAACCCCAGCACACCAGATCTTCATGTAAAGTGCAACCTGACCTCTGAGAACATGCCAAAAATTCAACCACAGATCAAAGTGCTGATCCTCAAGAGCCTGAATACCAAGTCTGCTGCTGAGGTGGCAGACATCTTCAATGTATCCAAACATCAAATGGAGAGGATGAGAAAAAGATTTGAAGAAATGGGTGACATTCATGACAAGCCCAAGTCAGGCAGACCCCATAAGACAACTGTTCAGGGCCAACCCTTTTTCAACTGCAGCAGAGCTACATGAGAACTGGTCACCAACAAAACAGTTTGTCGAATTCTCTCACGCAGTGGTCTCCATGGCCGAATTAGTGCTGACAAACCAGCATTAAACAGAACACAAAAAATCATGTTGCATTTGCCAAGGCCCACAGCTTGGAGAAAGGATGGACAGTGGAAAAGTGGCAGAAGGTTGATTTTTCTGATGAATCATCCATTGAACTGCATCCCAGTCACCGCAAATACTGTAGAAGACCTCTTGGAACATGCATGGAAGCAAGATTCACCCAGAAAACAGTCAAATTTGGTGGAGGAAAAATCATGGTTTGGGGTTACATCCAGTATGGAGGTGTGTGAGAGATCTGCAGAGTAGATGGCAACAGACTGAAGTATCAAGAAATTCTTGCTGCCCATTACATTCCAAATCACAAAAGTGGGCAATTTCTTCAGTAGGATGGTGCTGTCTCTCATATTTCAATCTCCACATCAAAATTCCTGAAAGCAAAGAAGGTCAGGGTGCTCCAGGATTGGCCAGCCCAGTCACCAGACATGATCATTATTGAGCAGGTAAGGTTAGGTAAGATGAAGAAGGAAGTTTGGAAGATGAAACCAAAGAATCTTGATGAACTCTGGGTGTCCTGCAAGACTGATTTCTTTGCCATTCCAGATGACTTCATCAATAAGTTATTTGAATGATTGCCGAGACATATGGATGCAGTCCTCCAAGCTCATGGGAGTCATACACAATATTAATTATTTTTTCCCAAGGCACCATGGCTTTACATTATGATGTTATTGTAACATGTTTGTGTATTCAAAATAAAGTATAAATTTCTACCGTACATTATTCTTTGTATGCGACAAGACTATTGTCCAAGCAGAATCTGACCTTTCTGTCCTAATTAAATGATAAAACTCAATGAATGATACAATACTTTATTTTGGTATAATAAACATAATCTTGAGGCCTTTGCCTTTCATATAAGCCATTTCTGATACCAACTGTCAAGTTATTATTCGTTGTTCCTAAAACTTGGATAAGCAACAAGAGTTTTGTCAGGGACTGTAAGGTCAGTTGACACAAAGTCAGGCAACTGTAGATTATCTTCAGTATCATCACATCTCTCAATTATTTTTTTCAATCAATTAGGGAATGATTTTGTCCACTAAGTCCAGAAACAGTTCACAATTTCCTACAACCTAACATGACATATTCAATCTGTTTTTATTTGAAATACTCATATTTGGAAAGCTTAAACCAGCAACTGCTTAGCATTCTCTCTCTCTCTCTCTCTCTCTCTCTCTCTCTCTGTGTCTGTCTCTCATATATATATATATATTTAAGTGATATATCACTTGCTGCTGGTCATCAATACAATTATAGCACATTTTTTGCGCTATAATTGTCAGTTTAAAAACTGTTGAGTGCATCGAGTATTCCCAAGATTAATAAATAGAGAAATGATTTAGCTGACACCAAAGCAGCAAAAGGCACAGGTAATGCCTTTTTTTTTTATTGTGAATCAATCCTCTCTCGTCTTAAAAAGTACATATGCGGTCGCTTCTCAACAGAAAAAAGGGGGAGAAACTGTAGTGGATATAAATACCTCATTTGAAAAGGTTCTGCTGCCTCAATAAATAAAAAACAATATTGTGCTCCACTCCTCAGAGGTTTCCCCAAAACTTGTCCTAACTCCTCTCTTTTCTCCCAGCTTTAACTACTTCCTCCTCCTCAGCCTGCCGCAGGCACAGAACACCCAGCAGACTGGATTTAAAGGGAATTTGCGACTGTTAGTCAAAACATTAGAACAGCCACACCTTCCTTTTAAGATCTTGCCTGCTGCTCTATCTCACTGCTTCCACTCTGACTGTCGACTGATGCTTGCCACTTCCACCGCTTTTCCTTTTTACTCTCTACAGATCCTGGGTGAGCAAGGAAACTGTGCTGGGGTTATATAAGTTTTTCCTCATACTTATTCATGCTGGAAGGTATCTTCAAGAAAGAGCGAGAGGCAGAGCCTGAATGTGCGCATCTCCGTGTGAACATCCGGAGTGGGTTCGCATTTGTGCATGTGGTGGGGGGGGGGTTATGCTTTTTGGTCCAAGTGTGGGCATGTGGCAGCACAGTTTGGGAGTGCCTGCCCCCTATGTTTTCAGCAACACAGACCCATGTGGTGGAATAGACAGTGACTGTCAGCCACAACATCTGCTGTGAGTCACTCAGCATCCCCTTCCTCTGCTCACAGCTCGAGTCCCTCTGCTTCCTTATTCTCTCTGTGGAGCTATGAGACTCCCTCCCTCCCAAATACAGACTCTTGCTGTCTCTTTTCATCACGTCCCCTTCTCAAAAGATCAAAATTTCTAGGTCTTCATCTGCTCTCTCCATCCTTCTGCACTTTAGATTTTTTCTCTCTCTCTCATCTTCTACATGTTATCTGTCAGTCCTTTGTGCTTCTTCGCTTTATCAGTGCCAGGACCCAACAAAAGCACTTTGCTTCACAACCGTTTTGCTGAATGTTTTTGTGTAAGAGGTAATGGAATACCTGGGTTCTTTTTATTTCTGTGGGCAGAATCAAGAAACAGCATTAGTAAGTGCAGGATCTCTATGCGCCGCAACAAAAAGGGCTACACAGTGCTACACTACACCACTCTGTAAACTTTTCAAATACCCAAATTCTGCTGATAATAGTAATCACATCATGATCCTGTCATGATTCTGCAATTTTACAAAAGTTTTGTACAATGTAAATTTTGGACATGGCAGAAAAATAGACAGTGATATCAGTGGAGGATTTGCCATCAAAATTCTTTCAATTGTTTTGAATTAATGTGACTGATTTCAGACAGTAGCAGACAAAAGTGACTTGTCATTTGTGAAAGCTAATGGACGATTTTTGCGGGCTGAAGTGATAACTGACACAGTTAAGCAGATTTTATCAGTTGTAATCAGCAAGCTAATTAAATCTATGTTAACTTCATTAGTTGGTTGAAAACAGTCTCCAACTTTTAAATGTTTCTAGGTGTCTCATTTTAACGCGGTAATAAATATGCACAAAGCTAAATGGCCAAGAAAAAAAAAAATCACCTTCCTCAGTTTGTCATCTAGTTGGGTTTATGAAAGGGTGATTATTCCTAATGTTTTAATATAAGGAAAACTTTAACAGTTCATATTTGCTTTTAGAAATTGGTTTTTGTGTGTCTTCAATCTGGTGCCTTAAGTTTTTCTCGGAGACAAGCTCTGAGACAGCCAATGAGAGTTGCACCAGTGACTCAAGTGACTCCGGCCTGGATGAAACAGTCACCTTTCCAAACACGTATCTAGAAAACTGTGTTTGTTCATGTGTGCAGCAACGTAGGCAAGCACACAGACCCGTCAAAGCATGCACATGCATGACATTTGGATTTAGGAGGCACCTGCAGTGAGTTGTTAAAGTAACAAGTGCTGACTGATGCATTGTTTTGTTGTCTCATTAAACTAGATCTTAGCTGCCTGTCAGGGTGACAGGAGGATGGCAAAAGTGGGGCATGGTGGATTGCCAAGTTATTTTTGGTGGCATTTGATGTTCTGGCGTGTACGCATGTCTCTGGATACTTACACTCACATGTATGTCTGCGGGTGTGTAGCTTGTGTGTGGATGTGCGTGGGAGGACAAGCACCGATAGGACTTGTGTCGAACACTTATAATAGCGCTGTTGTGCTGCTGCTGAGGTGGTGTCGACAGAAACTGCTTCCATCCCTGTGGCAATAAGAGGTTGCCTGGTTTGCCACAGTACATTTGTCTTGTGCCAGAGACAAAACTACACTTGTTTTAACAGCTTTGGGGAAATATGTCACTGCAGGAAACTCATTAAACATAATAGCAGCTTTTGCATTGAGCATTTATCTTGCCATCTGGAAATTACAACAACAGGCATTACCATGGCTTGCCAGAAAGCAATGCAGTCAATGTCACTCAAATAAAATTAAAGGAAAATCACTTCAGTAGTGCCAGTCAAACCATCAAAACATTTGACTGTATTTATTAGACTAATTAGAATCCTACATTTTATCATTTATCTGGATGTACAGAAATTAATCATCCTTCTAATTTGGTCGTGTTTGGTCGTCTTTGTTTCTACCTGCCTAAAGGGGAAAGCTTGCCAAAATTACAAAAACATACATATGTGCACAAATTAAGTACAAATCTTCCACTATTCACATGAAAAAAAAATCCTCCACAGACTGGACAAAAAAAAATTTAAATGTTTACATTTCTTTGGTTTATGATTAAATACCAGAAACGAAAATGAAATGACCATAAGCATCGCACCACAGCATGCAACACATTAATCTATGTTGGCAAACATAATGCCTGCCACATCAGCGTTGCCACTGTCAGCATGTTAGCATGCTGGCATTAGATCAATTGGGTCAAAGCACCACTGGGCATGAGTACAGGCTCACAGTGCAACTAGTGTGGCCTAGAATCTTAGTCTTGTTAAATTACAGTGCATGGAGTCATTAATTTGGATAACACAATAAGACAATACCCTTACAATGCATTTCCATCAAAGGTTAATACATTTCCAAGCGTAACATTGTTTCATACAAGTTGGTATCTTCTGCTGTTTATATTGATTGGGTTTCCATCAAGACAGCAGAGCGACTAACAGCAGGGTTGTCTGACTTGTGGTGTGGTTGGGAGTGGCAGGCGACTGAGGAAGGTCGCTGTACTGACCGAAACGGGCACCTCCTCCCTCTCCTCCTCTCCTGGCTCACAAATTCCGTCACCAATGCCCTGGCATGTAAGACCTTATCAATGTGTCTCCCAACAGATTCATGACTTTGTTTCCTTTCCATGGACAAATGTTTTTGGGCCTTAACCAGCTTCTTAGAATTAATAATGTCAACACATTGCTTTCTGGCAGGTTAACATTTTGTCAATCCCAGCTGGGATTTCTGGGGACAAATTTGAGCATGTCTTCTGAAATTTGTTTATATGATGAATCAGCTTATAGTTCAATTGGGTTTTTGGGCCATTAAATGAACTTTAGCTCTGATACGACTGCCTTGTTGGGCCAAGCTCTCAGGGGTGTTGTCAGTCAGCTCAATCTCCAGCCCTACGAATGATAACCAGCATTCAGTAGGCAAACAGAGTGTCATACCAAGATAAGAGCTGAATCCAATTTTCTGTCATTCACAAGACAGAAAACTGGATTCATGACAATAAAACAACTAGGATAAGGAAAACAGAAACAAAACCAAGTTTCTATTGAAGATTCATATTTGAAATTCTTTCCTGCCCTCTACACTGACTTCCTGTCTCTAACTCACCCTCTTTTATCTCACTGGAGAGAAAAGGTCATTCAGCCAGTTACAGTGTGATACAGATCATTAGTGTAGTTGTAACCTACGCAAGTGAGCATGTAACTGCCATAATGTCTGATATACAATAATGAGCACTATGGGTCTTTGATGATACAGACATGCTCCTTCCCCCGTGTTGAATAATAGAAAGAATTGTGTACTACTTGTGTAAAATTGTTTTTTCTCACGTAATCCATTTTGATTTCTGCGCAGGGTGCCAAGCTTCCCATGTCCATCATCATAGTAGGAGTAGGTCAGGCTGAGTTTGATGGTATGTAAACTTTATTATTTTTAACCACTGCATGGTCACAGTTATCACATATGATGTAATATTTAAAAAAAAAAAAAACATTTTCTAAATCTTCAGATGTGTTAAACTCTACTTATACTATTATGTTTTTATGCCATCCTCATTAGTAAAGTCATTAAAATAGTTGAAAACATAAGCCAATAATTGACATTTTAATGCATACTCACAGTCTATTAGTGTTACAGCTAGCACTTACCTCACTGGAACTAATTCAGAGAAAATCCCAAGAGAAAATTACTGTACAAACTCATTTGAGTCAGTACAGAAGGGAATGTGTAGGTGGATGTAGGCATAATTGTAGAACAAATGGCTGAGGTTAATTGCTGGGTTTGCAGAGTTTAGTACAGATGATTCTAAATTGCACAGAGAACATAATAAAGGACTTATTAGTTGATTAGAAATGCAATGAAGACAGATTACTTTTGCACAGCTGAACATCTTTTCTTTTTTACTGATGCTAAGGCTAAAAAGGTATGGCTTTAATATGATAGCTTCATTTTAACATTTGTAGTGTATCAACTGTGTCGCTCTGCTAATAGTGGTGTGTGTGTGTGCATGGGTTTGTGTGAACATGTGTCTTCCAGCTATGGTAGAGTTGGATGGTGATGACATCAGGATCTCATCCCGAGGGAAACTGGCAGAAAGAGACATTGTTCAGGTGACTGCCTTTTATGGCCTGAGAGAAACCTTGATTATATTCACTGCAGATATCAAGAACAGGAATGCGGAAACAACTGTGGGGTCAAAGTTCAGAGAATATAAGGGAATAACTCAGATATTTTGACTGCAACCATGTCCAAGGAATGGCAAGTGTTTCTCAAGTTCAGGGTTACATTTATGCCATTATCTCAATTGTGCTGGTACATTAAATTGCCTGTATCTGACAAAACTAAATCAGTTGTCATTGGAAACTCTGGTAGACATCTGTGTGGTTCCTGCGAGACTAAAAAGATTTATATTACAGTACATGTCACCCAAGGAAACCATATATGTCTTATTCAAACAACTATCAAATTATTTTATCCCACTCATCTCCTTTTCAATTCAGTTGCATATTAAGTGACAATGCCATCTTGTGTTTTATAGTGGAGGTGGCCAACACCAAAATGTTTTGGCCATCATCTACTAATTTAACCACAAGATGAGATGCATCAGGGCTTGGGTAGCTGCTATGTCCAGGAGTACACCCTGATGTGCTACTAAAAAATAATACCAAAAATTTAAAAATCAGAAGTACTGAATTACTAAGAAAAAGAAAAAAAACCTTATATTTCCACCAGAGCTCATTTATTTCCTCTCATTCATGAGGAAAGCCACAGGATTAGACACAGATCAGCATCCTAAAGCTGACAGGATCCGGCAAGTACTGACAAACATCGGGCTCACATGCACCCTCTAAACAGCATTGTAAGCTTTCCACAGCAGTAGTACACAAACCCTAGGTGGCCTTGTGCGAGACATGGGAAACCATATGCTGTCAGATTTAAATTTGCATCACAGTTTCTTCTATTTTTCCTCAGTTTGTTCCCTTCAGAGATTATATGGACCGGACAGGCAACCACGTGTTAAGCATGGCACGGCTCGCTAAAGACGTGCTAGCAGAGATCCCTGACCAGTTCATCTCCTACATGAAGAGCCGAGGGATCAAACCCAACCCAGCACCGCCTCCCTACACACCACCTGGACACACACATCATCACACACAGATCTGATGCCTCCCTTTCCCCCCCTTGGCTTCTCACTGCGGACTGACAGCATGCAGCAGCCACATAGAGTCCAGTGTGAACTCTCTACCACCTGTTTTGTGCAAACAGGAGACAAGGCAGGAAGTGGGTGTTGAAATTTGTGCCGTATCTTCCCAGTGACTATTGGAGCAGCATTTTGTTTTGTTTTGGGAGGGGTTTTTGTATCATTTTAGTTTTTCTGTAATATATTAATTTGGCTGGTTTCTCTTGAAGAGAGGCTGCAGTCTTTACGGGACATGTTAGTGAAAGCCTTTTAACACTGAGGCAGTGACTGTTTCATGTCTAATTTGACGGCAAGTGGGTTCAAAAAGGTCCTGTTGTGGTTAAAACTTGTGCCAGTCTGTGGTTGTGTATCAGGACACGTGAACTTTGACCTAAGCCTTGCTCGTCAGTCTTTTGTGTGGCCTAATACAATGATATTTTTAGGCAACTTTTCGCTTCTGGAATTAGTTTTTATATTCTGGGATTTTCTCTGTATCTGATAATGCATCGTTATGGTGGAGGAAAAACTACAGGTGTGTAGTTTACAGTTTATTACGTTGAAGATTAATCAGGCTTTTCATACCATAAGGTATCACCTCCAACATTATTTATTAAGTAAATGTTTATAAGAGCATGTTGTATGAGAATTTAACTCCCCATATCCAGAATATTTATTCTCGAATGTTATTCAAAGTGGCATGAACATTTGATACATCTGTTTTGAAAACCATAAACTTTATCCATTTTGAAGTGGTCACCAATTAGTTTTGAGTGATTACACATAAAAAGCACAACCTGTCACTACACTTACAATTCTGATGATGACACCAGGTTCCACATTTAATCCTTTTGAGTGCTGCTATTCATTAACAAAAGTACCCAATTTATACATGCAAGTGAAATATCTAATATTGTTTGAAACAGGCATGTTTAGGGTTCTCATTTCATACAGATACATTCTCATCACAGAAGACTTTGCACAAGAACATTAACTAATGAATTGTAACCACTTTTTAACCCTCAACCATTACATTTTTTATTTTGTAATGAAACTATCAAATATATTAGCATCTAAGTAAAGGGGAGAGAGCAAAGTGGCACAGAGTAAAACATGTGCTGTCCAAAACTGGATTATTAATCAAGAAAGCTGCCCAGAAACCCACAGGTTAACTATTGACAATTGCTCGGAGGTAATCTGATTAATTGTCATTGTTTGGCAATAAACGCCACACATCGCACAATATAAAGAGAAACAACAAGGGCCTTAAAATGATGTTTATTGGCTAATCTTGATTACCTAAGATGTCTGTAGTAAGGGAATGGTGTCAAATCTATTTGATATCTTTTACATTTCAGTAAGTATTTTAAATTAATGTTGAATCACAATCTCTATCATCAAACTTTCACAATCAAACTAGGCCCAATAGTGGGTTAATCTGGCCCTGATGCTATCCCAAACACACCTACTCTGCAACCAAGATACTCCCATGTCATTGGAAATTTGTAAGCCCCTAGTGGCCAAGCATCAGCAGCTACATACTGTAACTTCTGCTGCTACTGCCTGGAGTATTCATTTAATGCAGTGCTGCCCTTGCCACTATGTGTCAGCGCTGTCAAAATCAGTTGAGACATGGCTGTTTGGGAGGAGTGCCAGACCCTGCTCATTTGGCTGCATATTTTCAAAATGTGCCCTCAGTTGTTAGTGCTGGAATTATAAGATAACAGTGGCTTGCATAGCCTGCGTGCAACTTTATCTTGAGGATCCACAATTTTGCCATCTACTGACCAAAAAGTATGTTTTAGATTGCTAGGAGCACAAATCACTCTCTCTGCAGCTCTCTCGGCTTGACCGGCATTTACATTTATAAATCAGGGAAAGTGATGATGTGTGACTCCTGTCCATTATGCAGTGTATTCAGTGCAGTGGTGCAGGCCCACATCAGAACTTGCAAGGTAAACAGCTGTGGTTGCTGTAGCTTTGTTTTGGGGTTGCTTTTTCTTTACAATTTCATAATGTAATCGAATTTAGAATATCTGTTGACAACCCTACAGTGAATTACATTTCTCTGGTGGGTGACACAATAGCTTGAGAATTTCTGTTCAATTCATTCAGGATATCAAGGAAATCTTTCATATGTAAACACATTAACAATCTATCTATAAACACAGGGTATAGAGGGATCCTTTTGTGCTAAACTTTGTTTGGTTTTCTGTGGCCTCCCACCATCTGTGACGTCAGTGCAATGTGAAGAAACAAAAACAAACTGGCTTCCACATAGCAAATCCAATTTTACCGCATCAGTAACAAAAGGTTGGGATTCAAGAAGCACAACAACAGTCCCTGACAGTCCTGTGATGCCTTACAAAAAAGCAGAAGTAAAAATAGATAAAAATGAAAGAAAATTAAAGGATATGATCCATGTAAATGTGTTTCATCCTCTCGAGCTATAAGCCCACAGGATATATACATTAAGCAGGATTATAACCGCCACAAGGAGAGTAGAGGTTTTCATAAAAGTACATAATAGTGTTTCTTTCCTGTTTGTTTCTCATTATTTAAAAAAGATTTAGTACATTAGCTACATCATCAGCCTTTCTACTTTAAGCTTTGAATATAAAAAGGGACAGCACACTCTAGACTTATTTCCATCGAATGAAGATCCTTCATTTTCCACTATCATCTTATTTTAAAACAGCTATTGAAAAGACTGTTGCTAAATTTGATTCAGACACGAATGGTTGAGGATGAATTGTATTTATGACCAAATAATTCCAAAACTCCATCCATCCATCGGAGCTTTACTTTGCATTTAGTGCTAATTAGCATGTGTACGCATGCTGAAATGCTTGAGTAAAATGGAAAATATTACATGCTAAACATCAGCACGTTGGTACTGGCATTGTGAGCATGTTGATGTTCACCTTTTAGCTCAAATGCTCTCACATTAACTTAATTATTGCTCTTTCATGCGGCTTTCTCTGCCACCTTAACCTTCATATTCCCCTCACTGGTGCTGAGAGTTAACAATATATAACACAATATCAGGGCTACAGTGATGATAATGGACTGTAAAAGGTGTCTGACAAAGTAAGGCAGAAGTAGAATTATTCTTAGCAGAAAAGTTTCTGTTCAGAAGTCTAATGTAGCAAACTAAAGGCCTTAATTATGTGAAAGGCAGACCCTCTCATTTAGCCCTGTATTGAAAAGCAGTACAGGTGGATAAGCATGGTGCTTAGGTGGAAGAGAGAGAAATAGTTATTGGTGGTCGAGATGACAAACAGCAATTTTCTTATGGCTCTTTGTGTAGCATGATAGAGGAAACAGTTAACAATGAAAAGATAGGGGTGGATATCTGTTAGAGAGTAAAGTGTAGAGCTAACAGCTGGTTTGCATACATAGAGGCCATTGGCACTTTATCCTTGAGGAGTGCTTCTTCTATATGTTTAATATATTTTTGGGAATATTATAGTATTGAAGATATCTATTTATTTATTTCCAGAGTGTGTATGAATAAACCATTGCTCCTGCCGACCATGTCATGATGATGACTTTGTGCACTCTTAAAGCCCTGATTTATACTAATGTGATGGATTGACTGCATGTTTTCTCGGGGTACAATGAGTGTTTTTACACAAGGTGGCGCCATCTGTATTATAGGAACCAGCCCAACCAGATTACATGCATGTCAGTGCCAAAAATGGCAGTAAGCTCTGTGGACTGTTTGCTATCTCTTCTCTCTTGTGCCTGGTTCCCCGAACATTTCTTGTCTGGCCAGTGGTTAAAACAAACTGTAGCTAATTAGCATGTTACAGTTTACACATTTTCTTTATATTTATTTTTGTCTAAGCCCATGGTCTCTCCTTGTTATTTATCCCTTTTGAGTTTTCTGATTTGCATGACTTCCTACTTTCCTTTACTACAGGTTTATATTGTACATGATTATTGTCATATGGTGGGTTGTGAAATGCTTTGTATTGGATTGCCTTAAATGAAAATTTAAAAAATGACTACTTTTATAAAAGTTCTTGGAGCTTTTGGAGTGTTTTATTTTAGTGGTCAGTGACACAAAAGAATGGAAACAATTCAAATCCTATACTGCTTATCCTCTGAGTGTTGCATGTGGGCTCGAGACATTTCGACGTGACTAATTGCTCAAGAGGCTGGGTACACCCTGACCAGTTCAGCAGTCTACCACGGGCCTGACACATGAAGACAAACAACCATTTGCACTCACAGTGACACCGAAGGTCAGTTTAAAGTTGTCACTCAACCTAACCTGCACGTCTTTGGTGGAGTGGGAGAAAGCCAGAGCACCCAGAGGAAACATACATGGGCACAGCCAGGCAACCTTTGTACTGTGAGGTGACAGTGCTGCCCGCTGCACCATTGTGCCATCCCTCATCTTTAAAATCCTGTGTGAAAACAAAACAAATCTATTCATGTGGATAATTCCTTCATTTTTCTTCCTAATATCGACAGAACCAAAACATCTCTTCTTATTTCACAAGGACAGGCATGCTTTTAAGTACACAAACATTTAACAAGCTATTGAGAACAAGAGCCAGTGTCCTTTGCTCTTTGTAATAACTAGCATCTTGATTTTAGCATCTCTTTCAGAATAAGGGTTAGCCGATGAGACAAGGACATTAAAATTAGTTATTACTACTTCCTGTCTAAACTAAAACTTATGCGATTGGGAATTTTTGCAAACATCTCTAAATTAAAGGTTTTGTTTGTCTTTATCATAAGCATCTCTTATGCATACTACCGAAATCTGTTTGTTTTTGCAGTTGTTTATTAAGCAGTTGCACCTTAAGTACCACTTAACTTTTTAATTAAGTGAACTAGTTGATGTCAATGTATTGCAATTTACCATGCAATCATGAAGTTCTAGCATCTTTTTTGGTGTAATTTGACTGTTTAGAATAAAAGCTGAAACATTTTCAGAGGGTGACAGATGAACGGATAACCAAAGGAAAAAGTAAATAAACATAATGAATGTAGGTTTTTTTAAAAACAGAGCAATGTTTGCTCCCCTCAAACCCAGAATACAGGCCCATTGAAGCTGTTCTGGTGAACACCCACGGCTAAACACCTAACAAGCACACCGCAAGTTGATTTTTTTCCCCCTTAATTTTATCACCTGTGCAGGCCACTCTTCAATGTCCTCAGAATGCATTTTCAAATATGAATATAACATAAGCAAAGAAAAAGATGCAAACGTTCATATGGTCCATCAAACCCACAAAACTTATGCAGTCATTCAAAAAGTGGTCAATGGATTTCTATTTTTAAAAAACCCACTAAAAGTACTCTGAAAATAGAAATTAAACACTAGACACTATTTAGCATCACGCTTCCCCATACGCCACACGTCTTTGCAGAGAGTAATAGTCAAGTACAAATTAAACAAGATTAACTCCTCCAGATTCCAGCCCACAAGACCGAACAGGAACTAAGAAATTTCTGTAGTATCTTTTCCAGCTTATACAAGTTTGTCCTTCTTAAATTATTCAGTTTGCATTATGTACATGTCTCATCTGAAGAGTCTGTGGTGGGTATGGCAGGGGTGACAGCTGTCATAAGACTGAATCAAACCCACAAAAGAATGTTACAAAAAAAGTTCACTTCAGCTGACAGTACTGCAGCTATCTATGCTATAGAGTCACCTCATCAAATTCTTCACAAATATTCTCATTAATCATCTAACCACTTAATTTGTGAAAGGCATGGTAGCTATTCAACTGAGCTTTGCTGGCCACATTTCAAAACAGATAGACAGTAAAAATTACTGTCTGAGACAGACACACTTCAACAACCCCCAGAGAGTTCTGGAGTATATTTAGTTTCTGGGTCAAGAAGAAATAACAAGATAGTAGTGTGGAAAAAAGTAATTCCCAAAGTTTGGGGATGTAGTTTTTTGTACCTGACAACTTACTTTACCATTCTGTTCATAGGGTGAGACAATAATTCACACAGACTGAAACTAATGAGCCCGAAAGGTTATTGAAACAATGGTTAGATACAAAGGAAAACACTCCTCGGTTTGCAAGTGCCCTTTGCTGCATTGCTCCTGCCTGTCAAGAAGTCCATGCATTGCTAACACAATGAAAATAGTTTGGTTCTCAAAACAACCACCTCTGGTTAAAAAAGAGAAATGACTGTCAAACAGTTGGAAGCAAAAAATAAAAACAGATATGCTATAAAAACACAAGATCAAAAACATATTTCCACCAAATAATGTGTCAAGTATAAAGTTCATTAAATGTGCTGTAGCTGCAGAACATTCATTGCCAGTTTTTTTATTCAGTCCACTGTAATGGTCTGACATTAAAATCACACAAGGGACTTAAAGGATCAGTGTGGCATTTTGGGAAATAAACTGAACATACACCCTAAATTTTTGTTGCTACATCACACTGTCTTGTATCCCCATTGAACACCAGCTATTCTCTTGTGTGTTTTGTAGTACCTACAACTACAACAATACACCTTCCCTTTGGTGGGTTGCATACTGTCAATTTATGGATTCACATTTTCTCACTAATTGATCAGCTCAATAATTTTGTAATTTTTAAAATCAACAATTCAATTAATTAATTTAAGCCAAATTTAGTCCACAGCTGTTATTCAGTGCAAAATATTTTATAAAAATTTAAAGGGTTAATATAAAATTTTCTCAGAATCGGAAAATCTTAAAGAACTTGGATTGGGATAAAAGCCAAAATTACCTTTATCGGGATATCTGTAATACTGTAGTCTGACAAAGAGAAATATGACTGTATTTGAAGTTAAAAACGTTTTTTTTTTTTTTTTAATCCCTAGCCTCTTCTCAGACCACTCACACAAATTATCACCTGTAATTTGTTTGATGCATCTATTTTAGTTCACCCACGCTCACTCTTTGCCCTGACTGTGTTGCCTGATGCATGGCAGGCATCAAACAACACTAGTGCTTTGGCACAGGACAGCAGGTCATCCTTTAATCTTTGTGTAGCGGCACTGTGGTTGTACTCACAAGCCCAATCTCATTCTCCCACAAATGAGTTGATGATGGCAGAAGCAGCTGGGCTGTTAACAATTATCTGACAACTGCCAAAAAAGCACTTATATGACTTGGCAGTCACTGGAGTCATTGAGTGAGTGCCTAATATCACAGATGTTCATCTGAAATTTGATGTCCTGAGCACCTGAACTGAGCCCTAAACACTCATCAGTATGAAATTGCATCAGCCCCACTCAGATGTGCTGCTACAAATTTCTCAGCTAATAAGCGATAAAACTTAGTGTCTAAAAAAACAGGTGTTTTGTGTTTTCATGCTTATTTTTAACACTACATTTTTGTATGTCATGATCATGTTGTGATCAGAGGTGCTCTGCAAAGACATGGCCTTAATTTACATGGTTGAGAAATTACATTTTTTTGACTTGCTGCTAACACTCAACCCCAGGTACACCATGCCAGTCTGAAATGTGATGTAATAAATAGGCCTTCCCATGTACACATTTTATTTAAACTACTTCTTCACTCAATTTACAGAAAATGTATGTATGCATCATTATCTGCATATGAAATGACCTTTTCCTAATATGAGCCTTCATCTTGCCAAGTCAATGACGTCATGATGAAGCTGTCATCTGTTTCAATAATATCTGCTAATAGCAAAAATCAGCTGCAAGTCAGGTACGAACGGTCAGCTGGTCGAGATGGCAGCGTTTTAGATAATGAAAGAGAGGATGAGCTGATCAGTTCTCAACCCTTGTTTAGGGTAATTGCTGTTTCATCAATATGATAACTGCAAGCAACTAACTATCGCGACAGTGTTTCCTTTGATAACCTACTGCAAATTGTAGCAGCCCCCCCAGAGTTTCATATTGAATTGAATTTTTTCAGCCAACACTGCATAAAGCAATAGTCTTATTAAGCATGTTCACATAAATCCCCATGATAATCCTTTTTCAACACTTGAGCTTTTTTTTGCTATAAGTGACTTGTTTGGTGCCTCAGTCTATCCCAGGGCAGTTTTTAACTCAGCATGGATTCAAATTTGCCCTGGGACCTTTATCATGTCATTCCTGTCAGGATGACCCAAAGCTTCTTTCCTCTCTTCTTTGTTTGTGTCTCAGCCTGTCTATTTTGTGCTTGTCTTCACAACCCTGCATTTCTGCATTAACCCTCTAGATGTCCTCAGCGACATTCAATCTCAAGAGGTTTGGCAAATGGAGGGATAGATAGATAAATGACTGTCACTCCTCGTCATTTGTCAGATTGCCTGTGCTGCTACTGCCAGTCTGTCATTTATAACCCGCCTGCCCATCGCAGACTTACAAGTCTCATTCCTACATGCTTTTATCCCATCTGCTGTGTCCTCTGTTTGGATCCAAAGGATTCTTCCTTGTCTCTCTCAGACTTTATTAACTTATTGTTTCCTGCACTACATTACAGCTATAGGACGGTTACTAGTGAAATCACAAGGTCCCATGCTTCAAATGCTATATTTGAAAGACTTACAGTAAGGAAGATGCAACCATTCAAATAAAGCACCCTAAAGAAGCAAGTCTCTGAATGAGGATGACTGAGAACCAGTGGTCCTCCCCTGGGTTGTCTATGCTCCTGCTCTCCTGACTGTGACAGGTAGTAAAGTCCTTGTAGCTATAACCTCTGAGTACAAATTGTATGAAACTGCAGATGGGTCAAAGACCAGATATCTCCATTTTTGTGTGTGCATTAAATCAAAATTTTAAAATCAGTTTAACTCAAATTTTATGAAGTGTTCCTCATGTGGTTTATTGTTTGAAAGGGATCTCATGATGTGAAAAAAATGCAACTGACTTTTGGGTGTCACGTAATAGGAGAAGTTTTGTCATGTATCATGCTTCCTCCTCAGCCAGAGCCATAAGCTGCCTTTCTCAGCCTCCTCTGCCAGCTCTTTTGTGGCCTTCCTCAGCTTCCCTCCAGTCACTCCTGCATCCCTAAGAAGGCGTGTGATTGACAGCCCCACGTAGCCTTGGCAGCCAACCTCCACTAGGTAGATGGTGGGCTTCCAGCCAGCCTCCCAGCATTCAGCAGCCAGCTCGGAGTACTTGGCCTTCTTGGGCTCATAGATGGCCTCAATCCCTCTTCTGAAGGCACCGTCAGCTCGATGAGGTGCACCACTCTTGCCTCGTTAGACCACACCACAATGTCAGGTGCGGAGAGATGTAGTTGTAGTTGTTGCTGTTTGTTTAGATCGGTCCTCATGTCCCACTCCAGGTCCGGGGAAAAGGGCCTCGATGTCTCTCTTGGGCTGGTGTATCTGTGTCCATCCCCTTCTGTGACAAAGCTGGCATGGTTCTCTGCTGGTGGTGATTCTTTGCTGCCCTGTCGACAGCCCTCCAGCACCTCAGCCTGTTTCCTCAGGACCTGGTCGTGACGCCATCTATCTTGCAGCCCGACAGGATGTGCTGGAGGCTTGCATTGGGGGGCATTGCAGAGTGAGCAGCTTTCCTTGTTCCCAAACTATTGGTGAAGGTTATGAGGACAGGGAAGCATGTCGTAAGTTGCTCGAATAATGAATCTTATCCTTGCCTGTAGGATCTTCCACAGGTCAGACCAATTGATGTTCTGGTTGACAATTCCCTCCCAGGTTGTCCAGTTTCCATGTGGGCCCTGTGACACTTCCTTGAATTTGTAGTGCTCTTCCTCTATCCTTGACACCTCTGCCACCACCATCTCCTTCCTCTCCTTGCAGTTAGGTGAAGCCCTAGAGGGCAGAGCACATCTGCAGATCACTGTAGTAGAGTGCTACCAGGTTCTTGATGCAGGGAGGCATGTGGAAAAACTCCAAGGCGTAGTTGATCAGCTGGTGTGGGACAGATCCGCATGTGTTGGCAAGGTCGAGACAGATGACGTGCAGGTCAGTCTTCTGGCTTGGCCCTCTGGATCTGGTCCCAGATCATTGCAGAGTGCTCGGTGCACCCTGGGAAACCTGGGACTCCTGCTTTCTGGCAGCTGGTTTCAATGTAGCCATTCTCTAGCAGGTAGGTGGTTATCCTTCTGGCCATCACTGCAAAGAAGATTTTCCCTTCTACATTTAGCAGGGCGATGTTTCTGAACTGGCTGATATCTTTGGAGTTCGCTTTAGCGACCGCTGACCACTACAGCCCTTTGCCACTCCGATGGAATGATCTGCTTTTTCAGGCAGTTCTCATTAGGTACCATAGCAGCTCTAGTACCTTGGGGAGTTCTTATAGAGTTTTGTACGGGACTCCATTGGGGCTGAGTGCTGATGAGGACCTTGCCTTCTTCATGACTTGCTTGACTTTACTTTGCTGAGCTTAGGGGACTTGATGTTGAACTCAGTTCTGTATCTTAAGTGCACCATACCTCTGCTTAATTTGCCTTTGGCCATTTGAGCTTGTTCTTTCTCGCTGCTTTCTTGGTGTCTGCTTGTGGCTCTGTTCTGTGTGAGGTGGTGGGGATTGGTGGTCATCTTTTCTCATCCGCATACACACTTTCGGAGGATCTTCTTCTCATTAGCTGGAGTTCTGGTGTTCTCGTTATCCGTTTCCATTGCCATTGTCGTTACCATGTAGTCTGTTCCTGTTAGGCCCATCTTCCATCCTGCCTCTCGGAGGGCCTGTGGGAAGACAACAAAGCTCACCACAACACAGCAGCGATTGAGACCTGACAGAAATAAACAACACAAAATAAAGACCACAACTCAAATTATCATATAAAACAAAAATGGGCCAGAACCCAAACATGGTAGTGGTAATTCCCAACGAAGCCCCTCCAACATTTACATGGAATGCAGCATCTAATGAACTGAGACTGACAAATCTAAACCCAGTACACCAGCTGATACAAAGCAGCAGACGTGTTAGTTATGCAGCAGATAAGCATGCAAAACACAAAAAGGCAGGAATTTGCATGCTCAACAAAAGGGCATTGCTCAGAGCAGATGGTCTCTTCTTTTTAAAATGTTAGTGAGATCTGGAGCAATTTAAACTGCAGAACAGGAGCCGAGCACTTTACAGCATATGCATGTGACGTTCATACTGAGATAAATATGATGTGTGGGGGAAAATGTCAAAACTCTGACAGTGGCCATGTTGAGTTTCCCCTACAGCCAATAAGACAAGACAAGAAAATAATTATGTAGAGGGATAAAATTTTGCAGGCAGCAAACAAAGACACCGCAAGCAACAGGTGACAGCAATTACAGTTTCATATTGTCAAGAGAACAAAACTCATGGGCTATTACAGAGCCAAGATGTCGGCTTGTTGCAGCGGACACTGACCTTTATAAGCTCTAATCCCAGATAGTCTATCTCAGGAGGATATAATGCTTTGGGAAGAACAGGAAATGTCTACCACTGGCTTTCAATAAGGTAAAAAACTCAGTATAGTTAGAGATCAGAAGGACAACGTGACCACAGCTGAAGCCCACCCCAGTCCAAAAGGTGCATTTGATATATGTCACAGCAAGTCTGACAGAATAGGCCCAGGTGGCTTCACCCCATTTTTTAAACACTTGTACAATAGATTAGAGTGGACAACGCAGACTTGAAGGCACACAACAGAAGGTGATCTTGACACAACACAATACACACATATATATATATATATGATGGCTCCAACAGATACCAGGAACAACATCAGAGATCTCTGTCCAAAAGAGCGCAATGCTAGGAAAGCTAAGGAGAGCGCAAAGCTAAGATCCTGCGCAGAACCCTCAGACTCCCAGGCCTCTGGTAGAGGACCCGAGTCTGAGGGGGACACCGCCCAGGTGGGTGAGAGGGAGATTTTTTTATATATATATATATAAAAATAAATAAAAATTAAATAAATCTGGAATTTAGAAGAGAATAGAGATCAGGTGAAAGCATAAAAGATCAAAAGGTGCAATAATTGAGGGTGACATGCTGGGACTATAGTGCCAGCAATGAAGGGAAAACATCAACACTGGGGAAACTAATGAAAAGCAACAACACCTGCAGCTATTGATCAGATATCTCATTACAAAGAGCCAGATGAGAGGATCTCAGCTAAGCTGGAGCGAATTGAAAGCCTCTCTTTGCTGGCTTCTCTCATTTCCCTCTATACTGAGTCAAAAGCCACAGAAATGACTCCCTTTGGTCCTACAGTCACGTACCCAGTGAACAAACTGATGCTGGTTCGCAGCGACGCAGCCAACATCAAACAAAAAACAGCACCTGCCTCATTTTATCACGGCAGACACACAAATTCAGGACCTTACCAAAACACAGCCACTCCCATTTTAACAGTTATACTCAATGTATAATATAATAAAATGATATAATCCAAAGACAATACATTTCCATTTGTTTATGTATTAGTTCTGATTCAGTGCACACATTTACACAATTAATGATGTCACTATTACATGTCTCAAGGTTTTACCTAATTCATCTCTGTTTCATCAACCTCCTCTCATTTCAGTCCTGGATATTCACAAAAACAATGAAGACCAATATCTCTCCATTTAATATAGTTTGATACTCAGTCATATATGTTTAAGTAGAAACCAGTACCATCATTTTCTTCTGTTGGATACCACCTCTTCCTGTTTCAGTGGATGGAAGCACAGCTTCCTATTTGGTTATCATGGTATGGAGAATATAATGAACTAAATCATTTTTTGTTAATATTTCATCTGCAACTTATAGAAAACCAGTGTTGTGCATGACTATGGTTTGTCCAATCGCACAGATGCCACTGTAACATCCCTGCTGTATGATTCCTAATCAAGGCTTTATCCTATCCAGGAGAGATGGAATTACATGACTGGGCAACACGATTTTCATCTTCTGACATCCCAGAGTACAACATGTTGGGTAAGAATTGCACTTTTCATTGTTTTCATCCTCTGAAGTACGACAACTGCCACTGTAGTGCAAAACCTGATGAGAAGTCAGCAGCTCTTTCTCAATCAAAAGAGAAGAAATTTTCACAGTTTCATAAAGATTTTGTTTTTTTGTTTGTGGCAGTGTGTTGAACACCGTCCAAACCCACCTGTTAGTGGAAAAAATGATGGATCTTGGGGTTAATCATTGAAGGCTCCTTTTATGAATGAATGATTTTCTTCTGAATTATACCCAGCAGGTTAAAGTCAACACAGCTATTTCCTACAGTATAAATACAGACGCTCCACAGGATTGTGTTCTGCCTCCCATAGTGTATACACTATATACCAATGACTATCAAGCTTCAGTGTCCACCCAAATCTTTTTAAGCATGCAGGCAAAAGATTCACAGCCTTATTGGAGAGCATAAAACATGACAACTCATCTTTCTTCAGTGCAGTGCCCAGCAAAATTTGTCAGCTTTTTTGATTTGGAAAGTGATCACAACACCATAAAACAGGGCTCACAGCAGAGAAACTGTGAGGTTTTAGGGACTGGTAACCAACACAGTGATGGAAAGACAAATTTTTTTTCACCCTGCAAATGTTTTCCCAAAGTTGGTGCTATCTGGCCTGGCTAGTCGTACCAAATGAGATTTAAATAAATAAATAAAAATGTGAGTTCAGTCTTTTAGTTGTCTAGAGTAAGAGTTTTCGGTGACTACTTAACCTTAGTT
This sequence comes from Psettodes erumei, assembly GCA_016785225.1. Lineage (NCBI taxonomy): Eukaryota > Metazoa > Chordata > Actinopteri > Pleuronectiformes > Psettodidae > Psettodes > Psettodes erumei. Next base: position 1,502,354 of record JAFBJZ010000007.1, read on the forward strand.
TTAGGTGTAGAAGAGAGATGCAACAAAAGACATTTCAGTGAAAATTTGCAGTTACAGCACACAGTTTGCTGGTTAGTGGTCATAGTGGTATGACCAGTGGTGTACAACTGTTGGAATTATGAATATGTGAATAATGTACTGTATATGCTGCAAGAAATGTGTGTGTGTGTGTGTGTGTGTGTGTGGTGCCACCAGGGTGGGGCAGCACGCAGATGAAAACATCATCAGTAGGTGAATGTTGCCACCTTCTGGACACACAGTATAATAATAAGATGCACACAAAGCTTGTGTTAGAGTGTGTGTGTGTGTGTGTGTGTGTGTGTGTGTGTGTGTGTGTGTGTGTGTGTGTGTGTGTGTGTGTGTGTGTGCGTGCGTGCATTAAACCACCCCTCAGATAAAAGGTGGTCAAAATAGGTTGAGTCGGTATAATTGCCATATCTAGTAATGCTTTCAGAGAAGTATTATTGTTGCCTGTGCTTCACATGGATTTGAGTTCCCTTGATATGAGCTACACAAATAACATTAGCATCTGGAAACGGTCAGTAGCATCCAATACAGTATCACACATCTTTACACACAATTAACCAATAAAATAAACCCGTACAAAATTATTTTCTATTGCTTTTTAGAGATAAACATATAACTACATTTTGGGCTACATTTGCAGAACGGCAAAAATGTTGTCTTTCAAACATTACAATGGTGAGCAACCTCTAAACCTCTCAGTGTCTCTGCTTTTATGATGATTTGAGATCATTTTCCAAATCAGAAGTGCTGAAAAATTTTCCTTGGCACAGCACTGGAGAAATTGTTTTAAAATGATGGGCATACACAGGCTATACAATTTTTTATGGAGTAGCCAAAGAGCTTTACAATTTGCCTCCTATTCACCCATTTAAAGACTCATTTAACAGCAGCAGTGAGCTACCATGCAAGGCACTGACCTAACCACTGGGAGCAATTTTGGTTAAAGTGTCTTGCCCAAGCTTACTTTGATATGTGGACAGACGGAGCCAGGGATTAGATCACTAATTCCTGTGCTAAATACTGTATATATCATTGCAAACCCACTTCCCAGAGCTCTGAGAAAAACACCTTTATGAATTGAAATAAATTGGAAAGAAAAAAACCTCCCCCTATTTTCCACCTCGCTGTAATTCCAGCATTATAATCTCCATCGTAATGGATCTCCTTTTTGACACCACGACTCCAGATAAAAAGGTGCATGATGAATCTGTTTTTGGTTACATGCATTTTCCTCTTTCCCTACGACCCACTGGTAGACGACATGTTCAATTACTATGTATCAATCAGCAGTTACAGGCGGACTTTGACGAAGAAGCGAAAACCGGAAGTAATCCTCCGCCGCCGCAGCCACGATGGCACCGACCGATGAACGCAAGATCGAGTGGCAGACGAGCGAAATTGTTAAATATCTCTTGGAGGACGAGGGCGATCTGAGATGTCGACAATTAAATGCTTGTGTGGAGACCGACTCTCCGGGTTAGTCTGTGTTTCTCTCATACGACTCATACGATTCAAATCTGTATTGGAGCCTATTATTATGTAACATCAGCCACAGTATACCTGCGCTTTCTCTTTACTAGAAGTGGATGGAGCGAGTGGGCCACACCACGGATTTATTATAAGAGCCTCTGATCCATGTATTTACTTTGCCTGTTACGTTTGAGATCACGTTGAAGCAAACTGGAGACCATGCAGCGTCAACACACCCCGCGGTTTGCTCGACGGACGTGGCCCATGTTTGTCTGTTTGTTTGACATTTCACAGTACTTTTCACCGCTACCGCTTTTTCTTTTAACGCCGTTTACCTATTTATGTTTATGTCGCGTTTAGGTTCACGTCGTTAAGGGCGTAATTCGGGTTGAGCCAAAGGAAAAGGAAACGCCATCGTCAAACCTCCTTCTTCCCAGAGTCGGTTTCACTTAGCAACGACTTACTACAATACTAATAAGGCAAAAAAAGATGCTAATAAAGGCTAGTTGAAGCCTGCTGCCACTGACGAACTGAATTGTCACTATGGGGCTCTCATCAGCTGCGCTTGTTTTTGTTATTTTGTGTGTTGTCAGATTGTTTTGACCCAGTCCTCATAGCCGAGAAACTGAGAGATGTGGCTGATTCCCTGAACGACGATGTCGCCTTTAGGGCTGCACTCGCTGAACTGAAACAAGCAGCGGCACAAGAGGTACACTCCCAACAATCTTTGTTACGTTTTGTTCACCACTGGCACTGAGCAGAGGTTTGAAACATTCACACACGAGGAGCAGGCAGGACGTACTGTCTGCTCGAGCCGCTGCAGCCATATACTTCAACCAGCCAAATCAGTCAGACTTTTCCCAGTTTGCTTTACACTCACACTAATTCATTCACTGATACACAATGTTTATTATGCTGTAGGCTGAAAGCAGTTCTAAAACCACAGTGGACTATTTTCTTGTGTCACTTCTCAAATGAAACACATTTTACCTCACTTATGTGGACTGAAATTAAGGTTTTGAGTGTGTAAAGTGGTGTTCACAAGGAATTCTTAAGGTTGTATTTGTAAGTCAACTTTTGTAAACCAGCTGAATAAATCTGCATGTCAAATTCATGTTTCTACACTTGTAGATATGAAAAGATGTTGACTGGAGATGACTACAATGGTGTTACTTTGGCTTTATATTGAATATCCTGCTTCGTGTCTTGATTTTTGTCTCATCCCTTCCCAGGCTTTGGAAGCAGCATTTAGCCGTGGTGTGGAGACCTTATGCCAGACTCAAGTGTCTCAGAGGGCTGAAGTGGGTCCAGAGATGCAGCTTCTCAGGGCATCAGTGGCCCTTGGGCTCTATGTCGGGAAATCATGCCCAGAGTTGAAAAATAAAATCAGGGAGTGCAATGACCGCATTCATCAACAGGCATGTTGTAACATGGGTGGCAAAGCAAGGTGGATGGGTAAGTATGTTTGGTTTTCTAAAAGCGTTGATGTAACCTCACTGCATTTATAGTACAATCAATTTGGATGGTCTTTGGCTCTGTCAGATATTTATTTCTATTTAGACAGAGAGAATACCATAACCTAAAAGATAAGGGAGGCTTGAAAAGTTTGTACTCTGTTAAGATGTTCATTTCTGCAATGGTCCAAACTTTGTAGCTGCTGTACCAGCCATTTGCACTTACATGAATAGATAGATGTTTCTTCAAGAATAGAAATCCTTGGAGGTATTTTTCAGTCATCATAGTACATCTGATGTAAGCCGATATTTTTATTACCCTCCCTTGTTGACAAGAAATAATCCTACACCATGGTGAAATAATCACAGCTGACTGGACACTGAACCACTGCCCAACTGCATTGTGCCCCTGTGCTAACAGTCATTCTGCCACTTATAGTTCATTAAATCAACTGCTGGTTGGATTCCTGTGAAAAACTGCTTTTAACACATGTAACCCCCAGACAGATTTGACTTCACAGTACACAAGCTTGTAACAGGAAATAGGAAATAGGAGATGAACTTATTCCACTTTTAATGCTGTAAATGAACTGTTTTATGGATCACTTTGCAAATCACACCAGAAGTGTCTGATAAGCCCTACTCATGGATCTATTACTCAAATTAGATCACCAGTAATTTAAAACAACACAGTCTGACAAAAAAGGACTAATAAAACCAACCATTAGTATATAATGCAGAACGAAAAGTGTGTTTTTTGCACAATGTTAGTTTGAGGAACCGTATCAGGAAAACAAGATTTGCACAAGTATGACATCTGTAATACGCACTTCAGTCTCATGTGCAGTTTCATTCTGAGTGGCTCAGAGTTTGAACAGTTTGTAATTTTGGGTTTTTCTTTTCCAGGATGAAGTGACAAGTGTTTGAAAGTGAATCTTACCAAACCAGCCTCTTAGTACTAAAGTACACCACCTTGGGCAACAATTTTCAGGTGACATCATAATTCATTCTGTAAGCTAGAAGTCTTATCATACACTGATCCTCTTCATTTTAATAATTAAGTCTCTGTTCTGGCAACAATGCCATGTTCTACTTAGGTTAAGGTTAATAAATAATAGTGATTCATTATTATCCCTTGTAGGTTATTGTAAAGCAAAAAAATGTGATTTTAATTTATTCTAATGTGATTATGATATGCCTGAAGCAATGAAACTGAAATCTGCTGAATGACTCAGTATAGAGTTTGTTCTATTTCCAATGTTTTGCAGAATGCCTACAGTGGTCACAATGAGTGACACATGAAATCATTTGAAACCAAATTTACAATTATTATTGTTTTGTGTGCATTTGTTCAAACATTTATGACTTGGATATTTTTGGTAAAATCAATGTTTTGTAGGTGCCTCTGTTTTTATTTGCAATATCTTGCTCCTTTTATAATGAATTCAATAAAAAAATGTTAAAAACAGTTTTGTATCAAGGAATTCTTTATAATTTTGTTGTTTGTCATTATCATTAGACATCTGGGGATCTCAGGGATTGAGTGGGAGAATTTGCTTTAATAAACATGCTTACAGGCACATTTCCAGTGGAACAAGTAGTAGCAGGAGTGGTGCTGTAAACTGCTTGAGAAATAAAGAAATAAGACCCCAACATAGCCTATAATCAGAAGAGGATGCCCTGTTCCAACACAAGCTAAGAAAACCTCCCTGTTTGCCTGACCATGTGTGAGTGCTCCAATGAAGATTTTTGATCAGTTTTTCTTATCGCTTTCTTACAGCCATATGTAAAGTCAAATGTCAAAGATGCAACATATAGATGTACTCTGTCACAAGTAAGTACATTTATTCAAGTACAATATTTACACAATAGTGGTGCTTGTGGTGGAAACATCTTCCTCAGAGGGGAAAATTAAAGCCAGCAAATGCCAAGAGACATGAGAAATCTAATGCTCAACAAATGTGTTTTGTGTTCCTGTCTAAAGAAAGCCATCTTGATTGGGGGAGGTGGTTTCTTTTACTGTGTACCTCATGAATGCTAAAATATGTTTACACATAAAACAAAGCATTTGTTAAAAATGCATGACTTTAATATGGCTGATACCTGAGCATGAATTTCAGTTTAAGTCCGCCATGGTCTTTTATGAGCTGAAAACTTCAACCACCTTCTCATGATCTTAAACCCATTTAAAACCTTGGAGGGTAATTCTTATGTCTCCAAAGAAATTTTACTTGACATTGAATCTGACAAACTATGTGCGTTATGCATATACTAAGTCTATAGTCTCAGAGACCGGATCACAGGAAAAAGGAGCTAAAATGAGAGGTGGAAAAAACAGTTAATGACAAGTAAGATTAGGAAGTATATTAGGAAGTAGGAAGTATATGCATTTATTTCTTCTGCACTTATTTGTAGTACACAGTTGTTAAATATCTATAATGTCTTTTGTCAACATTTAAGATTTGTCCACAGACCAGTGGTACATCATATGCAGTTTCACTTGTGGCTAATAACCAGCAGAGTGCAGCAGTGAACACTGTATAGCTCCAGATGCCACTGTTTAAGTTTTACTTTAGTATATAAAAAGAATTTTATAACATTTTTTTAAATATTTATTTTCAACATTTTTCAGGAGAGGTCAGACCCCAAAATGGCATTTAAAAGATACCCCCCCTATAAAAAATATCAACCTATCACCTTAAATAAACTAAGTAATGAGGTTCCACATGTTCATCTTAAATGGGGTGGCAGGCATTGTTAGCTCTGTCGCGTCACAACATGAAGATTTTCGGTTCGAACACCAGTTCGGGCAGGGATTTTGTGTGTTGAGTTTGCACGCTCTCTCGGTATTCTCCGGGTAGTCTGGCTTCTTCGCACTCTACCAGAAACATGGAGGTTAGGTTGATTGGTGACTCTAAATAGTCCATAGGTGTGACTGTGAATGTTTGTTTGTCTATGTGTCAGCCCTGTGATAGGCTGCTGGCGTGTCAAGGGTGTACGCCTGCCCCCCCATGTCAACTTGGATTGGCTCCAATACCCCCATGACCCTGCACAGATAAATTGTATTGAAAATTGATGGAATATTAAATGAGATTAGGCTTAAACAGATTTTATACAAACATATTCTTTGTAGATTTTTGTAGACCTGGAGTGAGGGCATTTTTAGACCAAGTCATTCATCAGTTGCAGATGTAAAAATATTCATAACTGTGAGATAAGCCAGTTCAATATTATGATGATTGAACACCTCCTCCCATGAAGTCTCCCCCAATAAGGCTTTCAATAAGCTCCCAGTCAGTCAGAACTGAAAAAGTCTCTTGGATGAGAGGTGAAACATCTTGAGATATCTTCAAATCCAGCTGCCCTCAATTAAACTTGTCTTGGATGGCCTGCACAGCTGAGAATCTTCAGACATATTCAGTGAACTTACAGCATGCCATACCGTCAGGTTTTACATGTGGACCAGTGTTGATTTTAAGAAGTTTTAATATCGGAAAATAATCAACATCCAATCCTGCCTGACAGTGTATCACAGGACTGACGCATAAAGTCAAAGCAATCATTCGCAACTAAAGGCAATTTAGAGGCACCAATCGACCTAACTTGCTTGGTAGGAAGCCAGAGTACCTGGAGAAAAGACGAAGGCACAGGGAGAACATGCAAACTCCACACAGAAAGGTCCCAGCCAAACTTGGGTTCAAAATGAGAACCTTCTCTCTATGCTAACCACTGTGCCAAAGTACTGTAAAATATATGATTTAAAGGTCAAAAAATATTGGGTTAGATGGTCATGTTTAGGTAAGGTGTGTATGTATAGAGAGTTGGGAAAAAAATTCTGGCCTTGATCTAACAAGCTGGAGAATTCACTCTTCATCACTGCAATAATTACATAGACCTTGGGCCATTCTTAAATTGGAAAAGTTTGTATCTTCATCAAAAGCAGTAGTAACTAAGATGTTTTATTCAATTTATTTAATTTCTCTCACCTCAAACCAAACAGTTGAAGCAGAAGGGCACCCACCTTGAGTTTGCTTCTGTAAGAGGTTTCTTCTTGTTAAAAAGAGAGTTTTTCTTTTCCACTGACACCAAGTTGTCGCTCATTGTTGAAGTTATTGGGTTTCTCTCTATAATACAATGTACTTCGCCTGACTAAAACTCTTAATCTACTCAATAGACATTTTGCTGTCAAAATAAATCTTTCTTCTCTTCTCTTTTTAAATTGCTTTGTAAATAGCATAAGAGACAGTGTTTTTGTTCCCAAATAAATATGATCACTTTGCCTTTTTGGCAGAAGACATTTTGACTTGTCATAGGAGGAAAACCACTAGTAACAATGGATAACAGTGCAGCAGATAGCTAGTTATTAAAGTTTACCAAGGCTGAACTCAATGCAGAATATAATATACCTCCTCCCTGAGTATCTCATGGCTTCCACTGAAGTGAACTGATTTCTGGTGAAATTTTGTTATTAAAAATTCTGGTGTGACAGAAAAGTCTTTAGACTGTGCGTAAAACCCGCATCTCCACACGCAAATATTGGCGCAACGCAGAAATTTGCTATCATGCAGGCATTTGCAATGCTAGTTCTGTACATATTGGTTTCAAAAGGCTTTCACGAGGCCACAGAGTGAAAAGGGAGCAGCACTGGAAATACAATGAGTACACTTTTCTGATTATGATGACAGGAGTGTGGGTGAGTGTGTGTGTACGGTATACTTAATGTTGTAACACATAGTGCTAGAGCTGGTTAAGAGAGAGAGATATGAGAAAGGTCACATCAAACTTTACAGCTTTTTTTGTTGATGAGCGCATCGGAGTGGCCATGATGTTGACCTCTGCTGAGACATAAACTCTTGATGAGTTCCTCAGCTGCACTGTCCCCTTCTGGTTCCCTCGTTAACAGTATAAAACTTCCCACCCTCTCCTAGCTCATCCCATGACTCCTCTACCCTCATTTCCTCCTCTCTTATTCACAGATAACCCAGCTCTCTGCTGATTGACACAAGATCATCGATGTGTGCTCAGAAAGAAATGGCCTCCCACCAGTTATTGTCTTGATGCAGATAAGCATTATATGAAAGTGAGTTGCTGTAGGGTGAATTTCTTTGCTCACTATTTGTCAAAAAACAAATCTAATGATACTTTCTGGGGGGATTACCCAGTCTGGATACAGTACATCAGAGATATACAGATGTTTGTTCAGTGAGGTGAAATTTATATAATCTCCAACATTTATACATACATTAGTTACATATACTACATATCATCAGTGTCAGCAGTATCATCGCAACCTGTATTCTTCATGTCAAATCTGGCTCATTTTAAAACTCAATCAGTTTAAGTCAGCCCTGTAATCACAGAGTGGATGTGATGAAGCTACACTAGTAACCCACTTCATTGCAAATAAGCATGTAAAGTTTGGAAAAATAAAAAAACAACAACCCTGCAAGCAGTGGCAAAGGGCCTGCAGATAAATGTACAGTAGACAGATTACATTATAGGGTTAAAATGATTATTACCAAAATGAAGTGAAGCTCATTGGATGGAGGAGCCCCAATATTCTTGAGATTCACAGTTTTCTATTGAACAGATATAGCAACAGTCTGACAGGCTGCATGATTTCCAGCATTTTCTATGTTGATAAATATTTAGAGCATTTGGAGCATCAAGTCCATTTTCTTTAGCCATGGATGGTATTTTCAGCTACAACTATTAGCTGGTATTTATAATTCAGTCGATCAGATGGTCTCAGAAATTTCAAAATGTACTAATGCACCATAGGCCATGTGTGTAAAGGCCATGAGTTTGAGTTTCTATTAACGCAGTTGGTAAACCATCATTTCATCACACCAAAGATCCTGGTTTTTAACACCAAGTGAATCAATTTCCCATTTTTTTGCCTCTCTAAGCACCAACCTGGTTGCTCACCAGCTTACCAGATTACTACTCCTCAGTTTCTCTTTTTCATTTTGTGTCCGTAAGGCCACAGAAATCAGCAAATTTGACAAAAATGTAGCACATAAGATGCTTCACTATTTGAGATTATTCACATGAAAAAGCCCATGAGTTTTAGTCCAGGTTTAAAAAAAGCAAACAATACAGAATACACTACTATGTTACCATATGTGCTACAGATATACAGTACACTTATGGATTCAAGTTCAACAGGTTGATGTTGAAACTGATGAGAAGACCCTCATCCCATAAAACAACATCATCATCATTTTGTCAGCCAGTGGAGAAACAATCAAGTCTAGTCTAAATCAAAGTCTGATTTAGGATGTTGATCTTGTCTCCATGCCGATTTGTCACCCTGTCCTCTTGAAGCGTGTTGGATGGAGGAAATCACAGTCCACCATGGAGTTCCCTCATCTGTTGTATCCCTATGACATCCCTCAATGCCATTAAGGCCATTTTTGACCAGTGACCCCTCAATCGTGAGCGTTGAGTCCTTTCCATTCTGTGAACCACTGGAGTGAAGCTTTGCAGTTATACAGCAGTACAATCAGATGCCTGAGCTCACACATCATCATCGTCATCATCATTCTGCCTCAGCCGTCGCTCATGACTATGTGCTCTCTGGCTCCCTCTTTGAGGAAGCTGACCAACTGGATCCTGACAAAGGAAGTACTGTTTCCAGATTTTCCGGAATGCTGTGCGGAACTTCTTGATGCGGAAAGCATAAACGATGGGGTTGACGGTTGAGTTGCCGTGAGTAAGGATGATGGCGATGTAAATGAGAAACTCTGGCTTGTTGTAGGCAGGGCAGAAGAGGGTGATGCAGTTGAGGATGTGAAGAGGGAGCCAGCTGACTGCAAAGAGGAACAGAACAAGGGCAAGTGACTTGGCCAACTTGAGCTCCTTGCCAAAGTAACGTCTTGGGTCTGTGTGGTTTGCCGTCACCTATAGAGAACAAAGAAGATGATTGTCAGCATATGAATTCAGCTTTAAATCATATTAAGTCTGTTTTCATAGAAAAGTATGAATAGAATAAAGTTTCACCTTCTTGTTGAGCTGCTTGTGGATCATGTAGAATATCTCAGCATAGATGGCCAGCATGAGTAGCAGGGGGGGCAGCACCCAGCCAAAGAAGTTGAAATAGACCATGTAGTCCATGCTGATGACTGTCTCAAACTCGCAGGTCACCAAGAAGCCATCGGTGATCTCGGAGCCGTTGTCCCGGAGACGCTGCAGGTTATTCCAGCCAAACATAGGTGTGAGGCCCACAATGATGGACACCAGCCAGCACAACAACACGGCCGTGCCGGCTCGCCGAGGGGTCACGACCCGCTTGTAGCTATGGCAACAAGAGAGAAGGAGTATTGAGGAAAAAAAACTCTGAGGACAGAAACTATCAAATTTCAAAGAGCAAGTGCTTTTTTAATATCGATCATCTGCTCCTTATGAAGTATTATTTGAAAAGGTATATTGGCTGAGACTGAAAATTGAAAAGATGACAGGAAAATCTTGTCTTGTTGTATCTTGTTTATAGGTGCAGTCATTATTTGAAGATAACCAGACTGTTTGGTTTTGATTGCTTCTTGGAGCTTTGTTTCCATTTTTCAAGCAACGCTGCATGACTTTTGTTAAACCGTGTCCACTGTTGCAACATATTAAAAAAATGGGATAATGGTGAATTATAAAACATTGTACAACAGTAGCCAAAATAGAAAAGGAGTAACAAGGTTAAAAAAATGGTTTAGTAATGTAAGTTGCAGATTAAGTGTTTGCTTTCATTAGCTAACATCTAGCAACCGTGAGCTACAGATCATACCAGTCCTGAGGGTATTGAATAGAGTGAATTATTCCTTATGAATTTAATATTTTATTTGTTAAAGACAGCACGTGCTATTCCCTTTACCCATGTCGTTTTGATCTCACTCTGGTATGGCAGCAGATGACTGCCTACCTGTTAAATCCTCTTTCTCATTAAATGACTGCTCTGTTCACAAATCAGAGCAAAAACAAGCAAAGACCTTTTTGCTTTTCACAAGAAGAGAACTGTGGGAGCTGTTACCTGACATAACTGTCTGCAATTCTTTGGTATTTAACAGGATGTCACCCATCCTGGCTTTCCCACACAACTGTCTGCCTCTGGACAGGTCTGTGAATTAGTCATTGTTGAAGGGACCATGGTAGACTGTTGATTTTTGAAGCCAACCTTTAGTTCTAAGAGCTGACTCAAAGATGACTCAGCTCTTTCTCTCATGCTCGCTTGCATGTTTCAGGCACATTTTCTCTTACTCTTAACTCGAGTGCTTGTTGGCTAACACAGAAACACAAATCATTAAAAAAAAGAATTGTATGTGCCAGTGCCAAACTTTTCATATTTCTCCTTTTTTCCCTCCTTTGCTTTGTCTCAGTTGCACTTGCCTCCCACACTCTCTCATGTAATGTACACAAACACACTTTCAGATTACGGTCAGAGTGAGACAGACAAAAAACAAGGTGGATGAATGAGAGGATGTTTGAACAGACTCTGTCTGGAGTTGGTCTTTCCACATGTGACATCAGTTTTTTTTCTCAGCTTGTGTTCTCATAACTCTCTACAGCTGCTTGCATGGCTCAGTTGTTTATCTGCATACAGATCAGATGTTCATTTTACAAAAATGTTTTCTGGATTTGACTGTCATCCATCTATCTATACGTTCCTGCCGGATTTTGATCCTCATCTACCACCTGCGAAATCCTATCTTCCAGCTCAGCTCACTAGTGATACTTGGGACATATCCAGACCACCCTTATCATGCCAGTGTGCTTCCAAACCACCTATGCTATAAAAAGCAATCAGTGCTTGTTTAACTGTGTCCCTCAAGAGTCCCATGGGCGGATATGGAGGAGAATTCAACTTCTGGATCAATCTGAAGTTATGCTGATGGGAAGCTCTGGATGAAATGGACCATCAGTGAGGTGTAAATAATCTTTTTCAGATTTGTGAATCTATAAAATGTACTTCTTTTTTGTTTTTCCTCTGTGGGGATGCACTAGTACCACTTTTCCTGCTGTTAATGCCAGTTCTGATTTTCTTAATACCTTTACAGAAAAAGTAAAGGGATGCAGTCCTTTTAAATTATGAACAACCTTGTTTATTACATTTCGAAAAACTTACTGAAAACCCTGACACCCATAGTATTTACATTATTATCATTATCATTATTTAGTATTAATACACAATGTCCTTTCAAATGTTCCCTGTGTAGTGTAAATGTATCCTGTATTCATGTGTGTGTGTGTGTGTGTGTGTTGGTTGCCAGTTTAAAAAATTATGCAATCCATCAACCGGCCACCATGAGCCTATTGAGCAGTCATGCATTCTCTGCCAGACTCTTTCAGGCTCATTGTCAAATGAGCCAAGTTAAAATATGGCGAGTAAACTCAGAAATAAAGACAGGAAATATGCTGATATTATCAGTTAATCTTCCTGTTCTACTCATCATCATCTGCTACAATGCCTGTTTCTACCATGATTTTACCTCTAACCAATCCAGACCAGAGTCACTCAAGAGCAAGTATGCCATATGCCTTTCACATGCTTGCACATGTTTACATCTGACTGGGAAACCGAGTGTCCCCACAGGTGTGAGGAAAAATGGTCTTTGAGCCTTTTGGACCTCCGATGTATATCCTGTATTAATGGCAAAATACAAGATACTGTCTTTTGTACTGCAAATTAATCTATCTTGTACTATGTCTGTTACAAGTTACCTTTGCTTCCAACTGAAATTGGCTACATACTGAGACTACCTAAAATAAAATATAAAGAACTGGCGGAGTCAAATCATCTGTGGTTATACATTTTTTAGAAGAGGACATGCAATGAATTACATTATTTGTCATATCTCTACTTCTCTTTGATCTTAACATTTGTGTGGCTTGTTGGTTACAATTAATAAGTTAAAACTGACTAACTGATGAATGAATGAATGAATAAATGAGTTTTTAAAATCCTGTTGTATTACTAGTAAAATCAGGGAAGAAAATCTCCCAACCTGACAACCCACTAACTTTAATCACTGGCAAGATGTAATTTCCAGCACAGATATCACAGCTATGTCAAAGCAGATTAATGCAGTCCATCATTAAGGTTACCCCAAGCGAATCCAAATGATCCCACCGCTCCATTACCTATCACAGTCATTTCTGGGTGGATGTGAAATGAAATCCTGTATGACCGTTGGCCCTTCTGGCGCGTGCCCTTGGTCTGAGCTGCGGTCCAGACACAAAGGCTTTATGTGTAAAGGAGAAAAAAGATATTGAAAACTAGAGGAATTCACCTTTAGGCCTACCTCATGGGTATTTTGACTCTCAGATAGCGGTCGATGGCGATGGCCAGCAACGCCAGGATGGAACTTTGCGTGAGGACGAGCACTGTGCAGGCGACTAACAGGCAACTGTAGAAGTGCGTCTTGAGTTCGATGCTGATGGTTATGGCGAGGGGGATGACAAGAGCCCCAACCGCAATGTCAGCCAAGGCCAGTGAGACGATGAAACAAAACGTGGTGTCTCTCAGAGACCGGTTGATACGCACAGCCCAGACCACCATCACATTCCCGATGACCGAGGAAACGGCGATCACCACCTCCATCCCGATGTAGAGTGCTTTGGAGGCAGGCAGACCCGAAGTCATGATCACGGATGCCGGATGAGTGTGCGCTCAGCGGAGAAACAGCCGAAAACACGTCGAGGGAGTTCCCTGTTTGAGTTTGTGGGTGCCGGACGAGACCCCCTGACCGAGGCTTCGCATGTTTTGCTGTCCACGAGTAAAGCGAGAGTCTCTGGCTCTGACTTATTTAATATCGAGCTGCGCGCCTGACGCAGAACTTGGTTTCCGTACGCTCCGAGGCTGCGATTCCGAGAATGGAGTGGTCCCTGGAGCCCTGCTGGCAGGACGGACCTGGGACGGTCCACGAATACTGAATGAGTCACAAGCAGCGGATCAGCAGCGTTGCCTTTCTTGATGTCCGGCATGTGTCACAGGTCAGAAAAATAAACGCAAATAGTCCCGAGACATACGTCCCAAATCGTGCCCGTTCCTCAGAAACTGGAGTCATTTTGATAACGTCACGCCATCATGTTTTATCGGTTCGGTTGGGACATACATGGCTCAGAACAGACAAATATTTGTTTCCCTTTTGGTAATTAGTCATTGTTAAATAATGCAGACTCTGGACACATTTTTGTGACGACCAGGCAGGAAATTCAGATTATTATTAAAATCTCCACGTCTTCTTTCTGCGAAATCATGGGTGACTGAAAGCTCGCCCTCTGTGGGAGTAAACACATTGAATTGTGAGGAGGAGAGAACTTCTTCTTCTGAATTCATGCCATAGATGCACCTCATCACGTCAAAAATATCAGCTATAGCTTCTGTTATTTATACTCACATTGATTTGAGGCTATCAAAAACGTGGTTATAAAAAGGAGGATTAACCCACCACCACTCTTCATCCCAGAGATTTTTCCTCAGTGTGGCTGTGTGGTTACAGGCTGAAATGAAGAGTGGGTGTGAAGTATAAAACCTTGTAAATTTTTGACACCCTGGAGACCACACGCAGAAAGGATGCTGGATGAAGACAAATGGTCACATGCTTTGTGTTGGAGGGAGACAATCAAACAATGCTGGACAACGACAGCCTGGTATCAGTGGAAAACAGCAGGACTCAGCTGCAAGACAGATGTAAACGACTCACAACCAGCTGGATAAATGTATGTTACTGTACCCACAGAAATACAGTCCCTTTATTTGTTTTGCATTTGACGGGTAATGGTGCTGCAGCTTCTGATTTTAAAAAGCTTTGGACAAACTCTCCTGCTTCTCAAATTAGATTTAAAAAAAGCTCAAGAGTCCATCAACCTGTCAACAGATAGAAAATGACCAATACTGAGGCCTCTTCCTCTCCCCTTGACTACAGTGAAGGTCTTTCATTTGATTTATGTCTGATTCCACCTTCAATTATTCATTTGTCTGTAACTCTCCTCCTGACTTACATCAAGACCATTTTCACCTCTCGAGAGGAAACCACCAAAGCTGTTCAGACCAGGGACACTGAACTTATGGCCACTTGGAACCCAATGCACTTTGATATTCTGTCCTCTTGCTGATTGGTAAATACACAAAACATAAATAATGAAGGTGTACTTACACTTTGTACAAATCAAAGCAGCAAGAACTACAAAATATGAATCATAGTCTGGTGATCTGCAATATCATATAAACTCATATGGATTCCACACTCTGACACACAAACTTTGTTTATTATCAGATTCATTAGCGAAAGAGCATTTTTTCAGATCAGTTCCTTCTGCACATATGTATATGTACAACAGCATTGCATGAGTAACAAACAGGACAGAACATCTCGAGCTGATCTTCTTCAGGGTTAAATTCTTCTCCTGCACTGCTCATCCCTTGCTGCCAGTGTCAGTATCTGGAAGCTGTTTAATTAAGACACATCACAGCCTCATCAATGCCCTACTTTAGCTGCAGACTGTCATCCCCAGTCTGTGTCCCCAGTGCTGAAACAACAGGTGTAGGCAGAATGAGCTTGCAGGCTTGATGAGGCTGTCAAATAATATCACAGAGGAACACGCATCTGATTCAAGCAGGAGCCTCCAGCTTGAATGAGGAAGTTACATATACTCTCTTTTGAACAGTATTACACTACCAGGTGATGAACGGTGTCGCCTTCATCCACTGCTAATATTGGCATGATCACACGGCCAAGTATTTATTCATTACCAATATTAGAGCCATGATTAACATCTTTTTTCCAGAGCTGGGTATATATAAAGACTGACTGATAATGTACTCTTAATGGGAGTATGGAGGCACAGTAGGTCCATAAACTGTGAAACTGGGTGAGGTATAATAATTGTAATTACCGTGTTATAGCCACATTAAAACGGCTTGCGTTTATATCTGTAATACAGAATTGACACTCATTAACAGTCACTCCACATGTTGCAAACAAACTGATGCTTAACAGAGACTGTATGAGTCTATAATCATTGCTCTCCTAAGATATTACTCTTGAGCATCATGAACATAGTTGTACTACTGTTAATATGTGAAACTGTCAAGAGAACTGAAGTGACTTCAATGGAATTGGCCACCTTTTTTTACATCTGTTAATGCATACGTCATGTGTACGACACATTGAAACAATAATTTGTTTCCGACAGCAAACTTTTCTTGGTCTTTAATGAACCTCCACAGGCTCTGTGAATGTTTCCCAGCATGCAGTGAGGTCCATTGTGTTCAATCTGTGCAGTGGCTGTTGAAGCATGATAATTTAGGGAGAGAACGTGCAGCTCCACATCAACCCTCTCCAGCACTAAATGGGGGGAATTGTTCTGACACTTTTACTGCTGGGATGAGCCTCATATCACGAGCGCTTCATATGCTGACCCACAGGATACAACTCAATATGAGAAATATGTTCAATTCTGAAGGTTGTGCTGTTCAGCCAGTCCAGGCCTGATTCCAGAAAAAAAAGACTTATGATGCTTCCAAAACAATTGGGGGTGCAGTTGTGCAGACTCCTGAAAAGTTATAATCATGTGCCCACAACTGAATCTCACCCAATCTCTGTCTATAGCTGTTTTGTCCTTGTTAGTCATAGCATGCAAATATATATACCTTTATGACCATCCACAAGGGGATAACTTCCAAGCCAGGCTGCAAGGATGGACACAACACAGCAGACCGGTACAACTTATGTCACTGTTTTACTGAGTGCACACCATCATGCAGTGCGCTCAGCAAGATTTCCCACCTATCACGCAATTAAATCACAACACATTCATGAGGGGGGAAATATTGAACAGAGGGTGCAATGCATGCTTTTGCATCCCCTATAGAACGTGGACCTGATCCAGTCTCATCACATTATGAGCCTATAATGTAAAATCAGTGTTAAAATTCAGTTTAGTTTAGCTGTGAAGAAATACAGTGTTTGCTAGTAACATGAAAAACAAACTTCTGATAAAATTACCTTTTAAAGCAATGAACACCCAAAAGCCGAGGGTTCAACGTATCAGAAATTTGATTTATGGCATATTGAGCCCTCTAATGTATTGCTGTGCAGAAGCTACTGTGCAATGGTTAAAAAGGACTCCTATGAGTTAGTAAACCACTACACCAACATACTAGGGCTGGCCCAAAATTAAAAACGTAATCTTCTCTGGTATTTTGCTGATGAGTTCCATCAGGAATTATGAGTTTATGTTACTGCTGCCAGGAAATAGCCATATCTTTCCATGGAGTCCAACACTGAGAAAACCTTTTCTTCTCTTGCCTATATGGCTTTTTTAATTACATAGCCAAAGCGCAGTTGGATTCTGTCTGTTGTCTTTTCCTAAGTTCTTGAAAATATATTCAAGATCTTTCCTTGACTTCATGAAGACTTACATTGATGTCAAGGAAAACTTGTTAGGTTGCGATCGGACATATTTTTTCTAAAATACTTTGGTCCAAAAACACTCATGTATGCTGAATATGTTTGGAGAGCATTAATGAGCATCTTCCGCTTTTTGGCACCACCAATAAGTTCTCATAGACTTATTGGGAGTGCTGAATCACTGTATTAATTACACTACAACCCTCCTCTTGGGCAAAGTAAAGAATGAAATGTTGCTGATAAAATCTCTCATCATTTCTGTAGGATTCTAAGGAAAACAAGCGGAAGCAAGTACCATTTTAGGCAACCATGTGGCATTCAGAGTGAGATTTCACAGCTTTGTCCTCTCATGTAAAAGGTACATATCCCTTTGAAAAAAGTCCACTCTTTCAGGATTTTCTTGGTATGGTTTTTGCTTTTCTGCTGTTGCAGGTTGTCACATTCGGGCATATGATGTACGGGTAACCAGACCCATTCCTGTGTGTGCTGTTCTCATAATTTTTTTTGTTTTCGTTTTGTTTTCACTGTTTTAAATGGAACCAGTCATTTCAGCCATTGATGTAGTGTTTTTGTCTTAGTTTTTTCACCTGAAGGAAACATTCCTTAAGACACTGGTTACACAAAAATGTTTAATTTAATTTAAAATGACCTTATTCAGACCCACCCTCATTAAAAGAAATGGACCATATGGCATTACTGGTTGATTCTCCAAGGAACAAGATGACGACTGCTAACAAGTAACATCTATAAAATTTTATTTTGGACTTTTCATACCTTAACTGGTGTTCCAGAGCACATTTGAGTTTCCTGTTGTTGTTTGGCAGAGTAGTGTGAGAAAATACCAAGTCTTACTATCATGGAACATTTTCAACTCATCAGTTATAAACAAATCTACTCACATTCTCTGTGTCAAAACAGATGTGTTACACTCTGTGATTGGATGAACCCTACTGTAGGTTGTGGAATAGTGATACTTACTAATCTCTTCTTAAGAAATTCAACACCCACTCTCTTACAGCATAAATACATACTTGCATAAACATAAATCAAGCCACAGAGCCTGACAGCTTCAGAGGAAACTGATCGACAACATAAACAGAGGCACCAAATGCACCTTCTTGTTGAGTGCTGTAGCAGTACACTGGAGATTTAAAAAAGAAACAAATTACATTCTTCCACCAAATAAGAAGCTAATAAATAAAATGTCAGAAAGTGCAACTATGTAATCTTGGCTGTTGTGACAGCACAGGTACCCACAGAAAACACTGTTCAATTTTAAAGGACAGAGGATCAAGCTGAATAACTAATCAAACTTCATATTTATAACAGTGGTGGTACATAAAAGATTGGTATGGCAGGTGTGTGGTGAAGCATTAGAAACAGAGCAGAAGAGCCAGTGAGGCATGAATGTTTGAGGAGGCAGGAGAAGCTTGATAATCCTGAAAGGAATGTCTGCTGATGCTCAGTTGCCTGAAATACCAAAATACATGAAACATGGTTTGATGGTGATACCTCATACTAAAGTTATATTTTATATTATCATGTCTTTCTCTTTTTTAAAAGGGGCATTCCAATGATTCCTTCATGTAGAGTATGATCCAGCCTTTAAAAACAATTTGTAATGTGTCCCATGGCTCTGGAGGAGACATTTATACATGAAAGTAAGTGCACAGTATTTTCTGTTCAGAGGCTGTTGGGGCTAAAACATTCTTTCTTTACAAAGCTGAGCAGAGAACCTCCTCTGCTTTTACACATTCCTGGGACGATGTCACATTCTTTCATCTGGTTTAGATATATCTTTCACTGTTCAGTTTGAGAGATATCTGAGGGGATCCGCTATCAGAACTTGGATTCTCCATTTCAATAAGCTTTGAAAAAATGTGGCGCAATGCCATTACAAACATAATAAGTTTTCTACAGATGCTATTTTGTGAAAGATTTAAGGTTTAATTAATAACCATGGAATAGCATGGATTTAAAGAGAAATATGGAAATCAATATGATATAATCATACAATCTTGATAAACCTTCCAAAAGCATTGGAGTCTTTTGAAGAGAAGCGGGTATCCTGAGGGAATTTGAAGAGTTTGGGACTGAGCTTTATCAGAATTTCCCTCGAACCTCAACTGCTCAGTGCTGCAGTACAACCCTGATTTTATAATCTAGTTCGATTTTGTCCATCTGCCATTTTTCCCCTAATGATGGTGCTGTACCCAGATTTTGTGTAAAACTATCAAGTACTTGTAAAGATATTTCACTCAAAACCACAGATGTCAGCCTCATGGTCGCTTGAGAGGAAATGTCAGGCGATCATTAGGATTCATCTTTTGAGAACCATAAATGTCTGTACAAACTTTGATGCCACTCCATCAAATAATTGCCGAGATATTTCAGTCTGGACCAAAGAGGTGGTCTGACAGGCAGATTTTGCCGTCCCCACAGCCATGCTGCCACCACGACAAATATCGTTCCAGTAATAACCGCATTATGTTTCTGTTGTAATGCCCCTTATTCTTCATTAGTAAAAATCTGCCACTTGACTGGGGTCTGAATACAGATATGCATGTACTTGTGTGCCTCCCTGTGTCTCCGTTTCCTATGTGTGCTCCAGTTTCCTTTCACTATCCAAAAGATATGTGAACTGTAGGCTCTCAATTGCCTAAAAACAAAGGTGTGTATGTATTTGTTTCTGTGTTTGTCTGGTGATTGACTGGAACCTCTTCAGGGAGTATTCTGCCACTCCTCCAATGCATGCTTGGATAGGCTACAGCCCCAACAGTTTTAATGAAATGAGATTATGAGTTAGTGGAATCCTAATATTGCCCCCCGGGATTTAATGTTCATGTGTGATTTGCAAATACACACCAAAAAAAACTTAAATGTCTTGCCTGGTAGCTAAGTTTCAAACTTCTTGTGACAGAACTCTCACAAGTGTGTATGATTTTCAGCAAACTGTTCACCTTGAATATAATCAAGTTCTTTGCTCCTACTTTTTTGGCAGTTTTTACACAGTTGTTGGTTTATGTTCAGTTAACCAAACTGTTATAGTCCCTGAAGCTGAGCATGTTAAAGCTGTTTGAATGTTCTTTATTGAGCTCCACATATCTATTCAGCTGAGTACTTTTTCTTCAAAGACACTTGTTTTGTTTATTATACTCCTTAAGTACAGGTTCTTTCATGTCTTATGTTATAGTAAGCAACATGCTGGTTTTGCATTTAAGAGCCATGCTGTGTTTACAGTGTGTCTTCAGGAAATGCAGAGCTCTTCAGAAGAGCTCAATAATGACCAGCTTTTAACTTTCTTTCTTTTTTTTTTAAACATAAGACGAGAATTGTCTGTTTGTCCCACATCTTTGTGCACCTCAGTCCTCCTTTGCCAACCCTGTCTCCTGTGAATACACTACTTATTTGTTTTGCTCAGTGTGTTTAGAGCAGAAGGGGTAGGAGCTGAGGTAATGTAACATCATTATCAGGGAGGTAGTTGATGGTTTAGGAAGGAGACGCTTGCCAGCTGCCAAGAGCAGGGAAACAAAACATCAAGCTTCGCTGCTACTTACAGTATTCGTCGGTGTAATTTAACTAGTTGATTTAACACTGGATTTTCAATGAAAGCACAAAATGTATCCATCAAAACAAGATATGTCAAATAATATATGTCAAACACTGAGTCAAGGTTGATTTGGAGTTCAGTCTATCTTAGTCAGTGACATTCACCAGTGGTCTCTCTGGGCCCAGAGCAAGCTAATGTTTTGGATCATCGGTCCATGAAAATGTGATCTTTAAATCCCTTTTAATCTGTTTTCATGTGTCTAATGAATACTGTCTGACCAGATAAGTAATATAAACATACCTATATCTACTCATAATCAATGTTCAAACACTCATTGACACAAACACATTGACTTTAGACTCTGAGGGGAATAGTGTCTTCTTTTTAAAAATGGAAAGTCACAAGATGAAAATTATTCCATGTTTTAATGTTGCAGAGAGTCTTTTTTTTTTTTTTAAACAAAGACTGCAAGCTCAACCTTCACCATCCAGCTCTTCTCCTGGGGAGAACAAGGGGTCTTTGGTTGTGTGTGCTGGTTGTTCATCTCCCTGAGCAGATCACATCTCAGTCCCACAGACGTGTGTTAACTGCAAATGTGTGGAAGTGATGAACCTCCGATGAAGGGAGCAAGATAAACAATAATCAGGCTCTGATAATCTGAGCAGGACCTGGATGATTATTTGTAGTAGGACTGCCTTTCTGTATTGCACGTATTTCAAAGTAAGGTGTCTCAGCCGCTGGAATATAACATCATCATCATCATCAATATTATAAGAGAGATTGTTACTATGGCTGAGATTTCACAGGCTGCATACAAAGTAAATCATGGCAGCTGTAGCGTGATTCATGCATCATTTAGGCTATTATCATTGTGATGTCAGAGAGTTCAGATAATTTGCAACTGTTGTGATATACTGATCAAATTGCAAACGTTATTCTGCACTGAAGAATGCTTTTGAAGTGTATTTATGTGGTTTGCAGATGTAAAAGTTTGAAGGTGGTTAGCCCTTGCAAACAGGTTGACAACCAGAAGAACTGAGGGGTAAAGCACAGTGGAGAAAGGACCAGTAAGAGACATGAGGATTTGTTTCGTCAGGGGTGGAGAATGTGTCAAAAGTACAAAGAAATCATAAGGTTTCCCCACACGTAATAAACCAGGATACAAAAGGAAAAGCGGACCACAGGCTTGCAGCAGGAGAGACATGCCATGACCCCCATTGCTTTAAGCCTCCACACTGGTCTAACTGGCTTTTATAACCAGGGTGCCTACCAACAGCAAAGGGTACATGGGAACTCTCCCAGTATTTAAAACATATCTGCAATTAACCTTTACTCATATTTGCCATTACAAAGTACAATTGACTGTTGTCTAATGCAGATTAAATGAAATGCATAATCAATGAAAAAGATAACAAGCTACATCCAAACTTAACACAAAAACAACCTTCTACCTACTTCCCTGGCCACTTGGTTCAACCTAATGAACTAGGTGGCAACAGCTGGCGTTAAGTGGCTGCACTTGTGTGCATGCCATGAAAACACATCCCAAGAAGTAGATCTCAAATAGGGCAGAGATTAGTGCAGGACTTCAAAGTGTAACAACAACAAAAAATAACTATCTGCATTAAACTATTTAATCCTTAGTGAGGGGGAATGCTCTCCAGCTCCCTCAGAGGAGAGACATGTCATTGAAGGCTTTGTAATGTGTTTTTCTCCTTTAAAACCTTTATTCTTCCAGGACTTAAATCTAGGATTTACACAATTTAAGGTGAGGCATAAATTCTGTGTGTGCAACCCATCTCATTTTTTAACTGGGCTCACACATTTAATCACTGAACAATGTCAAACCAGGCATGTAAGGTAAATGAAGTGAGGGGGCTCAAGAGCTCCCAATATAGATTTCCACTACTTTGTGATCCACACTCCCAGTCACTGCTTCTACTGGGATACATTCTCCATCTGTCACTGCCTTGTAGCAACAATCTTGCCTTCCTATACAAATACTCATATAGAATTCTTGAAAAGGATGATAAATGGGAGGATGGTGTATAGTTGGCTAAAAAAATCTGGATCAGAAGTGGCCTTTTTAAATAGCGGTTTAATTATTGCAACCTTAAAAATGGTACCTGTGGTATATAGCCTGTTAAAGATAAATTGATCAAGGAGTTACAGTCAATTCTGTGTCTTCTGTACTGGACAATGTGGCCATTATATCATTGGGAAGTGGAAAATGGACGTGGCCAATCAGCTGAGCCTGCTGGCCTTCGTAAAAGTTTCTCTGTCAGCCTGTTTCTCGTTTGCGGTTGTATGAGGACTGGGCATGCGGTGCTCTGTCCAGGAAAACTGAAAGGCTTCAGCATCCGCTTCTGGCCGTGGGTGTGGAGTAAAATGTTGATTCTGCTGGTTCCTGCAATGTAGCTTTGGGTTTCAAGCTTTTTTCAAAGCTTTTACATAATTTAATTTTTTCCTGTTTAATTGGCTATAATGAGCAGACTCCCTCCCATTTTATACATTTTGTTGTCTGGGCAGTCTTAATTTTGAGCCTTGGCATTTCAATATATCCAGTCATATACATTAACACGTGACAAATGTGCATACATACAATTTAGAGAGTAGTTTTTTGTTTAATTTATCTATTTGATCAATTGTCCCAACTTCCCTAATGTTCTTTTGTTCAAGCCCTGTAACTGTTTATATTGCCTGAATACATTTTTTAACTTTTAAAAAGGGCCTTAAAGGGTGACATCACCAATGTTTCACATCACGATTATTTAATTTGTCATGGGGCTTCCTCTTGACTATGTGGCTATTCAATTCAAGGTCATATCAGTTATTTGAAAAGAACCAAATAATGCCTTACGGGGCTGTGGAGGGCATTTGTTCCTGTCCACTGGCCTGGGAGTGAAGAGTCTGTTCTCAGCTGACTTGATAGTTTGTTAAATTAATTTTGGATAACAGGGCACTTTGTTTGTACTGTTAAAAGCAGTAGCTAGTTTTAATGCTGTTGCTGCTCGGTTTATATTGCTTGAGGTATGTTTTTGTTGTTGACTCCAAAGCATCTGCCTTTATTACTGCATTATCTAAACATCCTCATACTATTACTGAGAGACTCCATAGCCATGCTTAGAATGAGAGAACTACTACTAGCTACTTGAAAGCTATTTGAGCATTTACTCCATATCCTTGATATCAGGTTGAAATTTCATTGACTAGTTTGGAAATACTGTCACTATGTGGTTGTGCTATAACAATGTGTCGTAAGCGACCCTTTAAATCGATTTATACAAGTACAATCAACTATTAAGGCTGAACGCGCTACCAGTGGAGCAAAAGTCAGAAGTAGTCAACTTTTTGGCACAACAGCATGTTAAATAGTCAACCGGAGTTCAACTAGTTCAACTAGTGGGCTTTAAAGTTCCACTAGTACCATTTGTAAGAGAGAAACTGTCCATTGATAGCACTAGTTGGAGCACTATTGAGGTCAGAAATGTCCACTAGTACTACTAGTAAGAGCCAAATGATTATTGTTGGGGGTCATGACTTGAAAAGAATGGGACCCACTGACTTAGTCTGCACATCATGTTCTTTTAGAGATGACCTACATCACAGTGCAATAACAAGAGATGAGAAGGCAAGCCTTCTCCTATCATGTTGCTGTTTGTTTCAGTTATGGCTAAAAATAGCTATTTTCTTCTCCCTAAGACCAAATCACCAAATTGTTCCCACCCACTGGTGCACTTTTATAGCCCTGCTGCTGCTCCAACATATTGCCTCCTGGTATAGTGCGATACCCTGCCATGGTCTTTCTCCTTCATATCACATCTCTCGCTCCATGAAAAAGCGTAAAGTCAAGCTTGTTTTTTCTTGATGAAGTTGCAGCAATGTCCATTAAACTGAGCAAATGACTGTAACATTGTGCTCTCTGCCTGCTAATTTATGAGGAACCACTGGTGCAGAAAATAAGGCAATAGAGACTATCACTGTACTGACACTATCGCTGTGACAAAACAGTTTGTTAAATGTTGCTGACGAGTTTAAAACTGTCTAAGAAATAGACTGAGTGAAGAAATATTCAAGGCTGTTGCCAGTGTAATTTGTTGCAAGAGTGTGACTCACAGAGTGGGTCTCAACTGGCTAATACAACATCAATTGTAAAAACACATGAAACTAGTCAAAGGCAAGCGATAAAAGCAGGGTTTTAGACTAAGTCAATAAAATGGATATATCCATATATCTCCTGCTCTGAATTTGAATCAGAAATGTATGCACATCAAAATATGCATTACAATATCTCTACTCAATCACACATCACAAGGTCATTCTGTGCGCAGCATTTTTTCAGGGAATTCACTGAGGACTGCCAGAATATAAATTAATCAGCCCCCCACCCTCCCAAAAAAATGATATTGATATTATATTTCCCTCGAGAAGATATTGCAGGTTGTAACAGATTAATGAGATCATCCTGCAATCCAAACCTTTTACTGGTTGGAACTTAAAGTCATTTGTATTTCCTCTAACTTTCATAGAAAGCTCAGGCTCTTTGAAAGGAAAACTCACTTCCAGCATAAAATGTGCAAAAAAAATCATCTGTGTGAATTCCAGAGTTAAATATATCAGAATAGGGTAATCTGTCAAAAATCAAGTTATCATAAATATGAACTCTTTGACTTTAAGGGAGTATAAAGGGAAAGTGAAGCATCATGGAAAAAATAGGATTAGAGCTTCAGATACCTGCAGAGGCTTTGAAAATGACCCAAGGGTTCAAAATGAAACCAGCTGGACATGCTTCATCAAAAGGAGACCTGATATAACAGTTTTTGTGCACAGCTCCGTATTTTCTGACTTTAAAAGAAATGGTTGACATTTTTGGAAAAATAGCACATCATTCACTTAGTTGCAGAGCGTTGGATCAATACCACTCTCATTTCTCCACATTAGATACTGTATGAAGCTGGAGCAGAAAACTAGACACAGTGAGGCTGCCTCTTTCCAAATGTAAGAAAATCCACTTACTAGCTCCTTTAAAGCTCACCAACAGAGAATCACAGTCCAAGTCCATGTCCTGGCTAGCCTTTGTTCTTCTTGCCAGATCATGACCCTCCCATTACACTAACCAAGCACTAAACATAACAATTTAAATGTTTAATAATGCGGTAGGTCTCCACAAGTGGATACTGTGCTGCAAGATCAGATATTTTATGTTGCTGAGCACTGTCTGTGAACATTTTACTGATATGTATGTGATCAGTGTATCTGCGACTGTGGTTCCCTGTTAACATGTGAAACATGTTAACATTAATCCACACAAAAACAGATATGTACAAAATGACTGTTGCAATTTTACAGGGGTTAATGTACAGGACTGCTTCTTGACCAGGTGTAGTGATGTAACAGGATACCAGGATGCCACTGCACCTGGCCAAGATAGTGGTTGATGAACAGCTTACATTGCATTTCCTGAATGCCAAACTATTCCTTAAAATCCATACAGTCACGGAACTGATTCAGCTCCAGGCTTGCCAATCTAACAATTCTGCTGAAGGTCAATTTCATTATCCAACAGGGAACTGCATCAACACGCTGTCTTGAGTCTCCATGTTATGGCACTCTGATGTGAGATTAATTGTAAATTGCAAACCTCTGGAAGACTTGGCCCACAATAGTCCCTGCTGTCAGCAGATAGTTTAGAGGCTGCAGCTCTGCTGTGAAGACCCTGTCTGAGCTGGTATGTGTCAGAGAATGTCAGAGAGGGAGGCAAACAGTGAACTCTACCTCCGCCAAGCCAAGCAATCCTACATGGCACAGCCAGATCATTATCTGGAGCTGCACCAAACTAAGCAATTGATGAAAATGATGAAAAATGCCTTATCCCTCAATGTAATGTAAAGTGATTTTAAAAATTGCTGGATCTGCCCTTTAACGAGAACTGCAACAATTTTTTATTGGTTCTTCCCTCCACTGAGTTTGATGCAAATGGGTTCTTTTCTTTATGCATAATCCTGCAGCCAATTAAACAAACAACCAGACATTGGGTGAAAACGTCCTTGACAGAGGTAACTAGGGCAATTAGTCTAAATATATTGGTAGGGAAGGAGAGTACGGTGAATTCATCATTAGAACTGATTTCTTAATTGGCTAATTTGTCACAACAGAATTTATTAGTAAAAACAGAAAAGAGACTATCTTCCTTTATCTCAGTATGATATGAACCTTTTGTTTAGTTTTATCCTCTGTGTTACCCAGAATATTCCCAAAAAAGGGCTGAAAATGACCCTGTAACACCAATGAGACGATTCTGATTAATACACCGGTAAAAGTCAGATGGAGGGTAAAACAAAAATGTTCACATGCTGGGGTTTCTTTCTCTACTTCTGCTCATCTCTCTCTCAATCACTCTTAATTTACCTTTTCTTCCCTCACCTGTCCCCTTGTATTTTACCTCTCCTTTCATCTATTTCTCTCTGTTTCCCTCCTCTGGCTCAAGTATCGACTCAGACTGAGTGCTCATTGTAATGCAGCACACAGCAGGGCTGCTTTCCAATCTGAACTGGTAGAGTGACCTCCACACGGTGTGTGGATGTAATTTATAATTTTTTATTATTATTTTAACCCTTTACTTTGAGTCTGAGCACTCCCAGAGTCAAAGATTTCTAAATTTCCTGTAGACAGAGAAACTTGTGTGTGCTCATGACAGCAGAATTTATCTTGATCAAATAAGGGTTTTCATTATGTTGGTTGGCCTCATGCCTATTAGGTGAAAGTTTAGAATCAAACAGAAAATATTTATCTTCTTTTAAACAGACTGTAATCATATGCTGGTCATTCACTGATGGACAGCTTCACTTATGTATGTTGCAATGGTTTGAGAGGCCTTCTTTTATTTTCACATTTCGAAAGGACCTTCCTAAAAGTCACGATATGGACACTGTTCAGGCCAAGAGCTCATCTAAGCAAAGTGGATTTTTGGCATGTTGACATTCTGCTGCCACAAAGTCCCTTTGCAGCTTGACAATGATGTGTCACTCAGTCACTGGTAACTTGTGAAAATGTCAACATTAACTTAAAAGAAAAGTGAAGCTTTTGGGAAATGCATTGCTGGCTTTCTTGCTGAGCGTTAGATGACAACAATATCACTCTTATTTGTGTATGTTAATTACGTTAAGATGTTACATCATGTCAGCACTGCAGGGTTTCAGACACCTTGTGGTTATAGATTGTGCAGGTTTGAAAAAAATTCCAAATATGACACAAAGGTGTGAATTACATGTAACATCCACTCAGATGACCTTCAGAGCTAAAATGGTTGATTGGAGACCAAATACAGAACTCATGTCTTTACTTATCTATATACTTTCAGAAAAAAATGTTTATCTTAAGTGAGGATAAGGATGAAATTAGCATTTTAAAGTTGAATTTTGACATTAAAGAGCTGTAAATTTCACCATATGCACTTTGGTGCACATGGAAGACATTCACACATAGAGAAAAAAGAGAGAGCTGAATTCATGACAGTCTGGACAGCTGTGGGCTCCAGGAGTGTTAGGACTTTACACGCGGTGATCGGCGCTCTGACATTTGTTTGATATGTCACTGCCTCACAGAGTAGCCAGGCCATTCATGCAGAAATACGCAGCCTTGACTGACCGCTCCTCTCTGAGGTTCTTGGACGCTTACTGACTTGAAGGCCTCCACTCCAGGTCATTGCAGTGTTTCACTCTGACATTTTGATCGATCCATCCCAGTAACCGACTGGACTAAATGTGAAATTACATGTTAACAAAGTGCTTTTACTCTGACAGCTTGTCACTTCTTTTACGATGTGCTCTCTTTATGAAAATGCTTGTTTCAAAAAGTTCCGGAAATTAAAATGTAACTTGCTGACAGCTTTTGCTTTTTTGTCACATCTTGGGTAACATTTGGGTCCTCTGGGTTCTCAAGAATATAACAAATTGCAATTTGAAGGTCCACTCACATATGAAACTTTGCACAAAGGACTCTATCCTGAACCAATGTCACACTTAACTTGTTGCAGGTGCTTTTATCATTTCATAACACATATATTATCAGCCCCGGAAATGACGCTGCTAACAGAAACTGCATAGCTATGAGGGTGAAAGTGAGATGGTCGCTTTGATTGTGAATGGTGAAGGATGAGCTTCAAAGATTGAAGAGAAGAAGTAGAGCCTCTAGATCGTATCAGTTGTTTTGAACATTTTCTAAAAAGCCCCCAGTTGCACTTCATTCTCCACAGATATATGACTTGCATGAACCTTCCCTGAAAGCTTGATTAATGAGGTTTCACTGTTGAAAAAGCTAGTCTCTAAGAAAATGGTTCGGGAAAACTGTGCCGTATATTTGAACTGATGCCTAAAGTTTATGAGTCCATATTTCAAAAGTCTGTCTTTCTTATAATAAAGTTATATAATAAAGTCCTAAGATACTGAAATTTATTTCAGATTTATTTTATGGTTGCAAAAGTAGTGAAATGGCTTTATTTATGGTGTTGACATCTTTTTGTCTTTCAACCTTTAAATTATATGCATGTCTTCTCATCATTGCAGTAAATCACTTCAGTCACTTGTGTGCCAACAGTTCTTTATTCTTTCCTGGAGCTTGGCCAGTTGGTTTAATGGGTTAGTCCATTAATCTTATCGATTGTCGGGGTAATTCTTTGATCAGTATAAATAATTTCTAGAAACAACAGAGGAGCCCCAGGGATGCGAGAGGGGCACCTCTATTTCTGACATATCTATTCAAGCCAATTCTTTCCAAAACCTCATTGCCCCACTAGGGTCAAAGCATCGGGGTTGTTAGTGAGTGTCCTCTATTATGAAGCTTCAGCTCTAATGAGGCCCACAAACTCAGTGTCCAGTGAACCAAGACTCCCTCACTCTCTCATTTGATTTCTCACTCTTTCAGTTACCCTCTCTTCTTTCCCTCTCTCTTGCCCCCTCTATTCCTCTGTAAACACAAAGTAGTAGACAGTCTACAGCATGCATTTGTCCACTTACGTTAACTTCAGGCAAACCATGGGAGTTTTGGCTTTATTTCTAAAAGTCAGTTTAGTTGTTTTGACAAGTTTTGTCACAATAGTGCCGTTTGGACCCCAGTGCAGATACAGACACGCCTAGTGACAGCTTTCATTATTGACAAGAGTTTACTTTATTGGGCACTAGAACAGGGAATGCTCCAGAAGGAGTGTTTCCTTATGGGAGGATTGCTGGTGAGAAAGAGTGAGCCCAGGGTGAGTTTGGAGGGTGCCTGAAGGAGGCTAGGTGTGAGGAGTGGCAAGGTGACAGTGAGAGCTTGGAGGCTCACCGGTCCGATTAGGCTTCACAGGGGCTAGCGGCACTGGTGCAGGCAGGTCTGAAGCAGAAGAGAACACATGTAAGAGTGATCCAGAGAGAAAGCGCCGACAGGCAATCAAAAGCAGGTGAGCATCACTTGAAGAGGTTTCGCTGGCCTAGAGAGTTACCACATGCAAGCAAGCAGAACATCTCAGCAATGAGCGGAAGAAGAGCTGGGGTATTTGTCCTGTGCTTGATGGGTAAAGGATGCAGGTGTGCCAGGTCTCCATTGTTGCACCATGAGCCTACAAAGAATCAGCCACACACCACACAGTCATATGGGAAGGAGACACAGACAGACACTAGGGGAAAACTGAGGCTCATTGCATGGGATGACAAGTTTCTCATAATGTGTTTTTAAGCTGCTTAGAAATTGCTTGTCCTGACAGAAACTGATAACCATCTTAGTTTTTACAGTGTGGCTGAAGCCAAATTCCATATCATTGGGAAAAGTGACCCACAGGTTTGCTTGGTAAATGATGCCAAACTGACAGACTTTTTGTTTAAAGGGATGAACTGAGACCAGACCAAACCTAGACAAGCAAACATTTAGAGAGAGTGGCGGAACCACAAACCAAGGACAGGCTTCAATGACTCACATTGTGCATGTCACCAACTCACCCCTCCCTCCCATCCCTCATGTTGCTCTCCAGTCAAAACTGCCCCATGAATTAGAAAGGCCATAAAAAACCCTTAAAAAAAAAGATGTTTTGCGAGTATGAATACACAACCAGCAAGACGACAACAACAGCTTGCAAAGATGGTAATACTTTCCAGTATATGGACCAATAAAATGAGAATGGTGAAGGCCACTTTTGTTACTGTTGCTGGGTCTTTCTAGCTCTCCATCTCAGCACCGCACAGTTTTCAGTTTACAATGACAGCAGGGGCAGATTGACCATAGAGTGGGTTATATTAATTTATGGCTTCTCATTTCTACCTGCCAACTATAAATTTGGTAATGTCTGTCTGAAGCAACCACTATGCTAAAGCAAAATGTTTACATACTCACAAACCAATTAGCAATCTGGGAAATAAAGGAGTAGCATATATACTGAAGAAAAAAACTTAAATATACAATATACATTTCTTTGAAGCATCAAAGCATCACTGAGATAATTGTAGAGAATTGCAGTGCATTCTGTTCGGTTCCTTTACATACAGATAGTCAATATTTGTTTGCATTCACTTATGAGGGACAGCAGTGCACATTTACTAGATTTACCACATTTACCCTCAGTTTGTATACAACCCCATACTTGGTCACAACAAGCTAATGATTCATTTGAGAAGTTGAAACAGACATTACTGCCAGCCCCTGCCCTTGGGCTTCCTGATTATGACAAACCTTTCACACTGTTTGGACATGAGAAATGTGGTTTTGCACAGTCTGTTCTCACACAGCCTCATAATTCCTTTTACAGACCTGTTGCCTACTTCTCCTCCAGACTGTAGCCTGCAGAGAGGGGACTTCATCCTTACCTTTCCATGGATGTCAAAAATGTAAATAACATTTGGGTTCACAGTGACAGCCGCTGTCGAACACCAGCCCTGCCACGACATCCAACCAGGAGATTGGGTGTGCATCAGGGAGTTCCGACGGAAGAACGCCCTCAAACCACATCACGTCCTGCTGACCACTAACACAGCTGTCAAGTGTGAAGGTCATCCTAGAGGATCCATGCATCCCACTGCAAGAGGACACCCCCGCCACCATACAGCAGAAACCAGCAAGATCCTCCTTCCTCCGGTGGACCCTCTTCCTCATCGTCATCGGGTCAATAGAAGGGCTCCCTCCCACACAAGATAAAGCTGGC